>NW_026845477.1:12127514-12146016 GCF_025583915.1 Anolis sagrei ordinatus | reverse complement strand
GCGTCTTCTGATTTCCTGGCCACAGTCTGCATCTGCAGTAATCTTTGCACTTAAAAATACAAAGTCTGTCACGGCCTCCACATTTTCTCCCTCTATTTCCCAGTTGTCAATCATTCTTGTTGGCATAATCTTGGTTTTTTTATGTTTAGCTGCAACCCAGCTTTTGCGCTTTCTTCTTTCACCTTGATTAGAAGGCTCCTCAGCTCCTCCTCGCTTTCGGCCATCAGAGTGGTGTCATATTGACACTAGGAACCAGGATTCTCTTTCTCTCCCCAATTCAGTTTGCTATTCTCAAGATAACTGTTTTCCTTTATATTTATATTGGCTTTTTACTTTTAAATGCTGAATTTGTACAACTGCATGAAAAAATAAAAATACACAAATTAAGAAAGAACAGTAGTGTAGAATCATTTTATTATGACTGTATGCCAAGGTACAATTGTGAGGTTCTGGTTAAACATTTGTGTGGGTTGGGCTGGACTTTACTTTTGTCTCAGTCATTCACATCACACCAATGAGAAGCAGTCTGCTGATGTGTGCCTTCAAGACATATGGTAATCTTATGGTGACCTTAGTATGTGGTTTTCATAATGCAATGTATATTTGCTATGTTCTGAGACTAAGAGAGTGTGACTTGCCCAAAGGCAACCAATGGGTTGCTATGACCAAGCAAGGATTTGAACCTTGGTTTCTCAGAGTTAGAGTCAAACATTCAAACCGCTACATCATACTGGCTCTTGGAAATTAAGGTCCGTGTAAAATTATAACAACCAGTTAGTTGTACTCTCAGTATTGCTGTGAAGACCTTTCCCCCCCATTTCCTTCCTCTTAGATAATTGGCAGCCTATATAATTTTGCACACTGGAGGTGTGAGGTGAATTTCATCTCCCTTCGCATTTAACAGCCTTTGTGTCTTTGGTATTACTATTCATAAGACTCCTTTAAATGGAGAATTAATAGGAAAATAATACACTACATTCCTTCTGTCAGGAAGATGAGCGGGGGTCGGCGGGTGGGTGGAACACCTCCAGCGCTCGTCTGCAAAAACATCGCCATTTAATGTGCTTTTATTTTAGCACCAACGCTCCCCAGAAATGTTCTCGGCAATTAATTCCTGCTATTTAAATTTAAAGCATACTAATTAGGCAGCCTTGAAAAATGAATCTTTCCAGGAATCCAGAGCTTCTTTTAAAATGCACAGACATTACAACTCTTCTGGCATGTTAATGTCTCCAGAGGAAAGCTTTACACATGCTGGAAGCAATCCTAAATCATTTGCTCCAGAGCAATCCTGCAAAAATATAGTGGGTCTGCTTTATATGCTTTCTCAGTTCAGCCTTTCCACTGAAAATGCTGCAGATTTGCCCCCATCTGCTAGGTTAGGTTTAAGTTCATGTCTCACCTCTGCAGTGAATTGTAGTCCACCACTAAGCTCTTTCTTATGGAAATTGATGACGACAATGTCATCTATACCCCACATTTTCTCTCCACAAGGAGACACAAAGTGGCTTCCATTATACTGGCATTTCACACACACACACACACACGCACACACACCCATTCGGCTCTCCAGCAAAGGGTTGTTACTTTGTCGCAGTGCTGGAGCTTGAACCCCTCAATGATGTCATGAGCAAAACTGTGAAGGGACACCAAAGACGGGAAGGTAATGGCAGAGAGGCCAGACTAAATACAATCCCTAGGGAAGGTAATGGCAACCCATCTCAGTATTCTGACCATGAAAATGGATCAGTACAACCAGAGATATATTGGTATGCCATTGGAAGATGGAACTCCCAAGTCAGAAGATGGTCAAAATGCCACTGGAGAGGAGCAGAGTCCAACTAGCACCAGATGTGATGACACAGCTAGCTCAAAGCCGAAAGGAGGGCTAGCGGCCAACAGTTCTGGAGGTGAATGACGAATTCGATGTTCTAAACATCAACACACTATAGGAACCTGGAATATGAGATCTATGAGCCAGGGCAAACTGGATGTTGTAATTGGTGAGATGTCAAGACTAAAGAACTGAAATGGACTGGAATGGGCCACTTCACAACAGATGACCACCAGATCCACTACTGTGGACAAGAAGAACACAAAAGAAGTGGAGTAGCCTTCATAATTAATAATAAAGTTGCTAAAACTGTGCTTGGATACAATCCAAAATTGACAGAATGATCCCAATTTGAAGTCAAGGTAATATAAGAATAACTTTATTTTTATACACTGCCACCATCTCCCTGAAGGGACTCAGGGCAGCTTACAAGGGGGGTAAGCATTAAAATAGATAAAAACAGCATTGAAATCAATCAAATAAAAACATGACACAATCAAAAACAACACCTTGAAACAATAAGACTGAAATAACTGTTGGGGTTCAGCCTGAGTTTGAACTTGAACCTGATTCTCTGTTTGTTCTCCCAGTTCCAGTATTTCTCAGAGAGGCTTTTGGTTTTGCTTTGTCCATTTAGATTCATGTTTGCTGATTTTGCTGTGGCTTTTGACTTGCATTTTTCCTTTATTTTGTAACCATTTTTCTTCAATAAAAAAGGATTGTTTTTCACAGCCAAGTGTGGTGGATAGTTATCTTAGGGCCTTGTTCCCTGCTCTGGATTGCAACAATAACAGACAAAGCTGGGATCAGACTCATTGAAGTGCAACATTTCCGAATTGGAGCCAGTGGAAAGTGCAGAATAAAATGAACCAGGCTAAGGGATACCCTTGAAAAGTGTCAAGTAACTAATTGGTGGGCCAGAAATATATTCCATGGCTTAGAGTAGGAACAGGATAGTTCTCTGGTGAAACTGCTTAATCAAAGGCATGACAGAAAATTCAGGTTTTTAATTCCCTATGAAAGATGGACAAGGGCGGGGCCTGCCTGATCTCCCTAGGAAGGGGTTTCCAGAGCCAGAGGGCCACCACCGAGAAGGTCCTCTCCCTCATCCCCACCAACCATGCTTGAGACGGTGGTGGAAGCGAGAGGAGAACCTCCCCCAACGATCTCAGGTTATGTGCTGGTTCATAGAGGAAGATGCAGTCGCGAAGATAGGCAAGTCCAGAACTGTTTAGGGCTTTGTAGGTAATAACTTGCACCTTGAATCGGAACCTGAAAATTACTGGAAGCCAATGGAGCTGTTTAAACAGGGGGGGTTGACCACTCCGTGTAAGTAGCTCCCGTTAGCAGCCTAGCCACCCAACTTTGGAGCAACTGCAATTTCTGGGCTGTCTTCAAAGGCAGCCCCACATAGAGTGCATTACAGTAATCCAACCTGGAGCATTTAACATTAGTGATCCAAATATACACCCAACCACAGCTGCTGAAGAAGCAGAAGTAGATCAGTTCTATGAGGATCTGCAGCACCTACTGGATAATACACCAAAAGAGACATTATTTTCATTACAGGAGAATAGAATGCTAAGGTGGGTAGTCAGATGACAACTGGGATCACAAGCAAGCATGGTCTGGGGCAACAAAATGATTCTATCTCTCAATAATCCTTTCCATAAATTGTGTACAGGTCATTATTGGTTCTGAGGGAAGGAGGTGTGTCGCCAATGCACACGCAAATGGCATTTACTGTTCTAGAATACAGTGCAAAAATTATATCTTACAATAATCCTTTCCATAAATTTCGGAGGATATTTACAGTATTTATTTATTTACAGTATGTATATTCCGCCCTTCTAACTCTGAAGGGGACTCAAGGCAGATCATCGAACATACATATGCGGAAAATATTCAATGCCATTTTATACATAAACAAGACAGACAATTGTACATAGATAGAGGTATATATAAGCTTTCCCCATCTTCGGCATTTTGGAGGCTTTGTGCTCGGTTCTGGCCATTTGGCGGGGGGGGGGGTGCTGTCATTCCATCTCCCTGCCAAAGAGATCAAAGAGATTTGTTCATAACTTCCACCTTTGATTGAATCACCAGTATTCCCTATGGTTGCCTCAGAATACCTCCACGCTTTTAAGCGGTACGTATTTATCTACTCACATTTGCTTTGGAACATCTCGGTAGGCAGAAGCTGGGCTAAAGGCCAGGAGCTCACCCTGGCCAGGGCTTTGAACTGGCAAACTTGCAACTGACAAAATTTACTGCAGCTGGTAGTTCAACCTACTGTGCAAAAGCCTGGCCCCTAAAAGTGTGTGACTTGCCAGGGCTTATCTAGAATGATTTTACAGTGCAGAATTAGAGCTGCCAAAATCTTTAGCTTTTTCTGTCAAAGAGTGCTGGTGCCTAATCAAACTACAAATCCCAGAATTCCATAGTATTGAGCCATAGCTATTAAACTGCATTCATTCAATACTGTAGAATAGATCTACCCTCGGTTGGTTGTCATGACCCAGAGGGATTTCAAACCCTATTCTCCACTGATGGCTCTACACTGCCATATAATGTTTGGTCAGTGTAGACCAGTGGTTCTCAACCGGCGGGTCTCCAGATGTTTTGGTCTTCAACGCCCAATCCTAACAACTGATCTATCATCTATCTATCTATCATCTATCTATCTATCTATCTATCTATCTATCTATCTATCTATCTATCTAGAACAAAACAAACAAACAGGTTAAATAACCCACAAAGTTTGCAAACTTGGTAGTTAGGTTCTTGTGGGTTTTTTCGGGCTATAGGGCCATGTTCTAGAGGCATTTCTCCTGACGTTTCGCCTGCATCTATGGCAAGCATCCTCAGAGGTAGTGAGGTCTCACTACCTCTGAGGATGCTTGCCATAGATGCAGGCGAAACGTCAGGAGAAATGCCTCTAGAACATGTCCCTATAGCCCGAAAAAACCCACAAGAACCTAGTGATTCCAGCCATGAAAGCCTTCGACAATACATTGAACAAGGCAGTTACTTGATTAAATGTCCTCTGACCAGTATCTGGCCACTTGGAGTGCCTCTCGTGTTGCCGCAAGAAGGTCCTCCATTGTGCATGTGGCAGGGCTCAGGTTGCATTGCAGCAGGTGGTCAGTGGTTTGCTCTTCTCCACACTCGCATGTCGTGGATTCCACTTTGTAGCCCCATTTCTTAAGATTGGCTCTGCATCTCGTGGTGCCAGAGCGCAGTCTGTTCAGTGCATTCCAAGTCACCCAATTTTCTGTGTGCCCAGGGGGGAGTCTCTCATTTGGTATCAGCCATTGGTAGAGGTTCTGGGTTTGAGCCTGCCACTTTTGGACTCTCGCTTGCTGAGGTGTTCCAGCGAGTGTCTCTGTAGATCTTAGAAAACTATTTCTTGATTTAAGTCGTTGACGTGCTGGCTGATACCCAAACAGGGGATGAGCTGGAGATGTCACTGCCTTGGTCCTTTCACTATTGGCTGCTACTTCCCGGCGGATGTCAGGTGGTGCAATACCGGCTAAACAGTGTAATTTCTCCAGTGGTGTAGGGTGCAGACACCCGTGATAATGCAGCACTATTGGCTGCTACTAACAGCTGATAAACTGGCTGGGATTTCTGGGAGTTGTAGGCCAAAACACCTGGGGACCCACCGGTTGAGAACCACTGGTGTAGACCAATACAATGCAGTTCAAACTGCATTTTATGACATTGTAGATCCAGCCATAATCCAATGCTCAAGCTATATGATTCTGTGTTATGTATATTTTTATAGCTGTCAGCACTCTTAAAATAACATTTATGCCTGTGTAACTAATGAAGTCTTTAAAATCCAACATATATTCATCCTTGACCTTTAGCAGGACATTTTCATTGTTGTCACATTGAACATCATGCATTAGCATGCTGTATTAATCATTTTACACCAATCATTCTCGTTCGGTCTTACCAATGGCACAATATTAAAAGCCAAATTCATGCTCTCTTGAGAGAATATCTTCTCAGTAGCTTAGCAGGTTTTCAGATTGATAGCATTTGTTTTCCAGATTGATAGCAATCGTTTTCATCAATCGTCTCTAACCTCACAGTGTACCATCAATCAAATGGCTTTGGATGGATGCAAGAAACAATCTTGTTATTTCTGCTAAAGTGCAAGCCTTTGGCAAATTGCCTATCGGCACAAGTTCCCTTTCTCAGAAAAAGAAGGGATACTATAGTTATTGATGGAGACACCTCCTTTTCTGCCAGGATGCCTACATGCTTTGAGAGGGTAACAAGGCAACACCATTTACCTCGTGTTGTGTATTTCAGTGGCTTCTCTGTGTAGTCTGACATGGTGGTTGTGAGAGTGGTCCAGCATTTTTGTGTTCTCAAATAAAATGCTGTGTCCAGGTTGGTTCATCAGGTGCTCTGCTATGGCTGATTTCTCTGGTTGAAGTAGTCTGCAGTCTCACCCTTTGTCACACCCTGGTCATTCCACAAATATATAAACCCCTTTTCCCAGTTCCAACAGACCTCACCTCTGAGGATGCTTGCCATAGATGCAGGCGAAACGTCAGGAGAAATGCCTCTAGAACATGGCCATATAGCCCGAAAAAACCCACAAGAACTTAGAGAGAAAGATGTTTCACCTTCCTTTGCTTTGGCTTTTTTCAACTCTCCTACCACTAGCATCACATTAAGAATAGTAGCTGAATTGCCCAGTGAATCTCCTGTTCATTGAAATACAACCACCCCTAAATAATACATTGAGTGATTCTTAGCACCCTTTTAAAAAAGAAAAGAAAAGGAAGGGACTCCAGGAATGGTGAAGCGTTTCCCAGCATTCTGGCTGGTTCTGCTAATGTTGACACTCATGAATAATGATAAAACAACTTGTCCTGTAAATAATGCATCACCCAAGGTCGTATATTTAAAAACAACACATGGAAGACAAACTTCCCGACAATCAAAGGTTTTAAAAGCTGTACTTGGTGCCAGCTACAATCAGTAGCAATATCTGTTAAAGTATTTATTTACATCTTTATATATTTAGAGTATTTATACCCTGCCCTTCAGCCAAAAAGGTTCCCAGTGATGGCTTCCAATTTATTCCTACTCTTTAGGCTTATGATTTAAAGAAGACACAAAGTACATGGAAAAGAGAAAGGCAATAGAGGAGGGGATTAAGGGCCCATCCAGCTTTCCGGTAAAACCAAATTAACTCTGGTTTGTTCCGAATTAATTAAACACCTGGTAAAATTCAGATCTAAAGGTAAGATCCAGGTCCTATCAGGTGAGGATTGGACCCAGGACCACGCCATGGGCCCAATTCACACAGCTATCTTGGTTTTTCAGGCTCCAGTAGCCTGAAAAACCAAGAAGGCACCCACCCTCACTCCAAATGTACCTCTACATATAAAATCAACTTGCCTGGCTGCCATAATTTTGCTCCTCGTGCCAGGAAGATGGAAGGAAATGATTTGTCAGGAGACAGGGACCAAGGAGGGATTCCCCCTGTTTCCTGACACTTCCTTTCCTCAGGTCAAACGGGCGCAAGGAGCAAAGTTATGGCAGCCAGGTAAGTTTAACTTTATTTTTAGGCATACATTTTGGAGGAGGGGGGCTTCGAGGTAGCTGCATGCCATCCATATTGTTATCAGGATGGCATGTAGCCACCCTCCGCAGGAAAGCCCGGGTTTTTGGTGGGAGAGGTTTTTTGAGTTGTGTGGAAGTGCCAAAGTTGAGCAGATATTGCCTCTTCTTTTCTCATTTCCAGAACACAACAGATGAGGTAAAAGGGGCACCAGAATTCATTGACAGAGATGTCTAAAGACCTTGTAAAACTTTCACTTGAGTCCATAGTATTGCTCCATGGCAGATAAAGTGGTGTTGTTATCAAAAAATTAAACCTCCAGATTATGAATTAATCACTCCAAGATCTTTTACGTGTGAAAAAGATCTTGGAGTCCTCGTGGACAACAAGTTAAACATGAGCCAGGAATGTCATGTAGCGGCAAAAAAGCCAATGGGATTTTGGCCTGCATCAAGAAGAGCCTAGTGTCTAGATCAAGGGAAGTCATGCTCCCCATGCTCTATTCTGCTTTGGTTAGACCACACCTGGAATATTGTGTCCAATTCTGGGCACCACAATTCAAGAGAGATATTGACAAGCTGGAATGTGTCCAGAGGAGGGCGACTAAAGGATCTGGAGAACAAGGCCTATGAGGAGCAGCTTAAGGAGCTGGGCATGTTTAGCATGAAGAAGAGAAGGCTGAGAGGAGATATGATAGCCATGTATAAATATGTGAGAGGAAGTCACAGGGAGGAGGGAGCAAGCTTGTTTTCTGCTTCCCTGGAGACTAGGACGCGGAACAATGGCTTCAAACTACAAGAAAGGAGATTCCATCTGAACATGAGGAAGAACTTCCTGACTGTGAGAGCCGTTCAGCAGTGGAACTCTCTGCCCCGGAGTGTGGTGGAGGATCCTTCTTTGGAAGCTTTTAAACAGAGGCTGGATGGCCATCTGTCAGGGGTGATTTGAATGCAATATTCCTGCTTCTTGGAATGGGGTTGGACTAGATGGCCCATGAGGTCTTGTCCAACTCTTTGATTCTATGATTCTATGGAAATATAAAGCCAGCATACATTGCATTTTTCCTTGCCTGCTAGTAACCTTTCAGAAATTTCCCGAAGAGAGTGTGTAGGCTGAAGCCTGTTAGAGTCAGTGGGCCAAGGTTTGTGTCATTCTGAGGAGAGTGAGTAGGCTGATTCTGTTAGAGTCAGTGGGCCAAAGCTAGCATTATCCTGAGGAGAGTGAGCAGTCCAAAGCCTGTTAAGAGTTTGAGGGCCAAAGCTAGTGTCATCCTGAGGAGAGTGAGTAGGCTGAATACTATTAGTCAGTAGGCCAAAGCTAGTGTTGTTCCGAGGAGCATGAGTAGGCCAAAGCCTGTTAGTTAGTGCGCCAAAACTAATGTCATCCTGAGGAGTGTGAGGTAAACCTCAGTGTGAGAGAAGCCTCATGTAAGAAAGCTCGTGTTTGAAGGGTGCTGTGTGTAAAGCTACCATGTGTTTGTTTATTTGTGTTATGGAAACGTTGTTGTAAATAGTGCAACCATATTATTTTACTACAAAGAAAAGCCTCCAAAGGAAGAGAGAGAAAAAAAAGAAAATTCCCCTGGAACATTTTAGAGTGTTTCCCACTGCACCTCAGGACCTTGAGGAAAGGGTTCATAGCTATAATAATCCTCTCACAATACTCTGGAAAAAATCCCAAGATGCATAATGGATTTCCTCATGAAGAGACATAAAGGTTTTCCTGCTTTATCTGCTTTTGTCTAAAATTTTATCCTGGGAGCATTGCCTCATCTATAGCACTCATCTGGATCCCCTCTGTGAATCCTCCTTGGTATGTAACTGTGTCTTAAACACTTTATGTTTATCAGCCAGCACCTCCTTTGTTTAGCTGGCATTGGACTATCAGGACTTTCAAACCAAATTCCACCTGTCCTAGATGCACCCAGTTTCTGAGAAGGACTCACAACAGTCAAATCCACAAAGAACAGAGAAGCATCCCGAGCTCTGAGGATGACCTGGGAAGGAATCCCACTGGAGCATTGCAGCACACCCAAATACCTGGGAGTCACTCTGGACCATGCTCTTTACCTACAAGAAGCACTGCCTGAACATCAAGAAAAAAGTGGGTGCTAGAAACAATATCATACGAAAGCTGACTGGCACAACCTGGGGATCACAACCAGATACAGTGAAGACATCTGCCCTTGCGCTATGCTACTCTGCTGCTGAGTATGCATGCCCAGTGTGGAACACATCTCACCACACTAAAACAGTGGATGTGGCTCTTAATGAGACATGCCGCATTATCACGGGGTGTCTGCGCCCTACACCACTGGAGAAATTACACTGCTTAGCCGGTATTGCACCACCTGACATCGCCGGGAAGTAGCAGCCAATAGTGAAAGGACCAAGGCAGAGACATCTCCAGCTCATCCCCTGTTTGGGTATTAGCCAGCACGTCAATGACTTAAATCTAGAAATAGTTTTCTAAGATCTACAGAGACACTCGCTGGAACACCTCAGCAAGCGAGAGTCCAAAAGTGGCAGGCTCAAACCCAGAACCTCAACCAATGGCTGATACCAAATGAGAGACTCCCCCCTGGGCACACAGAAGACTGGACAACTTGGAAGGCGCTGAACAGACTGCGCTCTGGCACCACGAGATGCAGAGCCAACCTTAAGAAATGGGGCTACAAAGTGGAATCCACGACATGCGAGTGTGGAGAAGAGCAAACCACAGACCACCTGCTGCAATGCAACCTGAGCCCTGCCACATGCACAATGGAGGACCTTCTTGCGGCAACACCAGAGGCACCCCAAGTGGCCAGATACTGGTCAAAGACATGTAATCAACTACCAAGCTTGCAAATTCTGTGTTTTGTCTGTTTGTTTGTTGTTCTGTTAGAAATGTAATATAATTTGACTGGTTGTCCTGAAATACCCTCCAGGACTAATGAGGAATGGACCAATTTTATTCAGACATCATTACTGACGTATACAAGATATTCATCACAGTCAACATGGAAAATGTGTTTATTGTTGCACAAAAATTCAGTAATCAAAACCAAACAGCCTTCCTTCTCTAGTTATTGAGTTTTTGTGAATTGTTTTTTTTTAAATAAATAGGAACAGGCATATCTGAACCATATTCCTTTTATTTTTATGAATATAATGGTATTCAAGGGAGTTTTCATTAGCTGGGACATGTTTAAAATACAGTATAACTGGCTACTGTTTCTTCAGTGTGATTCCAGACTTGTTTTAATAACACCTCTGTCTTCACAAAGCTGTAGGTTTAGATATGCATTTTATAACAAATTCTAGAGCAATCTACAAAAAGGTGCACTGAATTTGAGATCAGGTGGCACTGGAATTGGAAGCCACCTGCTATTTATGTAAGCATCAGGTTGCACCTGAGCTTATTTAGGTGGATACTTATTCAATCAACAAGTGTCAATTTAGTTTTGTTTATTTGATATTTTGGAACTTCAAAGCACTGAGACTCTTGTAAACATCAAGTACTAATAATGAGAATTGGCTTCATTTCCAATCTTGGTTGTAGCATAATAAAATGGAGAAAAGTCAAACAGGGTGTTTGAATATTTCTGCAAGGCACTGTAAATAAATATCTATAATATGAAACAATTTTAAATGAAAATTGTGATCAAGAAGTGCTTTGCAAAACTATAAATATCTGTATGCATTTATGAGGACTGTTCTTCTTCATATCTAACTGTATCTGAAGATTTCAGCTGTGCCTTATGAAAACCATTATTTCTATTAAACAACTGCTTGTGCTAATGAGATTTGAAAGTTTTATATTAAGAACAGATGAAAAAAAATCATTAAGGAAGAGAGGTTTTTCAACCACATTCATAAAATTACATGCTAATAAAACGGGAAATAAGATTTTGGCACTTGCTAATACAAATTGATTTCTTTTTGTCCGATCATGCAGACAAAGGCAAAAAAGAGGATGTCAGAAGAAAGAGATCACAAGACAAATTACTAAAATTCTGGATAATACAAGAGCATCAAAGGTGGCCCAGCTGAATTATTTCACTCATCCTATATATGGTATGACCCTCTTATCGTTGGATTTGATAACTATGATTCCACTTACGTATGCTTCAAAAAATATCCCCTCTCCAGAAGTGTTTCTGGGCCTCTCGAGGTTCTCCATTGTGACCCTATGGTAAATTTCTGGCTCCGATATATAGAGTTTGCTATTACCTATTGTTTCAGGTATCCACATGGCAGTCTTGGAATGTATTCCTCATGGACACGGATCATAGAATCATAGAATCAAAGAGTTGGAAGAGACCTCATGGGCCATCCAGTCCAACCCCATTCTGCCAAGAAGCAGGAATATTGCATTCAAATCACCCCTGACAGATGGCCATCCAGCCTCTGTTTAAAAGCTTCCAAAGAAGGAGCCTCCACCACACTCCGGGGACAGAGAGTTCCACTGCTGAACGGCTCTCACAGTCAGGAAGTTCTTCCTCGTGTTCAGATGGAATCTCCTCTCTTGTAGTTTGAAGCCATTGTTCCGCGTCCTAGTCTCCAAGGAAGCAGAAAACAAGCTTGCTCCCTCCTCCCTGTGGCTTCCTCTCACATATTTATACATGGCTATCATATCTCCTCTCAGCCTTCTCTTCTTCAGGCTAAACATGCCCAGATCCCTAAGCCGCTCCTCATAGGGCTTGTTCTCCAGACCCTTGATCATTTTAGTCGCCCTCCTCTGGACACATTCCAGCTTGTCAATATCTCTCTTGAATTGTGGTGCCCAGAATTGGACACAATATTCCAGATGTGGTCTAACCAAAGCTCCAATATATAGAGTTTGCTATTACCTATTGTTTCAGGTATCCACATGGTAGTCTTGGAATGTATTACCCATGGACACGGAGGTTACATTGTATTTTGTCTTCCCCTACCTTAAAGTTTCCTTCCTCTGAAAATCTATCAGATCTAAGAATCATAAAATCATAGAGGTAGAAAAAAACCCACAAAAGTTATCCAGTCAAATTCTATTCTGCCATGCAGGAACACACAACTAATACTTTCCTGAATGGTGTTTGTCCAACCTTTCTTTCAAGAAAAGGCCATTTTAAGGCACACGTACACACAAAGCATACATGGATGCGCAATGGACAAAAGTATGGAGGCCAGTTTTTTTATGGGTGTTTGTGCATGTGGGTGGAGTGCATGACAAAGCAGGATACAAAATAACCAAATAAAATAACATCAACATGGTAGGCTTGGGTAACCACGGAAAAATTTGGTTCTAAACTCGTTTTGCTTTTAGGGGGCCCTTGCGTTTCGTTTTTTTTTAAATAATTCCGAAATTTTCCTTTTAAAAATTTCAAAATAAACGAAATTTCGTATAATTACGAATCGATTCGTTAATGGCGGACGCGATTGCGCAATATGCTAAAAAAACCTCCAAATGGGCCAGGGGGAACTTCTGAAGCTTCCCTCTCCCTCTGTTGTTGACTGTTGGTGTGATAAAACAAACAACAACTATAAAACTTGCACCAGACATGCGAAAATAATTACAAAATAATTACAAAATAATTACGAAATAATTACAAAATAATTACGAAATAAATTGAAAAAATTGTTTCGAATATAATTTACTCCTCACACTATTCCTGCATGGCTCAATATTGGATCGTAAGCTAATTTAAATACGAATTAATAACGAATTACGAAATTAACGAACGAAACCGCCCAAGCCTACAACATGGAACATGAAAAGGTCCTCTTCCACTTTCAGGTTTGGTTTATGTGTACATTCTCTTCATGGAGTTTTCAAGAGACCGCAATCCTGTTGTATAAGCACCTTGCATTGCAAGAGTAAAAAAATAACAGTCACGTTCTCATTTCATGTTTAGGTTAAGTGTTGCCCATGCTAGTAACACTGCTTTCCTTTTGAATACCAACACTATGCAAATAATTGCCAATCTGCAATTGGGCTGGAGGCCTCTGCAATCTCAGAGAATCAAGTGGTACCTTGGAGGGGATGATCACAGACAGTGCCCAAAAGCAAATATACATGCAACAGTTTTGCTTTCAGAACTCTTCCACTGTGCACTGAGAACAGGAGTCACTCCATGGACAACTGAAAACAGCCTTGTACATAAGATAATCACAAAGAAAAAACCCAACAGGATACCAGTTAACATTTTTATGGGTGAAAATACCACTGTCTGAAGATACTCATGGGCTGGAAAGACTTCCTTATGGTGTCATGTCATCTATTGATGCCACACTTCCCAATTGCTGCTCTAAAACTAGTCTAATTTTTGACCTGTCATTGAAGCCGAGATTCAGCATGGGAGTCTTATGCCCCATTTACCCCACTACCTTGAGAACCAGATTAACATGCAAACCAGTTTTCAAAGCAAAATGGAACAGAGGTTTGTTTTCTTAGGCCTGTGCTCAAAATAATGGGACATAAGTAGGCAGTATAGTACGAGACATATTATGTTCTCTAACAGCCATTCAAAGTTTCAACGCCCTTCCCTGACTGGTCAGAAGTTGGCCAGGTTTCAATCCGAGCTCCTATTGGTTGGAGAATCCTCATGACATCAAAGATGGATGAATTCTCCTCCATAGCAGGAACAAGAAATAAAAATAAGCAGTAGTTTCAAACCAGAGCTGTTTGGAAGGCTTACCCTGGAAGATGAGATGAGATAAGCAAAATGTGTTAAGGAAATATGTAAAACTGTCCATGGTAAGATTATTTACCAATTTCAATTTGCACAAAGGTTAAGACTCAGGCCCCTCCCAGGGCCCTTCCACGCAGCCATATATCCCAGAAAATAAAGGTAGATAATCCACAATATCTTTGAACTGGGATATCTGAGTCCATACCAGTTCAAAGTAGATAATGTGGGATTTTATACAGCTGTGTGGAAGGGGCCCCAGAATATCAACGCAGAGAATCCACAATATCTGCTTTGAATTGGATTATCCGTGTCCACACTGCCATATAATCCAATGTGGATTTTATACAGCTGTGTGGAAGAGGCCACACATATTCAGTGTTATATGGCAATGTGGAAAGACCCTCAGAAACACAGTGGGGGTGTTATATAAAAAGGAGCAGTCCAATGTAAATCGTATAGATTTTATATGTGTGCTGTTGATGTCTACTGGCAGCCAATTTGCGGATTCCCTCAGGAGATTAAAACTTTTTAAAAATAAAATTACTGTGCTGTGTAAAAAAAAGCATACAATTTACAAAATTCAACAATCAAAGTACAAATATTATTTTCTCAATACCATCACTACCACCCCCGTTCCACTCGTGAACCCAAGACTTCCAGCACAACACTATATGGAACTAGTATCTAACAAAACTCTATCCTTATCATTAGATTAATGAATTCCCTCTAGGGCTATTTCAAAATGTATTTTTGTCTTCTTTTTTAAAATACCCAAAGACAAGTATCCATTTTCTAACAAACTCTTCATTGTTTCATCCCCTTATGTCATTGTAGAGCTTGGCCAATATACTCAACTAATTTTCTTCTCCAATCCTTAATTAGTAGTTTTTTTTTTCAACCCCTCCAAGATTAGCTATTGTAATCCTCGCAGCCAAAAAAAAACTATATTGGCAAATTTCTATATCTTCTTCACTGATTCTCTCTGGAAACAAGCATGGTAGGCATATTTCTAGATTTTTCTTAACCTTTTTTGAAATCATTTTATTAGTTTCTTTCATCGCATTTTCTATTTTTTACTTCCTTCCAAGTCCACCAAACATGGAAGAAGGTGCTTTTTTGCACTTTGCATCTCCAACATTCCTTCCATTGGGTTTTATCAATTTTAGCCATTAATTCTGGAGTTATATAACTTCTATAGAACATTTTATACATATTTACTCTAATGGGCCCAGCTACTGAAAATGTAAATCCTTTTTTCCATAAGTATTCCCAGTTATCCAAATCTATATTTTTCCCTAAGTCTCTGGCCCATGAAATCATTACTGTTTTTATTTGATGTTATACAGGGTGAGGCAGCATAACTTCCTTTTTAAAAATGCACACCATTCAGTCGGTTGAAGACATAGCGGAGCGCTAGTGGTCTCGTTCGAGAGGTGGGAGTATAAAGTTT
Source organism: Anolis sagrei ordinatus (assembly GCF_025583915.1). Classification (NCBI taxonomy): domain Eukaryota; kingdom Metazoa; phylum Chordata; class Lepidosauria; order Squamata; family Anolidae; genus Anolis; species Anolis sagrei. The sequence goes on along the minus strand of NW_026845477.1, from coordinate 12,130,490 downwards.
TGTCCTGACACAGTTCAGTCGCCATCATGCATTGGAACAGTGAGGAGTGTGCCTTTGCTGTTGAGACCTACTTTTCGAGAGGGTTTGGAGTGGCCGGCCCACTCTCCAGATTTTTCCCCTTGTGATTTTTTTCTATGGGTTTTTTTGAAATCTCGTGTTTATGTGAACCATCCAAGGACCCTAAAAGATTTTAAGACCAACATCCAGGAAGAAATTGCCAACACAATGCCTGGTAATGCCAGTCATACAGCACCATCCAAGACAGCCAAAGAACATTGGCAGCAGGGAGCTTGGAGGAGAAGGCAGTGTTTGTCCATTGCAGGCTGTCTTTGACCTCAGCCCCTGGTGACTGGCTCCTTGCAGACTCAGGCCCTGACTGCCTGGCTGAGGCAAGGCCCAGCAGAAACACCTGCTGCCTCCTGAGGCTGAGCCATAAAAGGAGGATGCTAGTGGAGGACCATCATATAACACCATCCAAGACAGCCAAGAAGACCTTGGGTCATTGGTTCTCTGCCTGTGGGTCCCCAGGTGTTTTGGCCTGCAGCTCCCAGAAATCCCAGCCAATTTATTGCGATTTTTGGGAGTTGGGGGCCGGTGCATCTGGGGTCCCATGAATTGGGAGGCACTGCTTTAGGATCATGAGAGGGGGAGGGGGAGGCCCTGGTAGGGTGTTTAAAGGATTGGTCTAATGTTTTATTTGTGTAAGGTGTTATTATGGTTTAATATGTTTAATGGTTTTAAATGTTATTTATATGCTTATTGGTTCTAGTGATTTTATGTTATGTTTTATATGATTTGTATAATGAGGCATTGAATTTTTGCTTAGATGTATGTTGTATGCTGCTCTGAGTCCCCTGAGGGTTGAGAAGAGTAGGATAGAAATGAAGTAAATAAATAAATAAATAAATATGCTGGCAAGAGTCATGACAAACGCCAGAAATCGGTTTACTTGGTGTATGGAGTATGGGGGGCGTCACCTATCTAATTTGATCTTCGAAACAACGTAAAACAAAACTTTAGGTATGTGCCTACATTATAAAAAAAATTCTGATTCATACAATGGGTTTTATTAAGTTTTGAAAAAAGGAAGTTATGCTGCCTCACCCTGTACATGTTTACTATAGAATGTATATATGTAACCTGGATATCAATCCTTTATTTTATTTCTCCAAAATGTTCTCCAACTATGATTTCCTTCGGGAGAATCTAGATTGAAACTTCTTGATGGAATAACTTTTACGGCTGGCATTGTCTCCTCCTGATGGACCTACCTAACAGTAGGTGGAGAAGCTCCACAAGCACACACACAAGCATGATATATTGTTTTATTTTTCTCGAAATGCTGGACTGCATACAAACCTCCAGGGACAGAGACTCTACCACACTACAAGGCAGCAATGAATTTAAAGGCTGAACAGCTGTTACCATCAAGAGTTTCTTCCTAGTGTTTAGGTGGAATCTCTTTTCCTGGAGTTCGAATCCATTGACCTAGAATCTGGAGAAGCAGAAAGTAAATTGCTCCTTCTTTAATATAATATCCTTTCAAATATTTAAACATAGTTATCATTCCCATCTTAACCTTTTCTTCTCCAAGCTAAACATGTCCACTACCCAAGCACTCCAAACAGAGCTTGGCTTCCAGACCTTTGGTCATTATGGTTGCCCTTCTCTGGACATGTTCCAGCATGTCAATATCCTTCTTAAAAATGTGCTCCCAGAAGTGGACACAGGATTCCAGGTGAGGACTGACCAAAGTAAACCAAATATACAAACCAAAATTCTCAGTAAATTGATGTTAATTTTGTGCAGGAATGAACTTCCCCTGCATTATTTTGTGTTTGAGACAGAACTGTAGTAGGCTCAATAGCAGGTTCCTGGAATGGCATCATAAGAAAGAGCTTTTTTTTAAAAAAAAAAAAAAAAACAAACTTCTGAGAACATTATTTCATTGTCTTATGATTTGCTGTCTTTTACTGCCATCTCTTGTACAAAATAAGCATAGCATGCCAAGGAAATTATACTTCTCCCTTACGGTTAAAAATAAAAGATAAATCTCTTGAAAAATTATATGAAAAGATGTACCCAGAGATGAGAAGTAATTTGTTACAAAGGGCGAGTGACTCACAAGTTCTCTTTTTATGGTGATGCATAGCATCTTGATTGCAATTTGATAAGAGACATAAGGGTTTTAAGTGTTAAATATAATGCTCTAGTTCCAGTGGGCTCTTCGTATCCAGTGGGGTTTGGTTCCAGGATCCCCCGTGTATACCAAAATCTATGTATCCTCAAACTCCTTTATATACAATGTCAAGCTGGTCCAAGGTCAAAGAAGAGAGAGATCCACACTCATGAGAATCCAAGCCGAGTCGAAAGCACACACGAACAGGAGCAGCAACCTGCAGATCCCAAACCCAATGCCAACATGGAACAGGCAGCGACAAGTCCAGACAGTACCCAATGCACGAACGTATACCAACACCTTGCCTTCTGCAAAGATTCCCCATTTCTGAACCCACTTTTATTACACATCATCCTCATCAGATGAGCTGACCACCGCCCCATGATTATCCCTTGCAGCTACTCCCAACTCTTCACATGAAGTCCCACGCCCATCCCTCCATCTTCTCCATCTCCTGTCAAGACTTGGATCCCCCCAAGACTCAGTTGGATCCCCTGATTGCCAGTCTTCTCTTCCAGAGAATCCCATAAATGTATTACTAGATGTTGGTTCTGCACAAACAGCTTGCACTTCCTTTACCTTAGTTCAATCCACAATGTCATCCCCATTTTCCCCACTCTGTGACCCATCATCCCCAGAGAAACCCTCAAATGATTCCTCTTTTGTAGGTGCTGCAAGTATATCCCAGATCCTCTTCCTCTGTCACTCCTCATCCGATTCCTGCTCTTTGCTCCCCCTACTCCCATCCATTGTATCTCCTTCCTCTCGTTCACTCATTGACCCTTTGTCCCTAGAGA
>NW_026845477.1:11994197-12126465 GCF_025583915.1 Anolis sagrei ordinatus | reverse complement strand
TTAAAACTGAAGGAATAAAAATGTGAAATGTAGACACTGATTTATTTTCCATTTTGTATATGAGTGGGCTATTTTGTTGTACGTATGAGTCTCTACTAATGCAATAGTTGCTGATTCACTAAGGCCCCATCTACACTGCTACATAATGCATTATATGGCAGTGTAGACTGGGCCTTGGTTGTCTAATCTGCTAGAGGACAGAAAGGCACAATCAGAAAAAAATCTGTTACTTCCAGCCAGCAGTTTTAGTGTAATGAGATAATGTAGATCTATATACACCATATGGAACAGATTTATTTGTAATGATGGCCAAGGCAGAAAATGCAAGCTGCAGCCAGGGGATGATTTAATGTTTCAGTCACTGCTCAAGTACTTTCCCTTGAACCTGGAGAATGAAAAGATCTTCTGCATCTGGGAAGCCATACAAAAAGGGGATGTTTAATTTTTAAGTATAAATAGTACACACACACTATTTATACTTAAAATAGTACACACACCCTGTTTTTTTCACCACCAACGCCGCGCTTTCGTCAGCTACTCCTGCGGCGGAGGTGGCTGCGGGACTGAGCGGTGGCACGTTCCGCCTGCATGGCTTTGCTGGTGCCCCTGAGTCCCCTCCGGGGTGAGAAGAGCGGGGTAAAAGTAAACCAAATAAAATAAATAAATAATTTTCATCAAAATTATTTTTTTTTCAGACTGGACTTGGTCTACATCCTTACCAAAGTATATTCCTTGGGTCAATTCCTTGCAACAACAACAAAAATATTGATAATACTGCTAATAGATATTATTATGATTTCTTTAAAAACTATATAATAATATCAATAATGTCAAGTAATAATATTGATAATACTTCTATTAGGTTATATTATTATGCATATTGTTATTGATGTTGTTAACATTATTATAATACTTTTCTTTAACAAATCTATTTCCTGAGTTACAAAGATCACCTACTTCTTGAATACTCATAATACTATTATTATTATTATTATTATTATTATTATTATTATTATTGATGTTGTTTAAAACCGGCAGTTAACCTGGTGTCAAACTGCAATAATTCTGTAGGGTAAATGGCCCTTTAGTAACCGTTATCAATCTAGTTCTGATGTTACTTCAGTGTTTTCTGATGATACTTTTGTGCCATCATGTTTATTGTTGCTGTTTGTAGCCTTAGTGTTCTTTCTCACAACAAAGTGGGGAAACAGAGATTTCAATCACTCAGTAATTGACATTAACAAGACATTGGAAAGCTTGTGCTCAAGGTTTTTTCTTCTACCAAGTGTGTTGCAATATATTATCCTTTACCTCCCTCTAGTGAGGTTGCTTGGCCATAGAAGAAAACAATGAGTTTGCTGTTGTGCATTCCAGATCAGATTACCAAAATGTTGATAGTTATTTGGAGAATTAGCTTGGCAGCCTGTTGGACAGCTATGAGAATATATTAAAGAATACAATAGGTGCATTGAATTTGACTAAGCCTTCAATTTTTTCCTTTATTACCCTTGTACACAAGAATGCAAAATTTCATTAGAATTCTTCCTGGTGAGTGAGATCACATGTTTTTGTGCATTGTTTTTCAAAGGACATTCTGTATTCTAGATTTTTGACACTATATTTTCCCCTTGAAGATCCATTGCTTCCACATCAAAATGTTGAAGCCTTATTGGTTGCAAAGCAAGGCAGTTTTTATACAAAGAAAAAAATCACAGGAGGTTCAGAAATGGAGGAAAAACTCAAAGTGGTTGGTGATTTGTATGGGATCCTGTGATCCTTCAAGAAACTCTGATTAAGGATGATAAAAGGGGGAGTGGCAGGGTTCAGATTCTATTAATTCAGGGATTCATTGGGAGTACTTTACATCCCATAATAAAAAGGTTATTTTTTTCTGACATTAAGTCTAGTTGTGTCCAACTCTGTCCATTTCTAAGCCGAAGAGCCAGTGTTGTCCATAGACAACTCCAAAGTCGTGTGGTCAGAATGACTGCATGGAGCGCTGTTACCTTCCCACCGAAGCGGTACCTATCGATCTACTCACATCTGCATGTTTTTGAACTGCTAGGTTGGCAGAAGCTGGAGCTAACAGCGGGAGCTCACCCTGCTCCCCATATTCAAAACACTAACCCTGCTCATGATCCCACCTGCGTTGCAAGCACGGTTGGTGGGGACGAGGGACAGGGCCTTCTCTGTGGTAGCCCCCCGACTCTGGAACTCTCTCCCCAAGGACATCAGGCAAGCCCCAACATTGGCAGTATTTAGGAAGAGCTTGAAGACGTGGATGTTCCAGTATGCCTTTCCAGAATAGGAAACCCCTAGCATCATGTCCCAAATGCACTTTACTAGAGATTTAAGATTGTCTGTATACCGCACCTACCTCTAATAACCTATACATTTCACCTGTCATGTCCAGCACTTTTTAAATCACTACATTTGGCCCGGCCTTAGTTTCAAATATGTTGTGGTGTTATTGTTTTAATGTTTATTGTTATTGCTTTAATGTTTATTGTTTTGCTTTATGAGTTTTATTGTTGTATTGTTATGCTGCTGTTTTATTGAGGGCCTTGGCCTTTTGTAAGCCGCACCGAGTCCTTCAGGAGATGTTAGCAGGGTATAAATAAAGATAACAATAATAACAATAATAATAATAATAATAATAATAATAATAATAACAACAACAACAACAACAACAACCCTTCGGTCAGCAAGTTTAGCAGCTCAGTGGTTTAACCTGCTACACCACCAGGAGGGCCTTCCATCCCATAATGCTCAGTGCCAATTCTTGGCATGGGAAATGGGGCAGCAGAGATGTAGTAGATGGTCTACTTTAAAACATACACAATAGATTGCATGTACACTTATAGAATTAATACAGTTTGAAGTCACTTCAACTGCCATGGTTCAATGCTATGGAATTGTGATGTTTGGTAAAGCACCATTCCTTTTCAGTAAATGAGGCTAAAGATCTTGTAAAGTGACAACTTCCATGATCTCAGAACTTTAAGCTATGGCAGATAAAATGGTGCCAAAAACTGGATTAATTTGATGTTCCAGCTGCACCTGCAGAGAAAGGTCCCATCTATACTGGCACATAATGCTGTTTTAAACTGCATTGTATGGTTAGTGTAAACTCATAAAATGCAGTTAAATGCAGTTAAATTGCATTAAATGAGTCTTCACCAGGCATGGGCAAACTTTGGACCTCCAGGTGTTTTGGTATTCACCTCCCATAATTCCTTACAGCCGACTGACTATTAGGAATAGTGGGAGTTGAAATCCAAAACACCTGGAGGGCTGAAGTTTGCCCCGGCCTGGTCTAGACTAACCATTATATAGCAGTGTAGCCCCCTCCCTGTTGATATTCCGCAGGAAGCTAAAGACCTGGTTGTTTAAGAAGGCATTTGAATAGAAGTGCAATGACTGGTAACTCGACCATAGGAATGGAACAACGGAAATGGTATCGGATTGTGAACTTGACGATGAGACGACTCGGAATGGCTTGTAGTAATGTTGATGTTTTTGATGAGATGTTTTGATAATGATGTACTGTGGATTATTTTATTTTATGTTGTATTTTGCACCTGTTTTTCTATGTTGTACACCGCAATGAGTCACCATTAGGCTGAGAATTGCGGTATACAAGCGAAGTAAATAAATAAATAGATGGGACTGGAGGCACAACTTTATTGCTGGTTGATGTAACATCGACCATTAGGGGGAACTAACAAGTATTCCAGTATTCCAGTATGGGAATAACTTTAACATTGACAATACACAGTGCACTGGGCTGCATTAGGAAATGGAATAATTATAATTGTAGCCACCTACTATAGTCAAATTAGAAAGTAAAACAATTAGTTATATTTTCTGGACAACAGTCCAGGCTTTCTCTGTTTTTCATATTCATGCACACACAGGGCAGGAGTGAGATATAGTGTTACACAATGCAATGGATAAAGTGAGATTCCACCTCCCCATTCCATATACACAAATGAGCAAGAAAGGAGGGTATTGGAGACCCTGTGATGCCATATGGCTGACAGAAATGAACCTCAGAAGGAAAAAAAGAAAATCCCCAAAACAGCAGAAGTGGCTGGTAGCCTTTTTCTTGTTTTGCAATCATTCACACGTGTGCGTCCACACACATGATGTTAAATGCTGCAGTGAGAGGTTGCAACCTACTTTAAAATGAATTGCCACTCTTGTAGGCTTTTTAGGACCGCTGAAAAAGTAGACACACCACAAATAAAAAACTTTTATTTAAAACTTTTTTTTAGAAATCTCTAGGTCTTATAGTGTGATTCTATGGTTAGATAGAGAATGCATTGTTAGAAATGCATTGACAGTGATTCTATTGTGTAAGCTTATGCAAAATGCATATCTAATGGACATGAAGTCAAACACCTGAGGAATGATTAAGCAGGTGCTGATGCTAATGGACATGCTGAAAATGTTGCCATGACCATGTGACATTCATGACAAGGTTTGCATGTTTCATTTTGTCCCTAGCTGATGACTGGCTAGCGGTAGGTATAAAAGAAAGCATAAAATGCTTGTCCTTTCTCTTGCCAGGCAAATTCTCTTGCCATGCGAACTCTCTTGTTTGTGTATCTGTTGCCTACATCTTGAGTATATCACTATATATGCCATTGATTGATTGGGGATCAGGGAATCCTGATCTCTCTGTGTATATTTATATACAGAGCAACATGTCAAGATTAAAAGCCTTCTAAGTTTCAATGAAAACTGAATCAGAGAGTTTTTCTAAACCGTTTGCAGATCAGGGTCAGATGGTGCAGTTGCACTCTGCTGGTAATCAATCTGCTGTATGTGCTTATTTTTGCTTGCCTCTGAGAAACTCAGTCCAGTGTGCAGTGTATCCAGGGAAAGTGTGATTGGGAAAGCTATATATTGTGCACCTATCCCACCTCAACATAGTTAACCTCTTCCAGAAGTTGAACATAGAATTTGTTAGAGATATCTTCTAGATCCTCTAATGGAACTCTATAGAGGGTTGATTCTAATTTAAATCTATTGATCTGTGTGCTTCCTCCACTGTTTATGTGACATCCATCCAGATTTCCTAAAGATGCCTTTTGTGTCACCTTTCAGTTTTCTCTTCTCCAAATGAAACATATGTCATTCCTTCAGCTTCTCCTCAGAGAGCTTTATTTTGACCATCTTGGTTGCCCTGCTCTTGACATATTCCACGTGTCAATTCAGAGATCTATAAACAGCCTTTGGACCACAAGTGATCCAAGGGTTACGTTTTGTCTATCCTAGGGCTACAATGATAATTGGATCATGCATCATGTCTGCCATAAAAAAATGTCCTCAATTCCACCTGAGGGCACTCACAATTCTCCCCACCAATATCTCAGCGCACTTCCCCATTACCTTCTGCCTGGGACAACTGCCTTATTCTGGCTAATAAACCAACTGTTGTATGCCTTGCAGTCATTTCCAACCTATGGCAAACCTAAGGTAAACCTATCACAGGGTTTCCTTGGCAAGATTTGTTCAGAAGGGAAACTTTACAACTTTTTGCAAAATAAATTTCAAAGTGTTTACGCAGGTAAATCAATGGGTAACACCAGTATAAGCAATTAATATGACTCTAGCCACTTCTGACTTTTCATTTGACTACAGTGTTATACCCAATGCTTGCAATTTTACACTCCGTCCATGGAGATTTACACTCTTCTCAACTTCAGAAGCAGCATTAGAGAGAGTGCCTACTACAATGGCTACTTTCAGCCCCAGCGGTTGGTAGGAAGCAGACATACAGACAATACTTAGCTTCAGTTAGCAGACAGCCAATTGTTATACTGGATTTCCAGTGACTCCTCAAACACCAAAGAAAGTAGCTGTCCTCCTTCTAGAGCCCCTCTACACAGGCACATAATGTGACTCAGAACTGGCATGAAAAATACGGGTTCTGGGCCACATTGTGACCACGCAGACATTTTCTGAGCTGCTCACCAGTTTGACAGCCCACTGGTGCCAAAGCTAGTTTGGTGCAACTAGCATGGATTCAGTTTCCTTGTTCCTTGCATCTCCAAATTCCCCCTAATAAAAAAGAAGAAGCATTTTATTTATTTATTTATTTATTTATTTACTGTATTTTACCCATTCTATCTCAACCCCAAAGGAGACTCAGAGTGGATTACAATTTGGCTAAAATGCAGTGCCACATTAAGACATAAAACATACAAAATGCAGAATACATTGTCCATTAAAATCATAAAACAGTAACATATAAGTACATTTAAATAAGTAGTTAAAAACATAGCACATAGTCTCGAAATTATAGTCCACAACCCATTCCAATCACATTGAGTTTGTAGCTGCATATTGCACTGTAACTACTCTCTAAGCACTTATTTATTCATTAATGTATTTATTATTTACTACGTTTATATATCCCACCCTTCTCACCCCAAATGGGTACTCAGAGCAACCTTACAAAAAGGCAGCAATTTGATTCCATGCATATACATACATACAGTAAATAAAATAGACTTATAAATTAAAACAAAAATCAGCAGCAATATTAAAACAATTCAGTTCTTGTGGGTTTTTTCGGGCTATATGGCCATGTTCTAGAGGCATTTCTCCTGATGTTTCGCCTGCATCTATGGCAAGCTTCCTCAGAGGAAGCTTGCCATAGATGCAGGCGAAACGTCAGGAGAAATGCCTCTAGAACATGGCCATATAGCCCGAAAAAACCCACAAGAACTGAGTGATTCCGGCCATGAAAGCCTTCAACAATACATTAAAACAATTAATTAAAATCATGCCAAGTTTTGACTTTCTTTCTAAAGGACAGGAGGGAGAAAGCCAATCTAATGTCACTGGGAAGGGAGTTTCACCACTGAAAAGGCCCTGTCCCTCGTCCCCACCAGTCGCACCTGGGATGGGGGTGAGATCAAGAGCAGGGCCTCCCCAAAAGATCTTAGTGTCTAAGCTGTTTCATCAGAGAGATATGTTCGGACAGGTAATCTGGGCTGAGCCACTTAGGGCTTTATAGGCTAAAGCCTGCGCTTTGAATTGTGCTTGGTAGCAGACTGGCAGCCAGTGGAACTGGGGTTACAGGGGGTTTGTGTATTCCCTGTATGCCACTCCAGTGAGCAATCTGGCTGCTGTCCATTGTACTACTTGAAGCTTCCGAACAGTCTTCAAAGGCAACCCCACATACAGTAGCCTATTGCAGATGTAACAAGAGCATGGACAACCATGGCTAAATCTGCCTTCTCAAGTACAGACACAGTTGATGCACAAATTTTAATTGTGCAAAAACTCCCCTGTCCACGACCAAAATCTGGGGTTCCCAGCTCAGTGATAAATCCAGGAGAACTTCCAAGCTGCAAACCTGTGTCTTCAGAGGGAGTGTAACCCCATCCAGCACAGGCTTTAACCCTACACCCTGTTTGGCCTTTTGACCGAGCAAGAGTACCTCTATCTTGTCTGGATTCAATATCAATTTGTTCGCCCTCATCCAGATCATCACAGCTGTCAGGCCCAATTCAGGACCTGGACAGCCTCCTTAGCAGTAGGTGGAAAAGAGTGATAGACTTGGATGTCATCTACATACAGGTGCATCAAACTTCAAAACTATGAATGACCCCCTCCCCCCAGACTTCATGTAGATGTTAAACATCATGGGTGTCAATACTGAGCCCTGCAGAACCCCACAGGACAAAGACTGTGGGACTGAGCAAGTGTCCCCCAGCAACACCTTCTGGGAGTGAAGGACAGTAGCCAGTGTAGGGCAGTACCTCCAAGTCTCATTCCCATTTATTTATCATGTCAGGGGCATCCAGACAATTGTATTACATTTCTAACAGAACAAAACAAACAAACAAACAGACAAAACACAAAATTTGCAAGCTTGGTAGTTGATTAAATGTCCTTTCACCAGTATCTGGCCACTTGGAGTGCCTCTGGTGTTGCCGAAAGGAGGTCCTTCATTGTGCGTGTAGCAGGGCTCAGGTTGCATTAGAGCAAGTGGTCTGTGGTTTGCTCTTCTCCACACTCGCATGTCTTGGATTCCACTTTGTAGCTCCATTTCTTAAGATTGGCTCTGTATCTCGTAGTGCCAGAGCGCAGTCTGTTCAGCACCCACAATGTGCTCCAGAAGGATACCATGGTCTATGGCATCAAAGGCTGCTGAGAGGTCCAAGAGAACCAACAGGGACACATTCCCCCTATCAAGTGCCCTGCGTAGATCATAAGGGAACCAAGGCTGTCTTAGTCTCATGATCTGGTCTGAAGCCAGACTGCAACATATAACACCTACAGGATGATATGCAGCCTCCTCTTCCTGGTTCCATGCCATGAGACTAGCAAAGGTTTCTTTGCAAGTCTCAAGGCACGAAACAAGTTAAAGGAGGCTGCTACTTTGTACTAGGTGGATTTTATTTCTTCTCCAGTGGAAAATCAGGGCTCCAGAGGGCAGGGAGGGACTGCCATCCCACATTTCCTGGCTGCGTGGGCCCAGGGAATGTAGGCTGGCTGAGGAAACAGTGACCCTGGATCCTATATAAGGATCTGAAAGGGCTGTCCCCATTGCTCTAGCACGAGAGAAGATCTGAATCTTGAAACATGATTTGAATCTTCCCCTGTGTTTTTTTCTTAAATGAGGTGCAGCAGCATTGAACAGTTTACCTCAGGTTAAATCACATTAGCCTATGTGTGTTGTGTGGACACATTTAGGGTAATGCAGTGCAGGTGCACTCCAAGCTGCAGAATTGCAGCCTGAGCCAATTTATGTTTTTGTGATATTCTACTTCCTACACCCAAATGCCAATTAAATTCCCTGTGCTAACACTTCTGTTTTCTAAGAGGGAAAGCTATGAACGAATCAACACATAGTCAATGTAACAATTCTGTGAAGACCATCATGGACATTCTTATTTCACATAAAGGCTTACAGAAATGCAGAGATCATGATATCCCAACTACCATCTCAAATGTTCAAGGCATACCTTATAAAATATATCATAGTAGAGGCATGGGGCAAATATTGGGTCAAAATCTAACACATGAAAATCTGTGCATTTTTGCCCTCCCTGCAATTCTTCTTGAGCTCTCACCAAAATATTATTTAATGCTGAGTCCCATCTGTCGGGGATTTTTATTTCTGTGTGCTAGCCAGAATGGCAGATGCTACTTTTGTATATAGCACAAAGGAGAGCAAAAACGACCCCATTTTCAGAGCCATTGTGCTTGGCTACACACAGCACCAACACTGTTGCTTTCCTTTCCAGGCATTAGAGCAACAAAAACTGACATCCCCTTTAAAATGAGTTATTAAGAAGCTCTTCTGAACCTGTTCACCAAATAATCCAGAGCATGTGATGCCTATCAAAACAACCCATATTTGGAATTTGGCCTGAAATATATCTCACCTTAAGGCCAAATTAAGATGAGAACACCAATATTGCATCCCGGAATCTAGTGGCCTCAGGCTCCACAGAACCATGTTATGAAGTGTATCAAGTGTAAGCAATAGAGTTGGAAGAGAACACAAAGGGCATCCAATCCAAGCCTCTGCCATGGAGGAAAAAACAATCCAAGTTCTCCTGACAGATGGGTACTATCCACAGCTACTGCTTAAAATCCATCAGAGAAGGAGACTCCACAGAACAGCAGCATACTCACTTGCTAAACAGATCTTAGCACCAGGAAGTTCTTCTCAATGTTTTTGTACTATTTCCTTTTCTGTAGTCCAGATCCATTGTTTTGTGTTCAAAGCAGCAGAGAACAAACTTGCTCCTTCTCCAATGTGACACCTTTTCAAATATTTAAACATGACTGCCAAGTCCCTTCTCAGCATTTTTGTATTTAATGTAAATACAAAAACTTCCCTAAACTCCTCATAGGACTTTGCATCCAGAACTTTGATCATTTTGGTCGCTCTTCTCTGAATATGTTCTAGTGTGTGGGCACACCAGAAGTTTTCCCCTCTACTTGTTTATTACTAAAATGATGATTGGGTGCATCTTATTAGTGGACTTTCTCTAAAGCAACAGATGCTACTTGTATTTTATTGTTGTTCTGAATGTGCCTTGAAATTGTTCCCAATTTATGGTAACCCTAAGGCCAACCTATCTTGGGGTCTTCTGTGGCTAAGATTATATGATTTGCCCATGGTCACCCAATGAGTTTGCATGGTGAAGCGGGGAATTTAACCCAGACCTCCACCAAAGTGATAACTTTACAGTCAAACTACAATACCATGCTGGCTGTACGGGCCCATATACCCATCATCCTCAAGTGATGCCAACATGAGTTCATGTGTAGATGCACCCTAGGCTGGCTTACCTTCCTTCTAATGGCCTCCTCTTTCAGCTTGTCTCCCCTGGCATTCATGATCTTTTAGGACAGTACAGAAGCATCTAATGCTGGGAGACCCATTCTCCAGCCACACAGATCAGGAGAAATGGCCCTGGAGTGATCTGGGTAGAATTTATTGTTTGGAGACTGAATTATGACACTTGGGGGGGGGGGGGATGTTGTAAACCATTAGATACAGGACTGTGATGCTTCTTCTGCTCTGTACTATTCCCTGAATCATTAACCATCAATAAAACTTATCACGGTTATATTTGGCAGTTTTTGATACCAGTAAAGAACACCAGAATTCTTGTCAGCCCCAGTTAAGAATGCTGAACTAATCACTTGGTTTCCTACACCAAGCAAGGAAATATCTCAAGCGCAGTTGGTGGGGACAAGGGAGAGGGCCTTCTCGGTGGTGGCTCCTTGGCTCTGGAACTCACTACCTAAGGAGATCAGATTGGCACCTACCCTATCCATTTTCCGTAAGGACTTAAAAACCTGGATGTTCCACTGTGCATTTGATTAGGCAGTTTCACCAGAGAATTGGTTCGATCTCTCCAAAGCCCCTGCACTTTAGTTGGCCCTCCCTCCTGTAATCCTGACAATGTAAATGGCTGAGGACATTACCCTTCCAGCTGGACCTTATTGAATTTGAACTGAATCTTGCTCTTTCCCTTGGCTCTATTTAGGAACCATTGCATATACCCTGAGCCCTCCACATTCAGCACTTAATCGTTAGCCATGATATTGTTTATAAAATGTTTTGTGACTGTGAAATGTGTTTTTTTTTCTTATGTGTTGTTGTTGGAGTAATTTTATAATGTTTGTTTTAATCTGTATTTTTGGGGGGTTGTCCCCTTGTAAGTCACTCCGAGTCCCTACGGGGAGATAGTGGCGGGGTATAAAAATAAAGTTATTGTTGTTGTTGTTGTTGTTGTTGTCATTATGCTTATGGATTTATGGGTGCATCACAAAACTTTATTGTATCATATGTGCAACTCAGCTTCTGTGATCCTGAGGTTAGACAAAACTGCCAAACTTTTTGGAGATAGCAACCTTCTCAAGCCTCCTCTATTTAATGTTTTGTCTGTTTATAATGTGTTGTTTATTTCCTGAAGTGTGTCTATTCTTTGGTTTGCAGTTTTCTTAGCTCTATGTACTTGAGGCAGTGGGAGGGACTGCAGACGATGTGACTGGTTCAGTGACTGTTTAGAATGCAGTTGGAGGTCCCTTCCACACAACCCTATATCCCAGAATATCAAGGCAGGAAATCCCACATTATCTGAGTGTGGACTCAGATAACGCAGTTCAAAGCAGATATTGTGGGATTTTCTGCCTTGATATTCTGGGATATAGGTCTGTGTGGAAGGGCCCTAACAGGATGACAATTGAGGAATGACACTTGAGGCTTGAGTCTATTTGAGTACAGAAGTCAGTGTTAGAAGTTAGAAGTCAGTGGAGGCTTAAGTCCCTTGGAAGCAGACTATTACCCAATAAACTAAAGGAGGACTTCTGAAACTCTGTTACCTAATAGGTTATGATCCTAGCAGGTCATAATCCAATAGTCCAATAAAACTACTTCCATTGGAGACCTTACACAGGTACAACGAAATGCAAAGATACAGAATGGGGGACAATGCCTGGCTTGAGAGCAGTATGTGTGAAAAAGATCTTGGAGTCCTCATGGACAACGAGTTAAACATGAGCCAACAATGTGATGTGGCAGCAAAAAAAGCCAATGGGATTTTGGCCTGCATCAGTAGGAGCATACTGTCTAGGTCCAGGGAAGTAATGCTACCCCTCTATTCCGCTTTGGTTAGGCCACACCTGGAATATTGTGTCCAATTCTGGGCACCACAATTCAAGAGAGATATTGACAAGCTGGAATGTGTCCAGAGGAGGGACTAAAATGATCAAGGGTCTGGAGAACAAGCCCTATGAGGAGCGGCTTAAGGAGCTGGGCATGTTTAGTCTGAAGAAGAGAAGGCTGAGAGGGGATATGATAGCCATGTATAAATATGTGAGAGGAAGCCACAGGGAGGAGGGAGCAAGATTGTTTTCTGCTTCCCTGGAGACTAGGACGCGGAACAATGGCTTCAAACTACAAGAGAGGAGATTCCATCTGAACATGAGGAAGAACTTCCTGACTGTGAGAGCCGTTCAGCAGTGGAACTCTCTGCCACGGAGTGTGGTGGAGGCTCCTTCTTTGGAGGCTTTTAAACAGAGGCTGGATGGCCATCTGTCAGGGGTGATTTGAATGCAATGTTCCTGCTTCTTGGCAGAATGGGGTTGGACTGGATGGCCCATGAGGTCTCTTCCAGCCCTATGATTCTATGATTCTACAAGACACAGCTTGATTCTAGCTTCCTGGGGCATTTGTAGGGATGGGTTTAAAACACAAACATCTCTGTGGGTTTAAAACACAATCATCTGCTATACAACTGTTTGAATAAAATTCTGAAAAATGATTTTATTTTTGAAAATGGTGGGAGATGTGTTAGAAACACAACACAATGTGTTGTCAAAAATTGGCTCAGCTCTATTCCCACTCAACCATTGCAAGGAATATAGGAAGTGTTGCAGCTACAGCTTTGGCCACGAGATGGTGCTCGGAATCTGCTATAGCTAAGTAGTAAGTACAAAAAACTACCTTATTTTAAATCCATTGTGTACTGCCCTCCTACAACACACTACCGCTGTGTGTAAAAAAGATATTTTCCCCTTAAGAACAAAAGGAAGTTCAAATATTTCTCAGAAGCTGTGTTCAATATTTTAGAATAATCCTCATGTTTACATGATATCCTGAGGTTATAATCCTTTTCTGCACTGCATACAAGTTTATTCTCAAAGATGCTTTGTAGTTTTACAGTACCTGGGAAACTTATTTCAAGCACATAGTCAAAAGGATAAATTCCTCCATTCCTTACCCATTTTCACCAAAAGGAAGTCTAGCGGTTTCACTGGTGATTGTCTTCTGGATTCATTTCCAGATAAACTCAGCATGATAGCTTCCATTCTGTGCTAATAACATGTAAGATGGTACTCGGGTGGGTGACATTGTCTTGAAATAAGGATGGTTAGAGAAATCTAGAACAGGTGATGGAAGAAATCAAATTAGACAATACAACCTTATTTTCTCAGGTTCAAAGACACAATTACACAATTGTGTGGGTTCAAATCTGCTGTTATATATATTTCTGGTTATGAATAATATATGGCATGGGACCAGGCTATCCAAAAGTCCATTTCTCCCACATGAATCTCTATGAGTCTTTTTGCCTTATCATACTATATTTTTATTGCATTATTACTACATTTTAAGTGCCATGGCAACATTCTGCTAGAATCAAGTTGTGTCTAGTACCTGAATTTACCATTCATAGAGGGGCATTTAGAATTATCATAGGCAGACCCAAACATTCCATAGGATGTTGTCTGATTTCTGGGCTGTACAGCTATGTTCTAGCAGCATTTTCTCCTTTTTCAGATGATCCACAGGATTTGCTGAATACACCAGCCACAGATGCAGGCAAAACTTCAGGAAAAAATGCTGCTAGAACATGACCATACAATCTGGAAACCACACAACACCCCAGTGATTCCAGCTATTGACAATACATTCCATATGGTGTTGCTATGGCAGTTAAAGTGGAGTCATAGGGCTATAAAAGTGTTGTGTGATTGTCTTTTCAGAAGGTGACTTTCCTTCCATCCTATGTACTTTGCAGAACTGTCTGGTGATAACCTTTTTTGGTGGTTGCTCTTAGACAATGGAACTCATTCCCAAGACAGATTTGGCTGGCTTCTTCTTTCTACTGGAAGGCAAAGGCCTTATTCAAACAAGCATTTAGTCTTTTAATGATTGTGGAATTAAGGGTTTGGTTGCTCAATGTTTTAAAAATATAAGAAGTCAACATGGTTTAGTTGTTTGATGGTTGGATTATGACTTTGAAGACCAGGGTTCAATTTCCTGCTCATCCATGGAAACCCAGTAGGTGACCTTGGACAGGATGTACTTGCCAAGACTCACATGAAGGCATTAGCAAACCTAGTCTGAGCAGATGTTGCCAAAAAAACCTTGCTATAGGGTCCCCATAGGTTGGAAATATTATAGAAGGTAAACAACAAACAACAGATTATATGTCCCCTCAGGGGAGCTGGAGCTTAAAGAGGGAGCTCATCCATCTGTCCTTGGATTTGAACCTCTGACCTGTCAGTCTTCAGTCCTGTCGGCACAAGGGTTTAACCCAGTGGTTCTCAACCTGTGGGTCCCCAGGTGTTTTGGCCTACAACTCCCAGAAATCCCAGCCAGTTTACCAGCTGTAAGGATTTCTGGGAGTTGAAGGCCAAAAACATCTGGGGACTCCAGGTTGAGAACCACTGGTAACCCATTGCACCACTGGTGCCATCCAAGTGGAACCCCATGAATATTTTCTGCAGGGGTTTCCATTTGTGGGTGTCCCTTCTGGAACATTACCAATCTGTCAGTGCACTGGATTATTCTTTCTTTGGTTTTCTCATTTAACAGGATGTTAATGCAAGCTTAGATACTTTCTGTGGCTTTGACAGTTTATGTTTGACAAATTGATGGCGGCTGGTAATGTGGTACACTTTTCATTATCAAACCTCCTTTTTCCCTTTCTTCCGAAGGCTTTTAATTGCCACCCATTCTTGCCAACAACGGTTTCGTGTTTTTGATTAAAGCACTCATGGAGATCTTGACAACCCTCGACACACTCCATCTGAATTTAATTAACTCCCTCCCTCTCTTCTTCATTTCTCTCTCTCTCTTTCTCTCTCTCTTTCAAAGTTGCTTTAACGCTTTCACCACAAAGATGTGTGTTTCAGCCGAGAAAGGAATTAACCATTTTATTCACAGCATTTGATTTTTTTTTAACAAGAGCACCCTAGGTCTTTGACAGCTTAGTAAAACCTAGGCTTTGAGCTTTAATTAATTAGGGAACCCTTGTTATCCCTTTGGAACTTGGTATCATCTTCATGACAATCTGCCTTTACTAAGCCCCAAGCATTAAACACCAAATTAATGTCCATTTGTTGGACTTCTTACCATCCATAGTTATTAGGTTGTGTCTGATAACAAATGCCTGTTGGTTTACATTGGCATTGTTTCCCATGGAAACAGTAGCTTCAGGTTACAAGACAGAAAATGCAGTTCACATATGAGAGAAGATGGGCAGCTATAGAGAAAGTCTCAGTATGTTTTTACATTTGGAAATGGAAGTTACTCCTTATGGCTAACAGCAGGTTGTTGCATTCATCAGAAGTGACAGGAGGAGTAACATAATGCAGAAATCTGTTTGTGTTGACACTAGCACAAACAGTTCAAGGACATTTAGGTATGGTGGAGAAAGTGGTTTGTGAAAAGCTAGAGATATTGGCTCTAGAGAACATGGAAAATATCTCAAGGACCATCTAGTCCAGTGGTTCTTAATCTGTGTATATCCAGATGTTTTGGCCTTCAACTCCCAGAAATACTAGCAGCTGGTAAACTGGCTGGAATTTCTGGGTCTTGTAGGCCAAAACACTTGGGGACTCACAGGTTGAGAACCACTGGTCTAGTCCAACCTAATTCCATTTAAGTATATCCTACTTAAGCACACATAAACAATACTAATCTAATATCTGTTTAAAAGCTTTTGAAGAAGAAGAGTCCATCATCCTCAGAGACAATCAGCTCCAGTATTGAGCAGCTCTTAAACAAAGATTTCTTGTTCCAGGTTTGAAAGTGTCTTTCCTGTTTAATAGTGCAGTACTTACTTTGAAAATAGTTGTTATACTCCAGAAACTTCATTTTCGTGGCTACCACATATTAGTTTTAATTGATCGAGATTCAATTAGATACTCATTGAAACACTATAGCAAAATGTGCTGCAGGATGTCCTACTAAAAATAAAGTTTTTGCAGTTTAATAAACTTTTTCCTTGTTTTTATGATAGAACCAATTAGGAAATAATAATAATAATAATAATAATAATAATAATAATCTTTATTTGTACCCCGCTACCATCTCCCCAAAGGACTCAGTGCTGCTTACGTGAGGGCAAGCCCAAAGAACATCAAACAAAACATCAATAAACACAACATCAATAAACAATCAATAAAATACAAATCATATAAATCACAAAAACAATCAATAGTGACATAAACAATTTTAAAAATGGCCGGGTCAAGTGAATTAGATTAAAATTGAAAAAATGCTGACGTGAAAAAGGTAAAATATAACTAGGATAGGATTTTTCGGAGAGAAATGAGGGAGCACAGTCCATCCTAAGTCAGTATTAAAGTACATTGTGAGGACATATTGCTGAGAGTTCTCCTTATTCTGGGAAGGCACACTGGAACCAACCACGTTTTCAGGCTCCTCCTAAAGACTGCCAATGTTGGGACATGTCTAATGTCCTTGGGAAGTGAGTTCCAGAGTCGGAGGGCCACCACCGAGAAGGCCCTCTCCCTCGTCCCCACCAATCGTGCCTGCGAAGGAGCATGAGCAGGGCCTCTCCAGATGATCGAAGAGATCGTGTGGGTTTGTACACAGAAATGTGGTCACGCAGGTAGGCGGGAAATGAAATTTATAACACAAGGACAAAATTCATGTTACATAGTATTATTATTTAGATGGAATCTGATTACTTATAATTTGAATAGATTAGTTCACATTGTAGTCTGCAGAGTAAAAAAAATAATACTTGCTCTACCTTCTACATGACATCATTTTAGATCATGCCTGGGCAAACTTCGGACCTCCTCAGCTCCCACAATTCTTAACAGTAGGCTGTTAGGAATTGTGGGACTTGAATTCCAAAATACGTGGAGGATCAAAGCTTGCCCATGCCTGCTTTAGATAATTAAAGATGGTGTTTATGTTATCCCTCAACCATCCTTTCTCCAAATTGAAAATCTGTGGAAGCTGGAGATTTTCATGTCAATCCAAAGTTGTTGTTTTGTACCTTCAGGTTGTTTCCAAATAATGTTGACCCTGAGCCAAAACTGTAGGAGAGTTTTCTTGGCAGCTTTGCCATTGTTGTTATCTGAGCCTGAGGTTGAATGGGTTGCCTGTTGTCACCAACCGTGTTTTCCGTGATGGACTGGAGATACAAACTTTGGTCTTCAGAATCCTGGTCCCACACTCAAATTGTAGGCAGATGTAGACAGGTCACTCATCCGGCAGAAACACCATCTTGCCAGTACCAAAGGCATTATGTAGCAGCTGTTGAGCAACAAAATTAATGGTTCAGTTGTACTTGTGTCTTGCTCTTGAGCATACCAAAAAGAATCAGATTAGTCACTGTGTGGACATAATGCTGGACTAGATGGGACTTTGGTTTGATTGCCCAAGGGTTCTTTTTATGTTATTACAATCTATGAGTCTTTTCTTGGATTCACATACAACTCAAACAAAATGTTTGTTCAATGTATTGTCGAAGGCTTTCATGGCTGGAATCACTAAGTTCTTGTGGGTTTTTTGGGCTATATGGCCATGTTCTAGAGGCATTTCTCTATGGCAAGCATCCTCAGAGGTGAGGTCTGTTGGAACTGACCTGTTCCAACAGACCTCACCTCGGAGGATGCTTGCCATAGATGCAGGCGAAACGTCAGGAGAAATGCCTCTAGAACATGGCCATATAGCCCTAAAAAACCCACAAGAAAATGTTTGTTTTTGCATGTGTGACTACAATAAATGAAGGTTTCCACATGCCTCGCTTATAAATCTCACCATCATCATCACCATCATCACCTAACTCAAAAATGTTTCCCTCTGTCCTCCTGTTTAGCTAAGCTTATGGTGCAAATAATATCCCTCTGCAGAATACCTGTTTGTCTCAGAAGCACCTCTGTGAGTTGATATAAACTGTATCTCTGAGGTAAATATAAACATTGTATTGGAAAAGTGGATTGTCTTACTTACAGTTTTATGAGGATATATCCATTAAACCTATGCATGTTGCAATTTATGTAACTCGCTCAAAAAAAGATATTTTTGTTTAGAGTACATTTGCCGACTGATGTTCCTTTTCATTATTAGCCGTTATCATAATGATGCCTAACAGTCTAAACTGCTGCCTTCTCAGTACATTTCTGCACCTATAGCTCATTGTGATTATTGCTTTTTTCTTCTTTTTTTTTTTGAAAAAAAATCTTTAAGTGGAAAGCAGCCTCTGGCTTGCCATTACTGTGCCAGACAGCAACCCTTTAGAATTTGGATTAGGTTTCTTCTCTGAAAAAACAAATTGACATTTGCAGGCATATTTATTAGTGTAGCTATCAGCTCCCATGTCTGTGGGGTGGCGAATCCACTTCATGATTATGTTTGAGCTTTAAAGGAACGATTTAAAGTACTGAACCCAATTCAAAAAGTAGGTCCTGTGCTTTGGAGAGTGCCTTTAAAATTCACACTAAAGTTCATACTAGATTAACTTCCCCATTAATGTGGATAGTACCATTGGTTGTGATTCAACAGAGATACAAGTACATTATTACATTCAGACCTTAACATCAGTGCACAAATATAGGATGGGTGGCACTTGGATTGCAAGCAATTCATGCAAAAAACAAAAGACTGTAGCAATCTTGGTATACTACAGTCTACGTAAATCAATAGCATGAGTCAATGGCCCAAAAAGTAAATGAAATTCTAATCTGCAACAATAGGAGTATAGTAGCGATCTACAATATGTATTGTCGAAGGCTTTCATGGCTGGAATCACTGGGTTGTTGTAGGTTTATATGGCCATGGTCTAGAGGCATTCTCTCCTGACGTTTCGCCTGCATCTATGGCAAGCATCCTCAGAGGTAGTGAGGTCTGTTGGAACTAGGAAAATGGGTTTATATATCTGTGGAATGACCAGGGTGAGACAAAGGACTCTTGTCTGCTGGAGCTAGGTGTGAATGTTTCAACTGACCTCCTTGATTAGCATATAATGGCCTGACATTGCCTAGAACAAACTTTTGTTGAGAGGTGATTTGAGAACACAGAAATGCTGGACCACTCTCACAACCACCATGTCAGACTACACAGAGAAGCCATTGAAATCCATAAGCATGTGGACAATTTCAACAGAAAGAAGGAAACCATGAAAATGAACAAAATCTGGCTACCAGTATTAAAAAAACTCTAAAATTACAACAGCAAAACAACAGAGAGAAACAAACAAGGACATCTAATCACCTCTCAACAAAAGTTTGCTTGGACAGATACACTGGGCCGGAACCGTATAGGGTTTTGTAGATCAAAACCAGCACTTTGAAAATTGTTTTCTGCTGCTTCAGATACTACAACCTCAACCAATAACAAGAATAGGTATTGCACCCAAACAGTAGGAAAACCTTTCTGTTTATTGTAAGGGCTGTTGAAAATAGGTATTGACAGCCTTGCAGGGTAATTGAAAGTTTTTAGGTAGATGTTGCATTGGGCATGTTTTTAGGGATGCTGCAGTTGTGTGTTTCTGCATGGTGAGGGATTCGACTAGATGACTCTTGCAGTCCCTTCCGCCTGCAGGATTCTTTAATTCTATGATTCTAATAATTCATCTACAGAGGCAGATTAAGGGGCATATGATACACAGAATGGCTTTGCCAAATGAGTTCTCTGTTCCTCTGTATTAATTTCTCCCACAAGGGAAAAAGAAAATAATATAAGGTAGATAAAATGAGTCCTTGAGCCTGATCCTTTACAAGGCTTCACAGCCACTTAAATAACACTGTCTTAGCTTTGACTCATACGGACTCAGACTTGGGGAGACAGACAAGGTCGACATTCCCAAGCCTCACCTGTCCTTTGTGCCTCCAGATAGCCATGTACCTCAATACACTCTAGTGAGGTTGAACTCATGTTACACTGTAACTTTTCTGACTTTCTCTCTACACGTGTTGGTTATTTGTCTGAATTCCTTCTTGGTGATTTCTCCCTTTTCTGACTTGCGTGCACAAGACAACAAGCGCCCCCACTTGCCATGCTACAGAATATAAGGTGGGATAACAGCAAGGACACAAATAGTTTATTGGT
The DNA here is from genome assembly GCF_025583915.1 of Anolis sagrei ordinatus. Taxonomy (NCBI): domain Eukaryota; kingdom Metazoa; phylum Chordata; class Lepidosauria; order Squamata; family Anolidae; genus Anolis; species Anolis sagrei. Next base: position 12,106,100 of record NW_026845477.1, on the reverse strand, counting down.
TACATTTGGAAATAGGGTTGGCAGACACACATGGGATCATGCAGGGGAAGCAGACACAGAACAATGGTGGCTGGAGAAGCAACTGTGATGCAGGGCATTTCTTGTACAGATCCCTTTTAAATCTCAGCTCTGTTAAAAGTTCTTTAGACAGCCATCCTAGTTTCTTTGGATGCCTCCCATTTTAGCCCCATACTGTTTGATACTGCGCCTTCAAATCCCTTTTAGAATAGACGTTTTGGGACTTGCGTTAGAACTTGAAGTGCAGTAGAGAGAATGCCGGTCAATGGTCATCTGCAGAGATTAAGATCTTCAGATCTGCAGATCTTCTTTCTCCCTTAAGAACTAAGATCTTCTGGGGAGGCTATGCTCTTGGTCCCACCACCATCACAGGAGTGATTGGCGGGTATGAGAAAGATGGTGTTGTAGTACAGCATGATGGTAACGTTGCTACTACTGGTAGGAGGGAGAAGAGGGCTGCGCAGGTGCTGGAAGAGGAGCAGCAGTGAAAGCGGATTAGAGAGATAATCATGGCCCCGACTGATTCTGAAACCTTCCAGGGTTTCTCCGACTGTGAAATGGGGGATGGGGAGGAAAGCAGGGGAGTCAAGCGGGCTACTCGTGAACAAGAGTCTGACGAGGAGATTCAAAGGAAGCGTATCCGTGATATACTTAGCGCTCCTACAGAGGATGAAGACTTCATGGGCTTTGAAGGGAGTGATGGGACTGGGAGTGACATGGGAGAGGAGGACGAGCTTGATTGGACCCTTATACAGGAGATTAGGGATATCTGTACCCAGCCTACCTCCAGCGATGACTTTGAGGGGTTCACAGAATAGGGCAACCGGGGAGCACTTGGCAAGCTCTAAGTCTTGACAGACGCTGGCAAAGGTGGAGGGATGGTGGTTTGGGTTCAGCTGCAGGGAATGGGGCAGCTGAGAGCGATGATGAAAGGGTGGGGAGCACCTCATCTTCTGATGAGGAACTTTAGGATATAAGTGGGTTTTGTTTCAATGGGTTCTTTGCAGAAGGCAAAGTGTCTTTTCGGGTGTGATTCTTTGTTACTGCCAACTCTCGAGTTTGGGTCCTTGGACTACAGATCTCTGTGTTCCTGTGTTTACTTCTTGAAACTCTGTAAGTGATGACTTCTACTCTCCTGTTTTTGACTCTGGATCGTGTTTAACTACGGCTACGTGTTTTGGACTATCTCAACGTGCTTCAACTACGGACTGCCTTTGGACACAGTTTTTGCTCATTACCAACTTGTTTTTGTATGCTTTTTGGACACTGTGAATTTCAAGCGGATTGCTACATGTTTCTGTTATACCGGATTATATGCCAGAATAATCCGGATTATATTTAAGTTGCTTTTTTCGCTTTGCATTTGCTACAAACTCTTAGTTCTTTTGAGACACTGAAGTAAGTGTCTCCAAGCCTTTTCTGTTCAAATAAACCTGTGTTTGGACCTTTTACGTTGTGTTTGGCATCATTAAGGCTTCTGGGTCCTGACAGATGGCCTTCTCAGTGATTTCCTCCCAGCTATGGAACTCCCTCCCTGGCGCAATGAGATCAGCCCCATCCTTCATATCCTTCAGAAATATGGTAAAAACTTGGCTGTGGGACCAAGCCATTGGGACAGTGCAATTAGGTAACAATAGGAAACTTCACCTTGCTGATCGGATTTGGTATGGATGATCTGAGATGGTTTTAAACCATTGATTTTAAAGTGAAGATAATTGATTTTAGTGTTTATGTATATTTATAGTTTACTAGCCATCCCCTGCCATGTGTTGCTGTGGCCCAGTCTGTGTATATGTGTTTTGTGTGTATATGTGTGTGTATGTATGGTTTGGTGCATGTGTTGTAATTTTTGGTTTTTTTGGCTTTTTAAGTCTCTTCCGCTGCATTTTTCAGTGTTTTTATGAGTGATGGTCACTCGTTGGCCTAATAGGTATATTGTGTCCACATTGGTGTCAATTCATCCAGTAGTTTTTGAGTTATGTTAATCCCACAAATGAACATTACATTTTTATTTATATAGATTTTATGTTCCGCCAACTGAATGTTGCCGTATATATGTTGTGCCTTAAATGTTTGCTGTATATATGTTGTGCTCCACCCTGAGTTCCCTTTGGGGTGAGAAGGTGAAATATAAATGCTTTAAATAATAAATAAATAAACGAACAAATAAATAAATAACATGTGTTGCCTGAATGAGGAACTTTGTTTCTTGGCAGCTTTGCCTCCAGGAGTGAATTGGAAAGGCAGTTCAGACAAACAAGATAAGGTACAACTAGACACAGATGAACTGGGCAATTATGAAGTTTTTAAAAATCTAGGAGTATATCATTTCAAAATGCATGCACAGAATGGAGTGATGATGTGAACCCAATTATGCAACAAAAGGATGAATAAAGATGATTTACCATCTCAAAGTGTTTTAACTAGGGACTATAAATGGTATAAATGATCAATGTTCAGATAGTTTTCTGACCCATAGTCCCATTAAGCTCCACTATTACAACTAGACGTTGATCTCTTCTCCCCCACCTCCCTGCTCTTCTTTATCTGCCTAAAATGACTGTGTAAGCACTTTACTTGGGGTCCACCTGGAGAATACCAAAGCACTTCTTTAATTATCACATTTTATACCCTTGTTCTAGCTTAATTTTCTCTTTCCCCTTTTCCAATTATCTGATATCGATTTTGGCACTATTCCATTTTGGAGGATCCATTTTGATGCGAGGAAGGGAATGACAAATCTCACCAGCCTGTTTTCCTGAACATTGCAATATAAATAGAGGTATTTCCTTCTTTTTTAAAAAAGGGACTTCAAATTATAGAGCACCTTTGCTTTCCTTCACATCCACACAGATTTTCCCAGGCAGAACAGATTACACAGTTTGGGAGGCGTCCAATCACGGTTGTGTTATGAATCCACTCCCTGTGGAAACTGCTATCTTTCATGAAAGATCAAGATTGTCGCACCATTTCAGGTACACCTGATTTGTGCTCGTGGCATATTAAGATAGCAAAATACTAAGGTGAGAGAATGTATCTACAATGCACAGTAATAACTCTTTGAACTCTCTTGAACCTGCATGGTTTTAGGGCTGCAGCAGGACAATATTCATTAAAGGGAACAGAGATAAATATTGAATCTGGCAGAAGTGTGGGACATTGGTTATTGTAAATGAGGTCTGGGGAGAACTTAACTGGTAAAGAAAAAAGACAAAGCTATTTATACACTTACTTACTTACTTACTTAGGCGATCCCTCGTTGGCTGAGTAAGATGGTCTTCCATTATGCGTTTCCTTGTGGGATCGTAGGTGGCTGTGGAGCCCTATTCTTGACCCGCATCTTCTCCCACAGTGAGGGCATTGGTTTCCAGGTGGAAGGCGGTCCCGGTCGGGGTTGGCTTGACGCGCCTTCCTCCTGGCACGTTTCTCTCTTTCACCCTCCACTCGTGCCTCCTCGAATTCTGCAGCACTGCTGGTCATAGCTGACCTCCAGCTGGAGCGCTCAAGGGCCAGGGCTTCCCAGTTCTCAGTGTCTATGCCAGAGTTTTTAAGGTTGGCTTTGAGCCCATCTTTAAATCTCTTTTCCTGTCCACCAACATTCCGTTTTCCGTTCTTAAGTTCAGAGTAGAGCAACTGCTTTGGAAGACGGTGGTCAGGCATCCGGACAACGTGGCCGGTCCAGCGGAGTTGATGGCAGAGGACCATCGCTTCAATGCTGGTGGTCTTTGCTTCTTCCAGCACGCTGACGTTTGTCCGCTTGTCTTCCCAAGAGATTTGCAGGATTTTCCGGAGGCAGCGCTGATGGAATCGTTCCAGGAGTTGCATGTGACGTCTGTAGACCAGTTTCGCAGGCATATAGCAGGGTTGGGAGGACAATAGCTTTATAGACAAGCACCTTGGTATCCCAAGTGACAGCTTGGCCTGTCACTGAACATTAAGAAAACCGAAGTGCTGTTCCTGCAGTCACCAGCCATCCCAATGCCAGTGATACAGCTTAATGGTGTAACATTAGAAAATGTTGACAATTTCTGCTACCTTGGCAGCCACCTCTCCACCAAAGTCAACATCGACACCGAAATATAACACCGCCTGAGCTCTGCGAGTGCAGCATTTTTCCGAATGAAGCAGAGAGTGTTTGAGGACCGGGACATCCGTAGGGATACCAAGGTGCTTGTACTTATACAATGTAATTAGAAAACATATTTGGCATCCTGTTGGTGGCTTACACACATTCCCTGCAATTGGATATTTTTGTCTAATGTGGAATGCCAGTATTTTGTTGAAGGTTGTGGAAAGAGGGTTTCACATTTGGTGCCATTACTGGCACCCTACCTCTGGAGAATGGCGGGGTATAAATTCAATAAAGTAAGCAAGTGAGTAAGTATTTTCCCCCCACAAGCAGTCCATTGTTTTTTGCATTGTTCTATCCACTGCATATGTAGAGGTGGATTGCATGTTCAAGTCAGGCATTTCACTTGTGATGTGTTTCAATTTACTAATGCACAATATTCACATAACTCTGTTAATACAAATTATGGGCTGTGGTTAGCATAACAGGTTAAACCACTAGCTTCAGAAAATCTTGCCGACCAGAAGGTTGGAAGTTCAAGTCACAGGTCAGGGTGAACTCCCGCTGTCAGCCCTAGTTTCTGCTTACCTAGCAGTTTGGATACAGTATTGTGAGTAGATCAAAAGGTACTGCTTTGGTGTGGAGGAAAAAAGCAATTCAATCAGGAAGCTGTCCATGGACAGCAAGCTTTTCGGCATGGAAAATGAAACAACACTCCACCCCACCTCCCACCCCATAGCTTGAGTCGAACATAGCCTCCAGATGCTGGAGATGGAAAAAGGTGGGAAGCATTTACCTGTGATTATTACCTCTGATTTTGACAGGTACTTTTGACTACAACCATGGAGAAGCAGCCATGCAACAACAGACAAATTCTCTAGGCTATTTCTCTCTCTCCTGCAATCTACTTTCAATGTAAGGAACTAGTAATCAGACCTTGGTTTGCAAATTCTTGAAAAACAAACACTGTACAAACTTGTAACAATGATTTATCTTTATTACCATCTGGGGTTATTTTTAGTTTTAGTCTTGTTGTGGGTCAATTTGGTCCTATATCAGGGAAAAAGAGTTTTATAAATAAATTACAATAAAAGAAATAATCCTAAAGAGATAAAGAGAACTAGAATTTCTTGATGAGTGGTGCATCTACATCACAGAATTAATGCAGCTTGATAACATTTTAATTGCCATGGCTCAATGCTATGGTTTCTAGGGAGCTATCGTTTAATAAGATCTTTAGCCTTCCCTGCCAAAGGTGCCTCACTAAACTACAAATCCCAAGATTCCATAGCATTGAGCCATTTTAGTTAAAGTGGTATCAAACTGCTTTGCATCTGCAGTGTAGACACACTGATAAACCATCAAAATACCTGCATGAGGTGTGGGGGCTGTCCTTTTGGGCATGGCTACTGAGAAAGCCATATTGAGTGCTCAACATTGGCCACTACATCTCTGTATAAATGCTTATATACAGCACTGTTTCTCATACAACTGATATGACAGGCAACATCTCAATCCCTAGGTCAGTGACTGGTTTCTAGGTTTGTCAGGTGTCATGAAGGACTAGTATCTCAAATAGTTGTGTTGAAGAGGGAATTTCCACAGGTGCTGGTTGCATGATAATCAACTCCTATGAGAGTTTCCTCTGCAATACTACTGTTACCATGCAACCCTTTCATGGCAAGTAATACCTGAGGGAATGTCCTTGTCTGTTGTTTTTGTTATTCATTCGTTCAGTCGTTTCCAACTCTTCTTGACTTCATGGACCAGTCCACGCCAGAGCTCCCTGTCGGTTGTCACCACCCCCAGCTCCTTCAAGGTCAATCCAGTCACTTCAAGGATACCATCCATCCATCCATCTTGCCCTTGGTCGGCCCCTCTTCCTTTTTCCTTCCATTTTCCCCAGCATCATTGTCTTCTCTAAGCTTTCCTTCCTTCTCATGATGTGGCCAAAGTACTTCATCTTGGCCTCTACTATTCTTCCCTCCAATGAGCAGTCAGGCTTTATTTCTTGAAGTATGGACTGGTTGGATCTTCTTGTTGTCCAAGGCACTCTCAGAACTTTCCTCCAACACCACAGTTCAAAAGCATCTGTCCTTGTCTACAAGGCCATTAAAGGGACAGGCTACTGCTTCTGTATTATTATTGTGTTTGCATCATTTCCTGGAAACTTGTTGTGGATTAACAAGCAATGGCTCGTGGATCATCACACGCTGAAGGCTTCCACTTTGTTGCTAACTGCCATCAAGCTGAATTTGACTTATGGTGAATCTATCAATGAGAGCCTTTCAAGTCAACCTATTATCAGCAGTCCTGCTAAGATCCTGCAGACTGAGGGTGCTTCCAGACTGTGCCAAAATCCACATTTTCAATAGGGGGGGAGGGAGAGGTCCTGAGACTTGATTGCAGGTACCCACACAGACCTATTAGTCCTGGGATTGGGTCCACCACAATCCTCACAGGCTTCCTCTGTATCAGAACAAGATGGAGGGCACCACTGAGAAGGCACTTTCTGGTGGCAGTTTATTTAAAAATCACTCTGTTACATGTTGGACTATGCAAATATGTTAATATAAATATAAGTAGATTTGCATGTGTGTATATGAGATCCAGTGCATAACAGAGTGAATTAAAAAAAACTTCCACTGCATCTTTCTCTTCCTCCATTTGTTAATTCAAGCTCTGTTTGTTATTATAAAGTTTAAAATAAAGAGTTTCAGAGAGTTCTAATTGCTTTCCACTTGTGCTTCCCTTGAGAAACCTGTGTGTCCATCTGAGAGCCCAATCAGGTGATCAGCTGTTTTGGTCTTTTAAAAAGGACATGTGCACTGGAGCAGTCTCCACAGGGGAGAGGGAAGGAAAATAGATGTTTTTCACAGGGATATATAATGATGCCTATATATGCATTTTCTGGCCAGAGGGATATAAGCAGACCTTTTTTAACATGTGTTTTTGTCCATTGCTGCGAATCAGTATGGATTTACCACTAGCATTGGGGGTTTTTTCAAAAAATTTTATTGCCGACACAGGTAAAATAACTTCACAATCCATCACCATTTTTAAATAATGAAGTACATAATGAATACATATCACATATTGTTTTCATAGTGATCTTATCAATCCCATCTCCCTTGTGTCAAATGAATTTACACTCCTCTCCTCCTCCCCCCACCCCACCTTCAGGGAACAGTACTTATCATTATTCAGATATTAATTTAATTGAACAATCGTGAAAAGAGAATGGTTCAGCTCTTTATATCTTTCTTTTCCTTCAACTTTTTCTATCAGTCTTTCCCATTTCTGAACCCAGGTCTTCTTAAATTGGCATGTTGTGTATTTGGCTCTTCTTTCATAGATGTAATCCTGAAGCATATAATCTGCTAAATAGTCGTACCATTTTTTAACTTCCCACTTTCTATCGTCTTTCCACCCAGGGGCGGCTCAACCCATTACGCAAATTAAGCATTCGCAGTATAGTTGATTTTGCCCAGGGGCGCTCTTGAGGTGCTCTTGGAGGAAAGTAGACCTTGACATATGCGAGTCATAGTTACTGGGATGTATAGTTCATCTAAAATCAAAGAGCATTCTGAACTCCACTAATGATGGAATTGAATCAAATATGGCACACAGAACTCCCATGATGAATAGAAAATATATATCAATGATTGGTTGGGGAGGGGGCCAAAATACTGTTTGCTTATGGTTAAAAATTACCTAGGGGCACCTCTGTTTCCACCCCAAGGCCACAGTTGCTTGGGCAGCTACTATCATGTATATTATAATCCCCCCCCCCAAGCTTTGATATTTTCATTATTGTCTAATTTCTGTGTGAAAAATACTTTTTTGTTCAAAGCCAATTGATATCTTATTAATTCTTCAATTTCCTTCTTTACCTTATTATAGAAATCTTGTACTCTGTCACATTCCCACCACATGTGGGAATAGGAACCAATTTTCCCACATCCGTGCCAACATAGTTTTGTGCTAGCTTTTGTTATGTGGGCTACTTTAATTGGGGTTCTGTACCATTTAGTCAGTATTTTCCTTTGTGTTTCTCTAATTTTTATGTGCTTAATGTTTTTGATTGAATCAATCAATCAATCAACTAGCATTGTTTAGTCACACACCCCCTTTTAACCGATAACTTCTGCATTTTAGGGCCCATGTAGAAGAGCTTGGACATATATGACTTTCTAGAGAAATAGCTTGGATACAGTTCTTTCTAAAGCAGCCAGTATTTCATATGTGACAGAGTTCTCCATCCCAGAGATATGGAACACAACCTCAGTTCTTATAGAGTCCAAGAGCCTTTCAACACAAGATACTCATTCCGGGGCCAATTTATATGGATCCCATTTTTATATGGAACAAAAGTTGCAATTTGCTCTGGATTCTAGGAGAGAATTCGGAGCAACTCATGACTGGTTAAATGGGATTCAAGGTCACATTAATCAGCTTAGACCTGTGAGTGAGTAAACCCAGATCAGCTCCTTGCATCATGTACAGCATTTCATGTTGAGTGGTCAGTGTAGATGTGCCCCAACACTGCCCTCTTTGTATAGAAATATATATTTTAAAGAGGTCATGAATTGTTACTTGAGTATCACTTCATGTCTGAATTGGCCTGCAAAGATCTCCAACAGTGACAAGGAAACAAAGTGTGACAAGGAAACAAAGGTATGAGCATTTCCACCTTAAGACATGAGTATCCAATTTGACAGGATCTTCCTCCTTTTAAGAACCACAATTATGTGACAAGTAAATTCTGCCACCCAAAGTGGAAGATGATTGCTTGTTTTCCAGCCATTGGCTCTGGTAAACTGTGCTGTGAAAATTAAGCATGAAAGCATTTGCTGGTATTCTCAAAATTGCTTTCTTTTTTTCCTTTGCTTTTCCCCATCTTTTTTAATGAAAAGAAAATGTGAGCGTAATGGAGACTGTCTCACTCCAATGACTTAAGCAACAATATCAGATATAGATGTAGATTGCTCAACTCCAGCAGACTATGAAACTTCATTGAGCAATCTGTGTTGCTGAGGTAATTTGGTCCTCTTAAAAGCTCATCAGCTTTGTTGGCATAGAAGGCACCTAGCATGGCTGAAACCCATTAGGAAATATATTCTTCCCTGTTATGTATGTGTATATCTACATAGCAGATGCTCCATTTTGAAATTACAGTATCAGTAATGCTCAATAATTTCAGAAAAACATTTGCAAAATTGCTGATGTCTCTGTTTTAAAATCAGAATGGGTTCTGTCTTGGAAACTTATCAAGTGTCCTTCTGTTCAGTAAAACCATTAATCTATTTTGTCTGGTCTTGTGATGTTGTTAACATTATTAATTCAAGATGAGGATCTCTTCATACTTGGGACCAGATGTGTTTGGATTTTGGAGATCTGTAGATGGGCCCTAGATCTGAACACAACATTCACTTGTGTTTCATATACAGATTATACAGATAGCCTCAAGATCATTTTATATACAATATAAAATGAACAGGGTATAGGGTTACAGTCTCTGTGGGATGGGGTTACACTCTCTCTGAGGATACAGGTTCACAGCTTGGGAGTCCTCCTGGGTTCATCGCTGAGCCTGGAACCCCAGGTCTCGGCGGTGTCCAGGGGAGCATTCACACAATTAAAACTTGTTGAATCACCAGACTTAACCATAGTGGTCCATGCTCTTGTTACATCCCAAATAGACATGCTCTATGTATGGTTGCCTTTGAACACTGTTTGGAAGCTTCAATTGGTCCAAAGGGCGGCAGCCATATTTCTCATTAGGGCAGCATACAGGGAGCATACAACCCACCTGTTATGTCAACTTTACTGGCTGCCAGTCTGCTACCAAGCACAATTCAAATTTCTAGGAGAACAGTGCTGTGTGTATGGATAGGGGCCCAGGAACATTCATGTTTTTTAAACATGAATGCTCCTGGGAAAATGGGCTGTGTGGAAGCACCCTTAGTTAGTAGTATATTTGGAAGTCGAAATCTCTCTTCCTCCCACTGATTTATAGTGGAAATCCCCAAATGGTTGTACCTTTTCTTTAAAACCGCAGGTGTATTGGAAATTTCAAGGGGACTTGAGACATTCTGACAAAAAGGTACAGTTTTATAAAAAGCCTCATTCCTTCAAACTTTTTAACAGATGGAAATGGCAATAACTTTTATTTTTTTTGCTAGACTTGGAAAGGATTTTTACTGGACTAGCTGACTTTTCTGAAGTTATCAAGATGCAAATGAACAGGTGCAAGGAGGCTTTCAACTTGGAAGGCATCCAAAAAAAGACAGACTTCTCTCTATAGATTCTTCACAGATTATTGTTCTGGAAATTGCAGGTAACATAGAGGTGCCTTTTAAAAGTAATAAACCAGGAAAGTTTCTGAAAAACAATGGAAACAATTCATGGGGAAAGGAAGTTTGGAAAATAGGGGTGGGGTAGAAGATTTCAGCCCATTATGCTTCATTTCTTTTTCTGTAGAAAAACCACGACTCTCCCTTGGTTCATTTCTAAATTTCTTTTTGTTCTTTCTATTTAAGCATGGATTTTATTAGGGATGGCATCTTGGTTAAAGTTTGAAGACACTGCATATACTCATGTATAACCTGACCTCAACCATTAGTTGGGGCAGGCTTTGAGGGAAAAATTATGGATTTTGATGTTATTCATAGATAAGTCAAGGGTCATTTTACAGAAGTGGTTCCCAAATCTGTGTTCCATGTACCACCCCTGGTCCACAAAAATTAAAATACAATCCACAGCCTCACTGTACTTATACTGCCAAGTCTTATTAAATATGGTTTTCTGTGGGTGAGCAAATCATAGAATCATAGAATCATAGAATCATAGAATCATAGAATCATAGAATCATAGAATCAAAGAGTTGGAAGAGACTTCATGGGCCATCCAGCCCAACCCCATCCTGCCAAGAAGCAGGAATATTGCATTCAAATTACCCCTGACAGATGGCCATCCACCCTCTGTTTAAAAGCTTCTAAAGAAGGAGCCTCCACCACACTCCAGGGCAGTGAGTTCCACTGCTGAATGGCTCTCACAGTCAGGAAGTTCTTCCTCATGTTCAGATGGAATCTCCTCTCTTGTAGTTTGAAGCCATTGCTCCGCGTCCTAGTCTCCAAGGAAGCAGAAAACTAGCTTGCTCCCTCCTCCCGGTTTCTTCCTCTCACATATTTATACATGGCTATCGTATCTCTTCTCAGCCTTCTCTTCTTCAGGCTAAACATGCCCAGCTCCTTAATGGTGACTACTGGATGACAAATGTTCTGTATCAGAAGCTCAAGCCGATGTGGTCTATCCAATAAAATGTTCTGAATATGCACCCCCAAATAACCTAACCGAATCTAAAGTTGACCAAAAACTGATTCGTAACCCTTTTGATACTAATGTTGGAGAGTGGTACCTGGTCAGAGGGTCCCGGGTCAAAGTGGTCCCTGGTCAAAAAAAGGTTGGGAACCACTGTTTTACAGAGAGAGGAAAAGGCCAGTGAAATGGAATTGTGTGGAGAAAGTAGAGGGACTCAGTTCCTCCAGTAGAGACTCAGGGCCCTCTGCACAGCTGTATAAAATCCAAATTATCTGCTTTGAATTGGATAATCTGGAAGTGTAGTCCTGATATAAACCTTGGTATTCTGGGTTATATGGCAGTGTAAAATGGCCCTTAGCTCTCTTCTTTTGCCACTGTATTCAGAGGAGTGGATAGTGTCATTCTGGATAAGTGTTAAGGTACAGTACTTCCATGGACCTGTAGATAAGTTAACTGAGGGGTTATTTTTAACTAAAATTTCTAGGCATGTACAGGCATGTAGCCGGGGGGGGGGGTGGCTTGAGGGGCTTCACCCCCCCCCAAAAAAAAATTCTCATGGTGGTTCGCGAAAAGGCCTTACTGGTGCATTATTTGAACTGTTATGTTTATTCATATCATGATCTGATCACCATACTCAATATATCCCATATGCATGGGGGTATTGGGGTAATGATACAAAAGGTTTGCTAGGCTAGACCCTCTTTCACTCAGACTCAGCCCCCCCGAATCCCCCCCTGAAGTTTTTTTAGCCCCCCCCCTCCCCCGAAACGAAATCCTGGCTACGGGCCTGGGCATGTACATAAGTAACTTCCTTCATCATGTGGTGGTATATTTTTCATCATGGTTTGGTGATTGTATTCAGTTTGCAGTTGGATAAGCAAAGTTCTGTGAGTGTAAGAATTTCATGAGAAGATTCACATTCTTGGATAGTTTCTAACTACCCATCAATACTGTAAATGCACCAGTTGATCCACTGGGATTGCAGAAACAGCCAGCACATTGACTCATATGTAATCAGTTAAGCAATGTCTCTATTCTACAGAAATGAGGTGCAGCACAACCATAACTTAGCTATGTGAGTTGCATGAGATAAGCACAATGTAGGACCTCCATTTTTATATCTTAATGGAGTTTATGTGTGTGAGATGCAATAGAAAAGTCATGCCTCTTAATGGAAAGTCACAAATGGAAGGTCAAAGACATGTCCATCTTATCTTCCATATTCACCCACAGTATGAGTCAAATATACTTAAGCTACATGGTTGACTTGTGATCTTCTAAAACATTGGTGGGGGGCAATGAGAAGGTGGAGAAGGAGGAGAAGGAATGTCTGCTTAATTGCCATTAAACACAGGAAGATTGATGGATTCCTGAAAGTTGTCTTCCTAGGGGGAGAAATATACACCCTCATTTCATACTCATCAGTAATGTAAGTGACAATTTGCCAGAGTTAATGGGCTGCATATTTTCTTTACTTAAAGCGATAATGGCCAGGCTCAAAAATCTTGCATAGAATGAAAAAATCTTTACTTCCAAACCAGCTGAGAGCATATCAGCCTGGCAAACAAAGGATTGCTGCTCCCACATTATCTCCCTCTCTTACACAGTTGCTATAGAATCAATTTGTCCTACCTTGTTGGTTTTTTGTTTTGTTTTTTGTTTGTTTGTTTGTTTTGCTTTTTTGGAGAGGGGAATCAATTCCCAAGCTCAAAGGGCAAGAAATTAAGCATTGGTTTGGATGTTGCACCTCAAGTGATAGGCATGGGTCATCTTCTACCAGAGATGCTAAATAGTGATTGCTTGTGACTCCGTGTCATAAGGATGGTCAATTCACCCTGGATTTTAGTACAAATCTAAAATTGAGCTTTGCCCACCGTTGAACCTGTTTGTGGAATGTCATGTAGTAGTTTTGATAAATCCTTTAAAATTCAGATTTAAATACAAAATGGAATTCCTGCCCCAGTTGTATAGGAAGCAAGGCCAGATGTACAAACAGGTTCTTCTCTCATATTATCTCTGAAAGAATTGCACCTTCCAAAGCTCAGAGGTATCACGACTATGATAAATGCAGAAGACTCGTGAATGCTCTGATCTTTTTGTTTCTGCTTTTTGCTGACCATTTCTAGAATGCTGTAGCAAATACCCAAGTGTACTAGAAAACTTTGGTTTGATGTGTAGTGGTAATAAGTGAAGGAAAGGTAGTTATGGAACTCCTCAGGTTTTGCAACTAGGAGTGTCCAGATCCAGGGAGCTGCTGGTTGTTGGAAGCAGCACTAGAAAGGGGCTGTTGGAATTATGACACTTTTCAAAAAATATTGATTAATTGGTCAGTTGGATGTCAACTCCATCTTTTTCATGGCAATCAAGTTGACTAATAATAAATATAATTAATTAATTAATTAATTACACTAAAATGTGAGATATTAAAAACACACAAACACATCAAAACATGGAAAAGGCAGAGCCATATTCACCAAGTAAAACATCTCTGTTGAAAAATTCAGGGCAAACTCCCAATAGTAAATCTAAATGAGGGGTGAGAATCAGGTAGAGTAGGTAGGTAGACTTGCAGTTTCTCAAGTTGCTCCTGACACATGCACAAAAATCAGATAGGGAGCCACTGAATTTGGCCCATTACCACCTATCGAAGTCCACAATGTCCCCACATTATTTAGACAGAAATCTAATTTCTTCTGCAATTAAAAAATCAACAAATCTTCATCCTCATCACCATCACTGAACAGTTTGGAAACTTCAAGTCAATTGACCACTATGAAATTAAAACCATTTCAAATCAAGAAAAACAAAGTCATGTTTGTGGGCAGATACCCTTTTGTAAAATGATGATGATGATGATGATGATGATGATGATGATGATATGTTATGCCAGGAAGTCATTATTGTCTGTGACTCTGAAGTGAAGGGTACAAATCTCTGCTTGGCTATGAAAATCCACTGGGTGATTTTGGGCAAGTTACACATTCTTAGTGTCAAAAATTACTTGAAGGAACAACACAATTGCAATGTCATTTGAACATACATGAACTGATGGGCAACCATCAAAGAGGCCTTATTCCTGGTGGAAGAGAGGGTCCCCCCGCCCTGCAAAAAAAATAATAATAGACATTTGATTATGATTTGGGAAACTGGACATACTGACTTATTTTAAGGTTAACATAGTTGTAAATGGATCAAAGATCACAGTAAATAACATTGCCCTTTCTCCCCTTTTATATGATCTGAAGCTTGCCTCACTTCACGTGGTAGAAAATTAGAAATGGTCTGTTTTAAGCCAAAGGTAACCAGGCAGCTGTAGAAACCTGATCTCAAGGTGCAAAGGCATTAACAGCTGTCAGGGAACCCTTGATATTTGAACCTAGTGAGTGACCTTGCAACAGCCTGGTGTGAACAAGAGACAGAGGGACTGTGGGATTTTTCCAGGAAGAATTAAAGGGCTGAGTGGTAATTAAAAGTGACATTCAAGGATTGTCTAGTGCTTTAAAATTGCATGATTTGAATGTTAATGATCTACTTCTCTTCCCACTTTAGGAGTTACTATATCTAAGACAAATTAGTATTTTAATTAGGATTGAGATTTAGCCAAGGAGTTGTGCCCCATTAATAAGAGATGTGGGGATGAAAGGTGAATTCTTAGTTCCATGGGAATTGAACTCTACTGTTTTGGTCTTAAAGGAAGTAACACATAATTTTAGCAGGTTTTTCCATGAAACCACATAGTTTTCAGTGACTCTTTACAATTCATGATGCAGTCCCTGCCAAAGTCACAGCTTTTCTGCACAAGAAATACAACTTCTGCATTGAAATATTATTTCATATGCAGGAAAAGTTGTTTTATGCACAGAAAATGCAAAATTGTCACATGCAAATTTTGTGCACAATAAGTCCAGATTTGAGAAGATTCTGTTCAGTACAATATTCTTCTCATCAAGTATTTTGATACTCAGAAAACAATTTTTTTCTGAATATTTTCAAATATTCTCTCCATCTTTACTATGTACTTGGATGGCATCTTTGAATATTTCATTTTCATATGTAACAAAAATATTTACAGCTGTTTCCTTCACATTTTGGAAGAAACTACTCTGCAGAAGTACTTCTCAACTGGGGGGGGGGAGAGAGGTCAGGACACCTGGGGGGTGATCATGGGGGTTTCAGAGGGGTTGCCAAAAAACATCTGAAAACACATATTTTTGATGGTCTTAGGAACTTCTTTGGCAGAGAAGGCTAAAGATCTCTGTGCCTGTCCTTCTCTTCCTTTCTGAAACCAGACTGCAAATCTTGCCACCAAAAGTCCTCTCATGCTGGGACTGGCCGGCCTCTCAGCTAGCTTCTCAGCCAAGACTCCAAGTGCAGAGGGGAGAGCAGGCGTGCTCAGTGCATGGCGGTGTGATGCGCATGTGTGGGCCAGAGAGAGTGCATGAGACTTGAGAGAGGCTCACTTCAGCAAGTCCCTTCAGGGGAAAAAGCGCTGAGAGTGGCCCAGTAGCATCAGGAGCAGCAGCAGACACAGCTTAGGTAATTTGTAACGCTATTTATTAGAAAAAAAGTCCATCTTTCCTTTTGTTTTTGTAAAGTAATGCTCCTATTAAAAAAGCATAAGGATGTGAATGGACTATAACTCCAAAGGTCAGTGCCCACCAAAACCCTTCCAGTAATTTCTGTTGCCCATGGGAGTTCTGTGTGCCAAGTTTGGTTCAGTTCCATCATTGGTAGAGTTCAGGATGTTCTTTGATTGTAGGTTAACTATTATCCCAGCAACTACAGGGTGAGGCAGCATAACTTCCTTTTTAAAAATGCGCGCCATTCAGTCGGTTGAAGACGCAGCGGAGCGCTAGTGGTCTTGTTCGAGAGGCGGGAGTATAAAGTTTTGTCCTGACACGGTTCAGTCGCCATCATGCATAAGGAGTGTGCTTTTGCCATTGAGGCCTACTTTTTTAGCAGTATTGGAGTGGCCGGTCTGCTCCCCAGATTTGGCTCCTTGTGATTTTTTCTATGGGGTTTTTTGAAATTCCGTGTTTATGTGAACCCTCCAAGGACCCTACAGGATTTGAAGACCAACTTCCAGGAAGAAATTGCCAACATAACACCTGCTATGCTGCCAAGAGTCATGACAAATGCCAGAAATCAGTTTACTCACCTACCTAATTTGATCTTCAAAACTACATAAAACAAAACGTTAGGTATGCGCCTACATTATTAAAAAAAATTCTGATTCATACAATGGGTTTTATTAAGTTTTGAAAAAAGGAAGTTATGCTGCCTCACCCTGTACAACTCCCAAATGACAAAATCAATCCCCCACCAACCCCACCAGTATTCAAATTAAGTATTTGTACCAAATTTGGTCGAGTGAATGAAAATACATCCTGCATATCAGATATTTATATTACTATTCATAAGAGTAGCAAAATTACAGTTATGAAGTAGCAACAAAAATAATTTTATGGCTGGTGGTCACCACAACAAGACTGTGTTAAGGGCTCACTGCATTAGGAAGGTTGAGAACCACTGCACTGCAGTATTTTTCACATAGTCAAATATCCTGTTGTGGAGGGATTATGCTGTGAAGAAAAACTTATTCTATTGAGTAAAAGTGATGCTCAACTTTTACTCAATAGAATAATCCCACTGCAATGCTTTGGGACTCTAAAAACCAGGACAAAATTGTGCAAGATTCTGCTAGTATATCATTCATCCTGGTAGAGTTTCTCAATTGTTTTTTTTTACTAGAAATTTTGAAAAAAAATTCTACCCCTTCTTTCTACATTTATAACTGGGCAATCTTATATCCTAGGCCCAGTTTTTGACTCCAAGTGCTTACTCTGAATAGCACAATTCCTGGAAACATGACTAGGGGTTTGTGTTGTGTTGTGTGTGTTTAAAAAAACATTTGATAGAGAGACTTGTTGTGGGGGACTTACAGAGGCTTGGGAGGGTACTCACTAGGGCTGTCCAACCACGGAAAAATTTGTTTCTAAATTCGATTCGTTTTTAGGGGGTTTTTCCGTTTCGTTATTTAAAAGAATTCCGAAATTTTTCTTTTAAAAAGTTCGATATTTATGAAATTTTGGAAATTATGAAACAATTTCGAAACAATAACAAATCAATTGGTTAATGGCAGACGCGATTGCGCAATACGCTAAAAAAACCTCCAAATGGGACAGGGGGAACTTCTGAAGCTTCCCTCTCCCTCTGTTGTTGACTGTTGGTGTGATAATTTTTTTATCACTGATAAAACAAACAACGACTATAAAACTTGCACCAGACATACGGAAATAATAACGAAATAATTACGAAACAATTTCGAAACAATTACGAAACAATTACGAAACGAATTGGAAAAATTTGTTTCGTTTTTTAGTTGCTCCTGAATGGTTCAATATCGCTTCGTTATCAAAAAAAAAACGAATTAATAATGAATTACGAAATTAACGAACGAAACCGCCCAGCCCTAGTACTCACAATCTACCAATACATTTGGCCTTCTGTTTGCCCATCTCTGTAGTAGGTCTTGTTTGGGGGAAAAACTATAATTGATACCCCATTCTGATGTGAAGTGTTGCTTGCTCATTCCTTTGTTTGAATGAATTTCTAAAGAATTGGTCCTTTGTGTCTGGAGCCCACATCTGATTTCAGGGCACACACTCTTTAATGTTTCTGAGCACAGCAAAGGGACTTGGAAATGAGGCCATTACCTTGCAGGAGGGAGCCATCTTTCCCACCTGTAATAAGAATAATAAGCAATTAATATTTTATAAAACCTTACGGAGCATGTTAAACAGCAATTACTAGGTCTATAATACAAGGCCAAAGAATATGAATGAGTTAGCATGATCAAGTAGACACGGTTGACTGAAATCCTGATGGGGAGGACCAGAGTTAGAAAAGTCATAAAGCAGGATTAGTGCCCATTGTTGTCATTCCAAGACTGTGTGCCTAAGTGCACTCATGTGCCACAAGGCAACAACCAGTGTACTACAAAAAATAACCACATGAAATCAGGGATTTTGCATGAGGACAACATATGTAGGTGCTTGTCGTGCCCCTATGTGACCCATGATTTCTGGCTATGTTTTTAGGGATGCTTTCCAGGAGTTATTTGGCAGCTTGGGGGAAAGTTGAGTTTTTTGAACTAAAGCTACTAGATTCCCCATGTGGCTTAGCTAGATAATTCTGTGAGCTTCTCTAAGTTTTTTGAGAGCATGTGGATCACACACAATCATAGCAGAAAGGTCTTAATACCAGGTTTTTGTCTCATAATGTCTGACTGCCTGCAAATAAATTGTTTCTTTTTTATGAAAAACACACAGAAGTGACTAGGGCTGGTTCCTAATCACTTCTAACAGCTTACACTTATATGAGGTTTCCTAGACTATTTATTTATTTATTTATTTATTTGACTTGTATACTGCCACTTCCAATTTGGCTCGGAGCATTTTACAGCAGTAGATTAAAACAATATAACCAACTTTAAAATACAATAAAAACAAGAACCGACATAGTCCCGAGTTATTCACCCATCGAAAGCTTTTCGGAAAAGAAAGGCCTTACAGGCTTTCCGAAAAGCAAGTAGCTCTCGGATGGTTCGGGTTTCAACTGGCAAGGCATTCCATAAATAAGGGGCCACAATCGAGAAGGCTCTCTGCCTAGTAGAGGACAGATGATAAGTCCGGATGTTGGGGATTTCAAGCAAATTTTGGTCCTCGGACCGAAGTAATCTCTGGTGTTGGTAGGGGGATAAGCGGGCCCTCAGGTACGCCGGCCCCAGACCATATAAGGCATTTAAGGTTAGTACCAGCACCTTGAAAGTAATCCGGTACTCAATTGGAAGCCAGTGCAGCTGTATCACTCCTTCTATTTCAAAGTGCAAAGATTACGTTAGATCAGAAGATGTTTACTTCTTGGGAGGAGAGCAATTATCAATCTTGATAAAAGAATGAAGAGCAGAGACATCGCACTGGTAACGAAGATCCGCATAGTTAAAGCAATGGTATTCCCAGTATTCCTCATGGTCCCTGAGAGTTGGACCATAAGGAAAGCTGAGTGAAGGAAGATAGACACTTTTGAACTGTTGTGTTGGAGGAAAATTCTGAGAGTGCTTTGGACTGCAAGAAGATCAAACCAGTCCATACTCCAGGAAATAATGCCCAACTGCTCAATGGAGGGAAGGAGATTAGATGCAAAGATGAAGTATTTTGGCCACATAATAATAAGACAGGAAAGCGTAGAGAAGAAAATGATGATGGGGAAAAAGGAAGGAAAAAGGAAGAGGGGCTGTGATGAATCTAACCTTTTGCCAGGAAAGTCAGTAGCTGACATGTTGGGAGATAGGCAGGAGAGCTAAGAGGCAAGAGGGAGGAGTCAGCCAACTCCTGATTGGCTAGAACAGTCAGGGGAGGAGTTAGGTTTTAGAGGGAAAAGGCTGTGTCTTTTTGACAAGCTGGGAGAGAAGAGCTTTAAAACATCGAAGAGTGTAGAAGGATAGTTAGGAAGAAGGAGCTGTGAAGAAATTTAGACAGGGAGGAAGAACTTTTGAAGTGAGCCTTGGGAGGTAGAGCATAGGAAAGGCAAAGGTTCCTAGATCGCTGTACATATTAGGGTCAGTGTAGGAAAGCCTGTTTGCTCTGTGAGGCAGTCAGTGGACTGTTCTCAGGGACACACTGTGTCAAAGTAGTGAGCAGTGTGAAGCTAGGAACTCACTGGGGAACAAAAGTTAAAGTCTTAAAGAAAGACTGCTTGTCTAACCAGCTAAGCCTCAGAAACCACATTACGCTTTTGTACCACTCTTATTAAGAGTTGGTTTGTTCACCAAGTTTAAATAAACCTGTTTATAATTCATCTTTAAACTGGTGTCTGCCTCGGTCTGTGTAACTTATTAGATCTCAGCTAGCCTAAAGAAATCTACCTTCAGTCCAGTCAGTAAGAGAAACAGCCATTAAAGAAAAAACAAGGGCTTGAACAAACTTTACCAATTCCACATTCACACTTATGTTTTCCTCAGACATTAATTGAGGTGGTGGCGGCGAATCTACCAATTACATCGGTCATTATCATTGTTAGCACAGTTGGTCACTTGACAATATTACTGAGGTGGGACAAGAGAGTCTTTCCCCCTTTGTCATAGTCAATTATCTTTGTTAAAGCAGTGGCCAGCTGAACGTTAACATCTTCACACTGTTGGGCAGTGATGAGATTGTTGTTCCCCCCTGCTCAAGTGTTCGTTGATCTTTGTTACAGGGGCCAACCAAGGGCAAGGTGGATGGATGGTATCCTTGAAGTGACTGGCTTGACCTTGAAGGAGCTGGGGATGGCCACAGCTGACAGGGAGCTGTGGCCTGCACTCTCCCATGAGGTCACGAAGAGTCAGAAGCAACTGAACAAAATAAACAACAACAAAGACATATCATTTTTTCATGTCCTAGCACATTCTTTAAAAGTGCAGAGATTTTAAAAATGTCTCCTGCTGCTTTGTCTCTTGCCTGTTGATGCCATCTCCTCATTGCCATGTTGTTGGCTCCTTGAAAACTAGTTGTGCAGAGCTTTCAATGTCTCACTCTTTTCATTGCTAGAATTTCTACTGGACAGACCAATGCACTCATTTGCTCCCTCTCATAGTTAAAAAAACTGTGCCATCATGGAATCAAGCTTTTGTAAAATCTTGAAAGGGAATGGTGGGGATTTAAACTAGAATAACAACTGCTTATGTAACCATTAGAATACATGTACCAGACTGATTCCTATATTTTAATATGATTAATGAACTTAACTTGACCTTTCCCATATATGCACACAAATCCACCACTTGAACTGCAAATACAAAATTCAGTTGATATGTACTCTGAAACCAGAAATGGCTACTCATAGATTTCAATCACACTTGAACTTCAGCTGACCTCCATAATATCACCAAACAACACATTTTCATATCATACAAAATGATACTGAGATGTCATCCACAAAGTTGACACAGAGGTTGAACCTGGTTAAATATTTGATACACACTCCCCTTTCAGCTTTATTTTTTACGCAATATTATATTACTGTTGGACTCTATGTAGCCTGAGGGCTCATCTACACTGGCTGACTATTGTGGGACCAGTCCACAGCAGAAATGTGCTGAAATGACATCAGATGTCTTGGAAGTGGCCACAAATTCTATCCCCAACTTGAGGCGCTGGGCAGAGTCTACACGGGTCAACTTAATCAAGCTCTTGGTCATCATGGCATCATGGGATCATAGAATCATAGAGTTGGAAGAGACCACATGGGCCATCTAGTAAACCAACCTCCTACCATACAGGAAAAGCACAATCAAAGCACCCATGACAGATGACCATCCTGCCTCTGTTTAAAAGCTTCTAAGAAAGGAGCTTCCAACCACACTATGAGGCAGAGAGTTCCAGTACTGAACAGCTCTTACAGCCAGGAAGTTCAGGTATCATCTCCTTTTCTGTGATTGGAACCCATTTCTCCAAGTCCTAATCTCCAGCACAGCCTTTCAAATATTTAAACATGGCAATCATGTCTCCTCCAGACCTTCTCTTTTGTAGGCTTAATATACCCAGCTCTTTAAGCTGCTCCTCATAGGGATTAATAGTTTCTAGACCTTTGATCATTTTAGTCATCTTCCTCTGGACACCTTCCAGCATGTCAATATCTCTTTTAAACTGTTGTGCCCAGAATTGGACACAGTATTCAAGGTGAGGTTTAACCAAAGTGGAATAGAGAGGCACCATGACTTCCCTTGATCCAGACACTATACGGCTGTTGATGCAGCCCAAACTCCCATTGACTCTTTTAACTGTTGCATCACATTGATGGCTCACGTTCAACTTGTTGTCCACTAAGGCTCCAAGACTTTTTTAAAATATACTATTCTCGAGCCAAGCATCACCCATCCTCCGCTGTTACTCGAGCTCCACGGGCTGCCGATTAGCTTCCGAGCACAATTCAAAGTGCTGGTGTTAACCTATAAAGCCCTAAACGACTCCGGCCTGTTTACCTCTCCGAACGTATTCTCCCCTACGAACCATCAAGACCACTAAGATCGTCTGGAGGGGCCCTGCTCTCGGTCCCACCGCCTGCACAAGCACGGCTGGTGGGGAAGAGGGACAGGGCCTTCTCGATGGTGGCCCCTCGACTTTGGAACTCCCTGCCATTAGAGATCAGAACTGCCCCCTCCCTCATGACGTTCAGGAAACTAACAAAGACCTGGTTGTGGAACGTGGCATTTGACAACTGATTTAATTATTTGCCCACATGAAAGGAGGATGATGAATGGGATTGTGATGGTGTTGGACTATTTGGCTCTTTTAACTGTGATGATAATGTTTTAATGTGTATGGTGCTGATATTTTAATCATGTAATGAAGTGGCATTGTGTTGTTATTGTATATTTTTTGTATGTTAACACATGTTGTGAACCGGTCCGAATCCCTCTTTGAAGGTGAGAGGGTCGGTATATAAAATCTCGAAATAAATAAATAAATAAATAAAATCCTGTATCAACAGAGGCACCCATATGACCAGGAAGAAGGGGGAATATTGGATTGGTTTGCATTGGATCTGGTGTGGACAACAGTCCAGTTGACATTGAATCTAGTTATGCTGTCCACACTAATTTCAAGTTATAGGGCTGCTCTAATTTTAGCAAACTCCACAGCACTCACCAACTTTCCTTCATATGAGTCTAATTACCCAGTTTACTTCACAATAAGGACCAGAATTTCCTGAATGTCATGTAGACAATCAAAAGTAATTTCATGGCCAGTGTGGGCTATTCAGCCCATGTAGCAAAGCCCTGAAGTTGTCCTGGGACACAGTCTAAAGCTGCCTGATATAGGCACCTTGTATCTTGTTGCTGCTTCGAGATGTGATCACCTATGAATTTTGAAGCCACTTTGAATTTTGTAATAGAACAAATGTGACTTAAATGAAGCATGGAGTAAATGCATTCTGCAAACCTGCTTTAAATGGAACAGCAAAGAAATATTTTTTTAAAAAAAATAACACTGGAGTCCTATTGTCATGAATTCTGTAAAGACTTCCATGATCTCTGGGTCTGGGATAATCCCTCTGTTCTTTAGAGACTGCTCTTTGGGGGGGAAGCTATTGAAAAGCCAAATTAAATTTGTTTCTTCAGCACTCTTGAAACATACAAACAAGCTTGTTTATGGCTTGAGAAAGTCGCAGTCATTAAATCTATAAGGCTGGCACATTAGGCAATTTGCTAAGGGATAAAATGAAAATGTTATTCTGCCTAAGCCTATTTGGGCCTTGGGAACTTGTCAATTGGCTATTGCTCTTCATTTTAAGTAGTCGATACAGACAGCTCTTAAACAGAATGATTATGCCTCATTCAAAATCCTTGCTGAACAAGAGAAAGTGGTATGTAGGTGGCATTATGCCACTGGACAATAGTCAGCAACACAGTGGAACAAAGTTAAAGATGCTCAAATCCTAAGACTCAATATAGTTATCCCTAAATCTAATCCTGAAAATGTGAAACAAATATAAAGTGAGCATGAGAAATAGAAAGTTGAGGACTGGTGAAAGTATTCTTCAATTTCCAAGAATCTTTCCTCCTGTAATAAAATATATTCGGCTATTTCTTTCTAAAACCCTTTCAGAAATATTCAAGAAAAAAGTTGTCTGTTTGCTTCTAAATCCACTTTGACTCAGAGTTTTTCTGTGCTCCTCACATATACAGACTGAATACCATAATAACTGTTACGATGATAATATACTTTATTTATATTCCGCTCTATCTCCCCTAGGGAACTTAGAGCTGGTTATAGAATATATATATGGCAAACATTAAATGACATTTTGCTGTGCTTGACTCTGCCATGGGGAGGTGCTCTTGTCCCGTTTTTTTCACATCGGGGAGCCAGATATCCATGGACGTCTTCCTGATCAAATTGCTAGCATGTTTTCTGGAGTACCTT
Source organism: Anolis sagrei ordinatus (assembly GCF_025583915.1). NCBI lineage: Eukaryota > Metazoa > Chordata > Lepidosauria > Squamata > Anolidae > Anolis > Anolis sagrei. The sequence goes on along the minus strand of NW_026845477.1, from coordinate 12,081,722 downwards.
TTACCTGCCCGACAAGTTGGTACCTATTTATCTATTTACACTGCTATTTTTGAACTGCTAGGTAAGCAGAAGCTAGTGGTGACAGCAGGAGCTCACCCTAACCCCTTGGCTTGAACAGCCAACCTTCCAGTCAGTAACATTTTCTGTAACTGGTGGTTTAGCCCACTGTTCTAGCTGTTACAGATCTGTTTTACGCTTAGAATTCTCTGTAGGCAACTCTTTAGGAAGAGGATTCAAGACATGATGACAGATAGATAAATAATAGTGTTATTACTACATACAATCAAAGAGCATTCTGAACCCCACCAACGATGGAATTGAACCAAACTTGGCACACAGAACTCCCATGACCAACAGAAAATACTGGAAGGGTTTGGTGGGCAGTGTCCTTTGGTTTTGGACTTGTAGTTCTCCTACATCCAGAGATCACTGTGGACTCAAACAATGATGGATCTGGACCAAACTTGCCACGAATACTCCATATGCCCAAATACAAACACAGATGGAGTTTGGGGGAAGTAAACCTTGACATTTGGGAGTAGTCGTTGCTGGAATTTATAGTTCATCTACAATCAAAGAGCATTCTAAACCCCACCAACGTTAGAATTGGGCCAAACTTTCCACACAGAACCCCCATGACCAACAAAAAATACAGTGTTTTCTGATGGTCTTTGGTGACCCCTCTAACACCCCCTTATGACCTCCGCAGGGGTTCTGACTCCCAGGTTCCTTAAGGCCATCCAGTCCAACTCCCTTCACCAGGGCAAGAAAACATAACCAAAGCCCTCCTGACAAAGAGCCATCCAGCCATAGGTATAGATAGAAATGATTCACACACACACACACACACACACATATATACAAGTATATGAAAGATATAATATCCTAGATTTGAAAGGGACCCCTAAAGAAGGACAATAATATGTTCTATGTTCCAGAGTAGGCAAACCAGACAATCTCTACATCAACATTGACAAAGAAACAAGAAGTAATACTGTTGACCCACAAGCATCAAGAAATTACATAGATTAGAAACCAACACTTTTTCATTAATTTATTTTCCAAATCAGCAGACTGGGCCACAGCAACGCGTGACAGGGATGGCTAGTAATATAATAATATAATATAATATAATATAATATAATATAATATAATATAATATAATATAATATAATATAATATAATCAAACATTTATTGGGGCTCCATGAAAAACGTTTGCTTCAAAAAGGGCGATGCAGCTAAAAAAGTTTGAGAACTCCTGCGTTACATCAATATGTAAACGTATTCCTCCTCAATTTCTATGTAACCTCAGGGAGCTTGGTATTAGCACATAAAACAATCCGATTGGCTAACATTACAATAATGTCATCCCTTTATGATGTGATCCATGATTGGATGCATACAAAGAACCTGTGTTATTTTCTATTACTGAACTTTCACCTCTCTTCTGCTAGTAAAGTATAGGTCTTCCCTTAAAGGTGATGACATTCATGGTCAATGAAAGAGTTACTGATGTCCACATTATCTATTGGATAACAGACTAATTTCACAGGAGGCAAATGCATGCAAAATGGTAGGCAATACTTCTCAAACTAGGCACAAACATTGACTTCTAAGAGCATGGGCTCACTCAGCTTTATCGTGGATAGAATATTCAGATTTTCCCATTTTCTATCCATTCACGGAACAGAAATATAATGAATGAAGTCAACTTATTTCCTTGGTAATGGTTCAAAATATTTTCTTGACTCCTGAGTGCTTAAAGAATATGCCTTCTCTTGGTAGCAGTGAAGCATTTGTACACATTTGTCACACCTTGTAGATCTTCAAGAACCAACAATCTGTAAGACCATAAAACGAGAGCTATACTTGCAGTGTAGTAAAGCAAAACTATTTTTAAGTATCCAAACAGGATGTGTGGTAATATGGATGTGGATTTTTCATTTTAAAATCAGGGAACCAGATAAAAAGAATGTATAGACACAATTCTGTAAAAAATATTAAATGTTTTATCTTGGCATTTTCTATCACACCCCCACTCATTTATTTATTTATTTATATATATATATATTCCTATGTGTGTGTGGTTTCTCTGCACCTAAGACTTTCTTCTTCCCTTGTAGATGAACGGGAAGGAAATAGGAGGCTGTGTTGTATGCTAAATCTGCTGACACCACTTTTGGGGTGGCTACATTAGCATATAGAAACTCTCAAATGAAATCAGGACCTCAAAAAGAGTTAGAGAAAACTGCATGTGGTCCAGTTCTTACTTTGCTTATGCAATTGCTCCCTTTCTCAGCTGTGTGGTGGCTCCAAGATGTCGCCCAATGCTCCTCCCTAAACTACAAATCCCAGAATTCTGAAGGAGGCAGCAACCGGATTTAAACTCGATTCATTCTCTTGTGTGATGAGGTCCTTAGAAAAGGCATTAAGAACTGTGTCACAAGGGCCAATTTTAGTGGCTCCAGGAGTACTGTTACATGGCTCCAGTGCTGACGGACTAAAAGTTTCTGTTTCAATCTTGCCCCCAGCATGAACAAGGAGTACATTCTGAAAATTTCCTGGACTGAAAGCAGTAAAAATGTCTTGCAGGCCAATTTTTGATTTCAGAATTTCATTTGGCACCTCAATTATTATTTAAATAGCATGCAACTCGCTTTTCTTTCATTTTTTTTTTTTTGTAAAATGAGGATGTGTGCAATTCCATTCTTTTATCCTCCCTGCTCCATTTTAAGAAAGTCAGGTATCAGCTGCTCACTGAAGCATGGGGCTGAAAATCCTTTGCAAAAAGACATTGCCCAGGGCTTCATGATTGGCCCATTTTGCAAGTGTGCTGAGATTTCTCTGTGCTCCTCCATCAGAGCAGAGACAACAAGGGAGCGGATAATCCCCTTGTAGCGGAGCAAAAGAAGGGCTGTATTGTCTGCCATAATTGCTGTCTGCCAAGCTGGGCAGGGAAGATCTTGCCCTTATATGAACCTGAATTTTACTTTACTCATCTTTACTATTAAGTTGTAGAGCTGAATAGAAATTCTTTGGTACGTCAGACAAAGAGGGCATTTTGTCAGAATAGCACTTCTGAGAAATGGCTTGTTCACAAAGTGCAAGTTGTCTTTTATTCATAACTATGACATTTCTTGTCAGGTGGGTCAAGGCTAACCTAGATGTAAGAATGGAAGAGATCAGGTGTTTAGCCCTTTCTGTGATGCTTGGAGTTGCCACCAATTATAGTGACCCAAAAGCAAATGAAAACTTCTATTCACATGGATGCAGAGAATGTCTAAACATGTAAACATGAGAACAATCAAAGATGTATTATAGAGTCAAATATGACTGAAACTATCTGGCATCACATTCTCATTGAATCATAGAGTTGGAAGAGACCACAAGGGCCATCCAGTCCAACCCCCTGCCCTGCACTATTTAAAAATCTCCAGAGAAGATTTATGTGAGAGGAAGCCACAGGGAGGAGGAAGCAAGCTTGTTTTCTGCTTCCCTGGAGACTAGGACGCGGAACAATGGCTTCAAACTACAAGAAAGGAGATCCCATCTGAACATGAGGAAGAACTTCCTGACTGTCAGAGCCGTTCAGCAGTGGAACTCTCTGCCCCGGAGTGTGGTGGAGGCTCCTTCTTTGGAAGCTTTTAAACAGAGGCTGGATGGCCATCTGTCAGGGGTGATTTGAATGCAATATTCCTGCTTCTTGGCAGGGGGTTGGACTGGATGGCCCATGAGATCTCTTCCAACTCTTTGATTCTATGATTCCATTCCACCACACTCTGAGGCAGTATGTTCCACTGTTGAACAGTTCTTACCATCTGGATTTCCCCCCCTTCTAATGTCTAGGAGCCCCCAGTGGCGCAGTGGGTTAAAGCACTGAGCTGCTGAGCTTGTTGATCGAAAGGTCGCAGGTTCGATTCCGGGGAGCGGTGTGAGCTTCCGCTGTCAGCCCTAGCTTCTGCAACCTAGCAGTTCGAAAACATGCAAATGTGAGTAGATCAATAGGTACCGCTCCGGCGGGAAGGTAACGGCGCTCCATGCAGTCATGCCGGCCACATGACCCTGGAGGTGTCTACGGACAACGCTGGCTCTTCGGCTTAGAAATGGAGATGAGCACCACACCCCAGAGTCAGACATGACTGGACTTAATGTCAGGGGACTACCTTTACCTTTATACCTTTAATGTCTAGGTAGAATTACTTTTCATATAGTTTGAATCCATGTTCTAATCCTTGGAGCAGCAGCTAGCTTGCTTCCTCCCCAATATGACATCCCTGTCCCTTTTTAACCTTCTCTTCTCCAAGCTAAACATATCCAGATCCTTATGCTTCCCCCACATAGGGATTTATAGTCTCTACCCATTTTACAATTGTGCTTGCCTTACTCCAGACAAATTCCAGCTTCAATATCCCTCCTGAAATGTGGTTGACACAGTATTATCCCAGACCTTGTCTACCGAAAATGGAATAGAGTCGCGCTATATATCACTTAATCTAAACAATGTACTCCTATGGATGCAGCCCAGAATTGTGTTGGCAATATCTGGTATTGAACCTCAAGCAAACAAAATAAAGCAAAAAGCAACAACAAAAATAACAACAACAAACCACAACACAACAATGAATGGCAATCCAGGCACGAACTCTTGTATTGTATGATCTCATGTGTTTATAACAAGAGTCATCATGCACTAATGGTTGCAGACTAATTCTAACATTGCTAAACCCCCAAAATGTTGGGGAACATGAGCTTTTAGGCTCAAAAAATAATCATCACTTGGGGTGATTCATAAATATAGCAGTTCCAGAAGTAAATTTCATAATCAGCAGAAACTTATGGCAGGTGAACTGGGATAGGCTTCTATTCTGCTAGATGGTCTAGGATCACAGAGTCAGAACTTTAAGTCCAAAAGTATTTATTGAAGTAAAGTAAATACATTCCTGATAGAAAAGGTCTTGGAGGTAACTAGATGGCTAAGTCTCATCTTCTAAAGGAGGTAAAAGGTAAAAAGTCCATGCAGCTACATTTTGCCTAGAGAGAGGCCAAATGTGTCTTTACTGGAAGGAAGAAAAGCAGAAGAGCCTGGAAAATGGAGAGACCACATGGTCAACCCTGGGCAATATAACCTAAAGAGGAAGTTCCCTCACAAAATTTGATTACTACATCAAAGAGGGAGGAGAGAGTGGCAAGAAAGAAGAGTAAAGACAAAGTCATTTTTGGGAAAACATTCATAGGAATGTGGGGGGAGGAATCCCTCAGCATGGCCCTGTCTCAAGGCTAGCTGCTCATTGAGGTCTGGAAACTTGATAACACAAGAAACGTGCAGTCCAGGGATGAAACCCAACATAAATGGTTGTGATATCATTCACTGAACATTCCTTCTTGGACTGTTTTTCTCCTTTGGAGCCGGGGTGACAGTTCAAGGATTTTTTTAAAGTCTTCATTAAAATATAAAAACTTGCAAAATTAATCGATCATAAATCTATACAGTGGCCAAAATGCCATGCAATACCAGTCTTCCTGCCCTGTTAATGAACTTCCAAATGTATTTTTCTGGGGATGCTGATGACCTGGCTTTCCTCATGGCTCAAGGTGGAGCACAACATAGTTAAAATAAATAGTTTAAATAATACAAAGACATTTAAACTGCATGAAAGGAAAGTTAAAGCACAATAAATATAAGATGTGATTTTAAAATTCATAGTTAAAACTGACTGGGTAAACCTACCAAAAGTAATAGCTTTTCAGTTGTGTTTTACATTCTGACAGTTCATTTAGCAAAATTCTGCACAATAAAAAGCACATGGATTTCTTTTTGTGCAAATGGTTATTCAGTGTGGAGAGGAAATTGCTTTCCTTTGGAAATAAAATAAGCCAAAATGTGGAGGTGCCCAGTAGCTTTTCATATGGTTGTCATTCACACTATGACAACCAGCTGCTGTCGTCAATGATATTTATAAAGAGGACTTTAGAGGAATCTCAAGAGGAGTCTCCAAATCTCTAAATCCGTAAAGGAAATATCAGATGGTTTCATCCCTGCCACAGCAGCCAAACTTGAGTCTTTAGGGTGTTGTTGTTTTCCTTCCAATTCCTTGGCTTCTCTCTTGAACAAGACTAATTTTGGCCAACTGCACGGCAGCCTGGCATGCCCCACTGTGTTGCCCACATGGAGTTTATCTAGAAAATAAAGGTTAATTTATGCATCTCTTAGCCACACAATAGATGATAGAAAATTTGCTGTGATATTTCCCCATTGCCATATTTGCAAATATCCTTGGGGAGTCTACATTCATGTACCAGCTGTGAATTTGACAGACAAATCCACCTGGATTTATTTCTGTTAGCACTCAGGTTGCTTAGAGGAAAGGTCAAGGCAAGCTATATTAATTACAGTTTACTTTAATTACATGCTCAAGGTTACATAGCATGCATGTGTCTGGTGCCAAGCATGTGCAGCCATCCCTGTTCAATGACAGGCTTAGGAAGAGAAAGGCTTGCCTGTCTTAGACGTCCTTCTGGTGGGATTACATCACATAGCAACGTGAACACAGTCTTGATTATAACTCTTGGTCTTCACTTAAAACTCAAGGATCTAATAAGATTTTGGAAAATTTGATGAATTAAAATAAACATGGAACATCAATCTCCAAGGAAGCTTGAATGTGACAAGGTCGTGCATAGAGATAGGTTGCCCATGCACAGATGTTCACAAATCCACTGCTGTGATCTCAGAGGGAGAAAAGAAGCAGACACAGCTTCATCATATGTAGGCCCAGAAGCAGATGAAAGGTCCTCACTCCATCTCAACTGCCAATACCTGGCCTCAGAGGGAGAGAAGAAGAGACAGTCTGCACCATGCCTGCCTAGCTCAGAAACAGATGCAAGTTCTTCCTTCCATTTCTCCCCTAGAAAGGAGAGGCAATATCTGCTGGACTTAATCTCTTCCCAGGCCCCATCTACATTGCCAAACACTGCCAGGTATACAATTCAGTTGAACTGCATTACATGGCAGTGTAGACTCATATAATGCAGTTTAATGCAGTTAAACTGCATTTTTTTTGTTGTGTCAGGAGTGATTGCAAGTCGCTCCTGGTGTGAGAGAATTGGCCGTCTGCAAGGACGTTGCCCAGGGGATGCCTGGATGATTTTGATGTTTTTATCATTCTTGTGGGAGGCTTCGCTCATGTCCCCGCATGAGGAGCTGGAGCAGATAGAGGGAACTCATCCGCCTCTCCCTGGATTCGAACCTGCAACCTGTCGGTCTTCAGTCCTGCCGGCACAGGGGTTTAACCCACTGCACCACTGGGGGCTCCTAAACTGCAATATGAATCTCCTTTACATAGCAGTGTAGATGTGGCCCACTCTGCCATTCCCGTTCCCTTTAGTGTTACATCTTAATTACACTATAAACCAGGAGCTGTATCATTGTTCTCTTACTTGTAAAGCACTATGTCCAGTGATGGTACAACAACAACAACAACAACAACAACAACTCCCCTAGTCACCTGGTAAGAAGGTTGGCAAACTGTATTAATCTCCACTTCTAAGTTTTCACTTGCAGTTATCCTCCTGTTGTTTCTTGCTAATGTCAAACTGTGTAGTGCATGATCTCTGGCTCTCTCCCATGTGTTTACTCAAAGGGCATGAGAGAGACGTGGGGGTTATGCAAATTTGTACTAAGGTTTGTAGAAGATAAGCTTCTTCTCCAAGGACCAAAGCAGCTGGCTTCTTGTTAGTGACTTACATAGGTGTAAGTGCAGCTGGATAATGTGTGCAAGTCCTGTTTTAAATGGGGCAGAGGTTGTTTTTTGCACTCCATCCAAATACATCCCAACACCAGCATCCTCTAAGTCTGTGGTGCTGCTGCTATTTCTCCAATTTTCCAGAATAGAGAGGAGGAAGGAAATTCAAAAGATATTTAATTGCTTTGGGCTACTGGGGAAAAGAATAGATAGATGCATCCATTTGAGAACACACTTTCATTTCGGTTTCTCTATGGACTGAATCAGCTCATTGTTTCCTCTCATCTTACCAGTAAGTAATGACAACAGAGAGTCTTCCTAGGTGAAGAAAGAATGTGGAATTGTCTGGCTGGAGCTATGCATGCATGCAGCATCTTAGCCAATATATCCTATTAACTTGTGTGCCAGCTGCACCCGTACCTTGGGAAGTTGGATCTCGCCACAGTGGTCCACGCTCTTGTTACATCCTGATTAGATTACTGCAACACACTCTACGTGGGGTTGCCTTTGAAGACTGTTCAGAAACTTCAATTAGTCTAGCGGGAGGCAGCCAGAGTACTCACCGGGACGTCATACAGGGAGCATACCACCCCTCTGCTATGTCAGCTCCACTGGCTGCCAATCCAATACCGAGCACAATTCAAAGTGCTGGTTTTGACCTACAAAACCCTATACGGTTCCGGCCCAGTGTATCTGTCCAAACGGATCTCCCTCTATGTCTCACCTCTGAGTTTAAGATCTTCTGGGGAGGCCCTGCTCTCGGCCCCGCCTCTGTCACAAGTGAGATTGGCAGGGACGAGGAGCAGGGCCTTCTCGGTGGTGGCCCCTCACGTATGAAATTCACTCCCCGGGGAAATTAGATAAGCGACATCCCTCCTTTCCTTTAGAAGGAAATTAAAAACATGGATTTGGGACCAGGCGTTTGGGCAATCTGGCAGATAAATAAAGGACTACGACGACCGATAGGAATAGACAATGTAGAATGAAGTATGGACTCTGAGTTGGCGAATGCTGAGCTTGAGATTGGTTTATTGACTGTGACATATACTGATTGTTTTTTAACTGTTATAACTGTTTTAATTGCTGTTTTATTCGTTTATCTGTATTATTGTGTAGGCATCGAATTGTGCCTTTTTGTAAGCCACCCTGAGTCCCCCCTCGGAGGTTGAGAAGGGCGGGGTAGAAGTACACGAAATAAATAATAAATAATATTATGAGCCATCACAGCTTCCACTTGTCTTTCCATATTGATAACGACAATACTTGACACTATCAACCTGTTCTTTTGAAATTGTATCGCAAGGCATGAATGGTACCAAATTAATTTAATAAGATGGTGCCCAATGAGGGCTCACCAATCCTTTTCTTCACCATTCTGACAATGCAATAAAAATGTTTTAAAGACAATGACCAGCCAATTAGCCTGAATTCAATTGGCAAGGGTAAGAGAAAAAAATCCATCATTTTCCTCCTAATTTTGTCAATCAGGTAAATGATGGTCAAAAATTCCTATCAGAACTGACCAAATAACTGGCGTTGTGACCTATGGCAGCCAGATGGGCCAAGCACCTACCAACGAAAGAGACCAACCAGGAGCGATTGAGGTTTATATGATCTTTTGCTTCACCCCTTGATGTCAGTGTGAAGCAATGGAACATTGCTCACTGGTTCTGCCTCTTCCAAGGTGTTAAACAAATCCACTCAATCTCTGCAGCCCTTGGAGTCACAGCAGTTAAGTGGTAATTCTAGGGGCAAATCCAATGCATTTTTAAAAATGCACCAGGTATTGGCCCAATCCCAGTCGCTACTCTCAAATACAGTAGATCAGTTATTTATTTATGGTATCAGGAGTGAACCAAACAGTTGTATTGGTTTTTTAAAAAAAAAACTTGGAATTCTATTAAATGTCCTTTGACCAATAGCTGGCCATTTGGAGTGCCTCTGGTGTTGCTATAAGAAGGTCCTCCATTGTGCATGTGGAAGGACTCAGGCTGTATTGTAATAGGTGGTCTGTGGTTTGCTCTTCTCCACACATGTCGTGGACTCCACTTTGTGGGCCCATTTTTTATGGTTGGCTCTGCATCTCGTGGTGCCAGAGCACAATCTGTTCAGCACCTTCCAAGTCACCCAGTTTTCTGTGTGCCCAGGATGGAGTCTCTCATTTGGTATCAGCCATGGATTGAGGTCCTGGGTTTTAGCCTGCCACTTTTGGACTCTCTCTTGCTGAGGTGTTGCAGTGAGTGTCTCTGTAGATCTTAGAAAACTATTTCTTGATTTAAGGCATTTGCTTGCTGGCTGATATCCAAACAGGAGATGGGCCAGAGATGTCACTGCCTTGGTCCTTTCACTATTGGTTGCTACTTCCCAGCGGATGTCAGATGGTGCAGTAACAGCTAAACAGTGTAATCTCTCCAGTGGTGTGGGGCGCAGACACCCTGTGATAATTCGGCATGTTTCATTAAGAGCCACATCCACTGTTTTAGCATGGTGGGATGTGTTCCACACTGGGCATGCATACTCAGTAGCAGAGTATCAAAGCACAAGGGCACATGTCTTCACTGAATCTGGATGTGATCGACAGGTTGTGCCAGTCAGCTTCCATATGATATTATTTCTAGCGCCCACTTTTTGCTTGAGTAGATCAGTTAAACCAATTCCAGAAGAAGTAGATCTGTTAAACCAATTGCTTAATGATAAGTCAACACTTTTGTAAATTACATTGATTGTTTAGCTTCCAAGTTCAGATGGGCTCTGGTACACTGGGGTAGTTAGGCTGCATTTTAAAGAGATGTATTTATTTTTGAAAGCATATTTTGGGGAAATCAAGATAAAGAATCAGCAAACCTTGCAATGTGATATGAGAATGAAGCAAAATGGCCTTTGAGATAGAAATGAGAAAATCCACTTAATGTATTGTCGAAGGCTTTCATGGCTGGAATCACTAGGTTCTTGTGGGTTTTTTCAGGCAATAGGGCCATGTTCTAGAGGCATTTCTCCTGACGTTTCGCCTGCATCTATGGCAAGCATCCTCAGAGGTAGTGAGGTCTGTTGGAACCAGGACAATGGGTTTATATATCTGTGGAATGGCTGGGGTGGTCCAGAGACATTTTCTCCTGACGTTGCTAATGAAGGTGGTCAGTTGAAACATTCACACCCAGCTCTAGCAGAGAAGAGCTCTTTGCCCCACCCCAGCCATTCCACAGATATATAAACCCATTGTTCTATTTCCAACAGACCTCACTACCTCTGAGGATGCTTGCCATAGATGCAGGCGAAACGTCAGGAGAAATGCCTCTAGAACATGGCCCTATAATCTGAAAAAACCCACAAGAACCTAGAAATCCACTTAAGTTTGAGTTTTACAGATGTTTGGATCTCTGTAGAAAAAGAAGTTCAGTGGTTCAAATGAGGACAATTGGACATCCTTCTGGAGTGGCTTTCCCCCTCTGTGCAGTTTACTCTGCTTGACCTACTTAACGTTGGACATATGTCACCTAATATGTGTATGCATTAATGGAGATGCAAGACTTACACTGCTCTGTCTGCTTTACTATTGGGACAGCAACCTACATCCTGGAGGGAATGAGTTAGGTCAATAGCAGGTGACCAATGAACACCCCTCCTCCTCCAGTTGAAAAATTGTTCTTTACTTTCTATTTTATCTCTCCCTCATGTCTATTCTACTAAATATATCTGCACATTTGCTAATGCTGCACTACAACCTTGCTTCCTACTTTATCAACCACACTAATGCATTTTGTCCAGTCTGGTCATTTGTACCATTTCCTACGTTGCTTCTTAATTCATACATTAAACACATGTGTGTGTTTGAGCTGACGGCAATAATTTCCCAGAATAGAAAAACAGCAACTAGTGCTATGTTTGAACAAAGTCAAACCCATTTAACTGAAGGCAAGCAATCTACGGATTAATGCTTGACACAGCTGGCCCACAGACTTATCACAGGAAATAAGGTGTTACCATATTACAAAAGCATTTTGTGCATGGCCATGTGCAAAATTTAAGAAAGGTCTAGAGCAGTGTTTCTCAACCTGGGGGTCGGGACCCCGGGGGGGGGGGGGGGCGTCAGAGGGGTCGCCAAAGAGAAAACACAGTATTTTTCTGTTGGTCATGGGGGTTCTGTGTGGGAATTGGCCTAATTCTATCGCTTGTGGAGTTCAAGGGGCTCTTTGATTGGAGGTGAAGTATAAATTCCAGAAACTATAACTCCAAAATAACAAGGTCTATTTTCTCCAAACTCCACCAGTATTCACATTTGGGCATATTGAGTATTTGTGCCAAGTTTGGTCCAGATACATCATTCTTTGAGTCCATAGTGCTCTCTGTTTGTAGGTGAACTGCAACTCCCAAACTCAAAGCCAATGCCCACCAAACCCTTCCAGTATTTTCTGTTGGAGTTCTCTGTGCCAAGTTTGGTTCACTTCCATCATTGGTGAAGTTCAGAATGCTCTTGGGTTATAGTGAACTATAAATCCCAGCAACTACAACTCCCAAATAACAAAATCAATCCTCCCCCAACTCCACCAGTATTCAAATTTGAGTGTATTGGGTATCTGTGGGGAGTCCATCTGTGGGGAGTCCCTTGGGGTCTCCTTCAACTCTGATTCCATTATTTTATACACCGGGGTCTAAAACTTCACCCTCGTCAGTGAGTAGAATGTTAATGTGCCAGCTGATTTTCTAGCAAAACAATACAGCCGTGCTTCTAGATGGAATAGTTGGTTTCCACCTTCAGCTTTTGGCACAGACTACTTATTGTCTGGCTAATCTCTCCATGTAAAAATGACACACCTTTGCCTACATAGCAAATACTTTATTTACTCTGAGTCTGAAAATGAAAGAAAGAGAGGTTAAAGATCTACAACCCACAATATTTTTTGTTGTAACAGAGTTGTAAGACAATGGGAGTGTGATAAGGAGTGGTGTGACTGCCGCCTACACAGTTCCCAAGCACTGGCGCCCAGTGAGAAATTACATATGAATTCTAAAGCTACAGATACCACACTTTTACCTTAACATATCTTGATCAAGGCTGGATTAACCATTAAGCAAATTAATACCTGTTTGGGGCATCATAGGAAGCAGAACACCACAGAAATTTGCCATTTCCAAATTTACAGATTTGTGTATTTTAAATTGTATGATACTGCTTTTATTTTAAGCCTCTTTGAGTCTCGTTGGGAAATATAAAGTGGGGTGTAAATAATAGTAATAACAACAACAACAACAACAACAACAACAACAATAATGTAAAGGTTTTCCCCTGACATTAAATCCAATCATGTTTGATTCTGTGGGTTTTTGCTCATCTCCATTTCTAAGCTGAAGAGCCAACATTGTCCATAGACACCTACAAGGTCATGTGGCCGGCATGACTGCATGGAGTGCCATTACTTTCCTGCCAGAGTACCTATTGATCTAGTCATATTTGAACGTTTTTGAATTGATTTTGTACTCTAAAATCATAACAATAAATAAAGAACAACACTCAAAAACAAGGTAACTCCAGTTAGGCACAGCTAATCAACTCTCAGCAAAGGATTCCCCCTGGCAGTAAGAAGTCACATCCAAAAACTGCCAGGCCATTAAATGCTAATCAAGGTGGCCAGTTGCATTCACACCTACCTCCAACAGACAAGAGTTCTTTCTCCCACACTGGACACTCCACAGATATATAAACCCCGTTTTCCTAGTTTCCAACAAACCTCACAACCTCTGAGGATGCCTGCCATAGATGCAGATGAAACATCAGGAGAGAAATGCTTCTGGAACATGGCCATACAGCCCGGAAAACTTACAACAACCTATATTTAAACTTTGTTTCATGCATAAAAATAATAATAAATGATGTATATAAATGGCATTTAGGCTATGTGTATAAGGTATATATGAAATTTTAATGAATTTCATGTTTAAACTGGAGTCCCATCTCCAATATATTTCATTATTCATATGCAAATAATCCCAAATCCAAAACACTTTTATTCCCAAGCATTTCAGATAAGGGATACCCATTCTGTATCCTTTAACTTTAGTGAAGTCATAGATTTACAAGCTAGTTAATACACAGAGAATCAAATCGAATTTCTCAAGTTCCCTGTCCATCTTCTGTATTCTTTTGAGCTCAGAATGTTGCTGAGTACCTTAATAGAGCCCCAAAGACTAGGAAATGCTTCAGTTGTCAGTGGCTTGTGCTATAATTGTATCACTTTATGATATCAGACCCGACAGGAGTGGAAAAAATGACAAGAGTGGCAGCCACTGTTAAAACTAAGTGCACTGTGGGGAAAAAAGATAAAGTATTCCATTTATTTGTGAATGTGGTCTTCAGGTTAGGAATGCAAGGTCATCAGCTTTAATTCCTTGGAGATTTAGTCAATCAAGTGAACCAAAGTCTCAATTTAATGGAATTCTATCATTCTCAGATGAGGATATGTAGATATTTAGCATAAAATCATAACTAATGTAATGCTTCCCACAAAAAACAAATAGTTTGCTTCAGGTCTATGTGTTTTTTTGCAGACATAAAATCTAACACTGAGTAGAGGTCAGATCATCATTTTCTGGCATACTGTTTTGTTGGGTTTGTGATTCACCCCCATAGTATAGAACTATTGATAGAAGAAGACTGATGTAAAATTATATTATGTATAGATGCTTTTGTTTTTTGCTATGTGAAATCAAGCTGACTCTGAGTTATAGCAGGTTTCCTTGACAAGGTTTATTCAAAGGAAGGACTCCATTGTCTTCTAAGGTTGAGAGAGGGTGATTTGTTCAATACCAGCTAATAGGTTTCCACAACTGAGCAGACATTTAATCCTGGGTTGTACCATATCATACTCCAAGACTTGGAACATTATATCATATTTGCTCTTTTAAGTCTTTCTCTCTCTATATATAGGTGTATCTACACTGTGGAATTAATATAGTTTGATATCACTTTAACTGCCATGATTCAATGCTTTGGAATCCTGGGAGTTGTATTTTTTTATTGTTGTGTTATGTCTTCAAGTCATTTTTGACCCTAAGGGAAACAAACAACAAGGTTTGCTCAGCCAGATTTGTTTAGAGGGCCTTTGTTTTTGCCTTCCTCTCAAGCTGAAGCTATTTGACCTGCCCAAGGTCACTCAGCAAGTTTCCATGTCCAGGTGAGGCCTTGAATATTGGTCTTCGGAATGTCTTAGTCCAACATGCTTGCCACTAAGCAAGCTGGTTCTTGAGGTTAAAATATTTATTTATTTATTTATTTATTTACAGTTCTTATATTCCGCCCTTCTCACCCCGCAGGGGACTCAGGGCGGATTACAGTAAACACATATATGGCAAACATTCAATGCCAGTTTGACAAACAACATTTAACAGACAAAGGCTATTTAACTTTTTTTTCTGGCCTCCAGGGGAGCTGCTGCTTTTCATCGTCCATCAACGACACCGATGAAGTTCTTCCGCATTCCACATTCCCCGGAGTCTTTTTCCTTTATGGCCTCATAAATTAGTTAAATTTAGCCTCCCACACAAGGTGGTACCTTATTTTCCTACTTGACAGATGCAACTGTCTTTCGGGTTGCAAAGGTCGACAACGGGCTACAAGGCTACACAATTGGTTGGAAACCCACTCCAGCCCGGGCTGGCTTCGAACTCATGACCTTTTGGTCAGAGTGATCTTAATGCAGCTGACACTCAGCCAGCTGCGCCACAATCCCGGTGCTTAAATGATTAAAGTGGTTAAAAATGATTAAAGTGGTTTAATCATTTTTAATTAACTAGAAATTTGGGCTGAGGTCTTGCATCAGTGATTCCCATCACCTGG
Organism: Anolis sagrei ordinatus; assembly: GCF_025583915.1. Lineage (NCBI taxonomy): Eukaryota > Metazoa > Chordata > Lepidosauria > Squamata > Anolidae > Anolis > Anolis sagrei. Next base: position 12,066,148 of record NW_026845477.1, on the reverse strand, counting down.
TCAGGGTCACCAAATCCCAATTTGTGGAGGTTTATCACAATCCCGGTGCTTAAATGATTAAAGTGGTTAAAAATGATTAAAGTGGTTTAATCATTTTTAATTAACTAGAAATTTGGGCTGAGGTCTTGCATCAGTGATTCCCATCACCTGGTCAGGGTCACCAAATCCCAATTTGTGGAGGTTTATCTTGACTGTTATATGCAAATTTGTATTAAGGGCAACACTGTACAACTGAACTTACAACTAGACTTGTGCACAGAATGTATTTATTCCATTTCATTTGTTTCCTTTGGTACTTTGAGAACTCATAATAGTAAAGGTCCTCCAGCCCAACACGAAAGCAAGCAGGAGGAGATCTCGGCTCCTCATTTGATTTTTGGCATCACAGTTTAATATTTGTTTTAATCCTCCAGCAAACAAAAAGAAAACCCTCATTCCCTGAAAACTATTCTCCTTTCAGGCGGTCATTGTTTTTCCTTACCTGGAAGTGGGAAGCCTCCTTTAAATGCCTTGTAAAGGGTGCTGCAGTTGAGCACCTCTCCTCTAGAGCAGTGGTTCTCAACCTGTGGGTCCCCAGGTGTTTTGGCCTCCAACTCCCAGAAATCCCAGCCAGTTTACCAGATGTTAGGATTCATAGGAGTTGAAGGCCAAAACATCTGGGGACCCACAGGTTGAGCACCTCTCCTCTAGAGCAAGAAACAGCTTTAAGAACTTGCCTCTTTTAAATGCCTTAGAAAAAATGCAGCACCTCAGTGCCTCTCCTCCTCTAGTAAGAAACAGCTTTAAGAACTTATCTGTTCCTTTACATGCCTTGGAAAGAGTGCTGCATCTCAGTGCCTCTCCTCCTCTAGAGTAAGAAACAGCTTTAAGAACTTGCCTGCTCCTTTAAATGCCTTGGAAAGAGTGCACATGGTCTGCAGGTGCAGGAGAGAATGCATACGCCTTTCTGCAGCCGAGCATCTGTTATCTAGAGTAGAAACAGGTAAGAAGCTTCCTTAAAGAGCACACCTGCCTGCAGCTGAGCACCTCTCCTCTAGAGTAGAAACAGCTTCAATGCCTAAAATGATGGGAAGGGGAGCCTTCAAAGCCCCCCCCCCAATAATGGGCCAATAGAAAACGGATCGTTTGGCACCCCAGAGTGAAAACAGGTGTCTGCCCTCCCAAATTCAGGAGGCTCCTAAAAAACAGATCAGGGTCCCCACTGAAATCTGGGACATGAAATGGGTCAACGTTTACCCCGAATTCACATGCCTCCTGACAACCAAATGTGCAATTGAATGCAGGAATGGGCATGTGTATGCCTTGCCTATCCATATGTGTATAATGCATACTGAAAGCAGATACACAAATGCACTGCTGTGGCCCTAAGCAGAATTCAGATGTTCTGAATCAAACAAAAACATCAAATCTCCTTATTTTACACTGCAAAGATTCATATGACAACATTTTCACTGTATTCAAAACCTAACAGTACATTACAAAGAACGAATTAAACCTATATTCATTGTTTTTGATGCAATTGAGTTCCTTTTTTGTGGAGAGAAAAAGTGGAGCATAATAATAATAATAATAATAATAATAATAATAATAATAATAATAAATACATTTTTGTATTTTTTTAAAAAGTTCTGGCCACACAATTCTTCATAAGTTCACCTTGTTAACTTTGTCAATGCCAAATCTTGTGTGAGCTTCTCTATTTTCCTGGAGATTCGTTATTGTTCTTTGCTCAGAAGGAGTTGCTATGCAAGAGGGACAAACCTTTGCTCCACTCCAAAAATTAATAATAATGACTAGCCATTTTATTGATTGCCTAATGGGTTATGTGGAAGCCATAACAAAAAGGTCAGTGTTCCAACTTGATCAAAGAGCAAACAGTTAAAACTTATGCACCAACTGTCAAGCTAGATAAATATTTGGATGCATTAAAAGACCTTTTATACAGGTGCCATAAATAAATAATCTGATAAAGAAAATGAATTGCAGATCAATGGGAATTTAATGTTTAGAAAGAAACCTGTGTACTTCTAGTTACATGATGCTAGGCATAAACATGCTTTTCATTTCTTTCTTTCTTTCTTTCTGCTCCTTAGAGTTTCCATATCTGCAGTTTTACTATTTTTGGTTCAGAAAATGCAAAGTACATGTTTCTTGAAGAATGTTTCTAGGGATGCTAAAACAATCCAGTCCTTGATGTCTCTATCATCAAGGAAAAGAACATGTATGTGTATACTCACAGATCACTATAATAGTATATCAACACAAGTAAACGTCCACATAATAGGGTAGCTTAGGAAGAAACTTAGGCAGAAATACATATATTCACATGCACAATGGGAAGAAAAATAGTGAAGAGGCCACTGCTATGTGGCCCTCAATAATAATAAAGATTAGTTTTGCAAATAAGCTCACATTGAGAAGGGGGAGCAAAAAGGACAAGTATAGGATAAGAGAGAACTATTTGTGGTTCCACATTGCTTATGTGACACAATGTCTTACAGCCATATCACTTGGTGAGCTTGGCAGGTCCCATTTTCATGTGGTTTAGGGCAGGTTAAGTTTTAAAGAAGGGCAATTGTGAATGGTGACTGGTGGCTTCCATGTTAGTGGGAAATAAAGCCACTCCTGGTCTTAGTCTGGATGTAGTCAAATTAAGTTCAGCATTGGGAACATCCTCTTTAAAATTAAAACTAAAACCTTGGTTTGATTCACCACTTCATTGACAGTGATGTTAACAGACACTACTGCCATATACTTACCATTAGTTAGCCTGGTTGAACTTAGTTCTCTGTGTCAAACAACTTCTGCAATATCATAGAATCATAGAATCAAAGAGTTGGAAGAGACCTCATGGGCCATCCGGTCCAGCCCTTGCCAAGAAGCAGGGATATTGCATTCAAATCACCCCTGACAGATGGCCATCCAGCAGGGCTGGGCGGTTTCGTTCGTTAATTTCGTAATTCGTTATTAATTCGTATTTAAATTAGCTTACGATCCGATATTGAGCCATGCAGGAATAGTGTGAGGAGTAAATTAGATTTGAAACAATTTTTAATGTATTTCGTAATTGTTTCGTAATTGTTTCGTAATTGGTTCAAAATTGTTTCGTAATTATTTCGTAATTATTTTCGCATGTCTGGTGCAAGTTTTATAGTTGTTGTTTGTTTTATCACACCAACAGTCAACAACAGAGGGAGAGGGAAGCTTCAGAAGTTCCCCCTGTCCCATTTGGAGGTTTTTTTTTTAGCATATTGCGCAATCGCATCCGCCATTAATGAATCGATTCGAAATTAACGAAATTTCGTAAATAACGAAATTTTGAAATCTCAAAATTTCGGAAGTATTTAGAATTTGGAAACGCTAGCGCCCCCTGGAAACGAATCGAGTTTAGAAACAAATTTTTCCATGGTTACCCAGCCCTACCATCCAGCATCTGTTTAAAAGCTTCCAAAGAAGGAGCCTCCACCACACAATAATTGGAAGAGACTTCAATGGGCATCTGGTTCTCCATTGAGGAGACAAGTGTGGCTAGATATGACAAACTCACCACAATGTGCATACTGCATGTGACATGAATGCAGCAAACATGGGGTCTATGTTGATTGGGAAAACACAGAGCAAAAATATATTATATGTATATTAGCTCTTAGATTCTACAGAGATCATCTCATCCAGGTTTTCCTATACAGGGATAGGCAGTACACTACTAGTGCAAGATCTGATTGGAAGGTGCAGTGTGTCTTACTTGGCCAGTGTGAGATGTGGCATCCCCTTCTGGAGCATAGGACACCAACTCTGAAAAGATTTTCAAACTTTTTTTTATCAACATCCCCCATGACCAGGAAAGCCCTGTAGGAGTCATTTTCTGCTTCTCCAGTGTTCAGCACCTTGGAAACCTCAGGTGGGGTAATGCTGCCTGAAGAAGTAGATCTTGGAGAGCAGCATTGGCAGAAGAAGCTATGATGGGGGAGGTTTGTCAAAGCTACACTCACAAAGCAAGATCTTAGCCAATGTTGAAGCCCAGATCACGTCACCATTAAAACTATGTTCTTTCTCCTTCCCTAATTCAAAGTCTGAAGGACATCAAAAGTTCTGGATAACTAACAGCTACTTAATTGGCACCATTTGGAAGAAATCAAAAGGGTAGTTGCACAACTACGCTGTAAAAATCTCCGCTGTATGGAAGACACCTGGAAAGGAATAAATAGGTGTCAATATTATTCATAACTTTTAATTGCTTTCATTTGCATATCTTATTATTTTCCCCCCTTTCTCCTTTCTTCTTCCTCTCTTGTGGGCAAAATTGAACCACTCCACTGATTATAATATTATAGTGGATGAAGGAGACCCATCAGGCAATAATCAAATGGTCCTCTTAACCGCCCGTTACCATCTTACAGCTATAAGGAGTGCTATAACTGGGCAATAAAAGCTATTTACTGTTAAAATGAAAATTGCTTTTATCAGCTTTATGGCATGCAAACAATTAAAAATAATTATTTCAGACTGCAGCTGTCCTTGCTCCTGGGAGAACAGCAAAGACAAAAGTGAACATCTTAGAGGAATGAGGAAAAAAACAACATTTTTTCCTGTTCACGAATCAAATTGTAGGGTAGTTTAGAATGGTGTTATCTCATTGTTTGAACTGGAAAGGGATGGGTAAGACTTGCCCCTTCTGCAAAGGTGATCAATGGAATTTAAATTTGTAAAGTACAAATATGGTCCTGTTTTTTTGCAGTTTGAAGCTTCCAGATTCCTCAGAATGTCCTTTTTAATAATCCCCCAAAAGAGAATGAACTACTTCTTTTGCAAGAGCAGCAATTTATGTTTTCAGAGTCCCACTGTAGTGTTAAACTTCAGAGATGCCATTTTTTCAGGGCTAGAAGTGGAATTCCAGCTGCTTTTGTTATTTTAGTTAACATTTCTTGGCAGTGTACAGCCATGGAGGGTCCTAAGAGCAAATACAGCAATCCTGAGTCACCCAAATAGGTTTCAAAGAATCTATTTTCCATAAGAGCAGCTAAGGGTGCATTTACACTGTAGAATTATGGATAAATACATTGTAACTAGATATGTAGCTTTTTAAGGTAGCCCCTGACTGTTGCCCATACTCATCCTGCAAGTTCAGGAATACAAGGGTGCATTTACACTGCAGAATTGATGCTACATGACACTACTTTAACTGACATAACACAATGCTATGGAATTTTTGAATGTACAGCACCAGAACTCTTTGACAGAGAAACTAAAGATCTTGTAAAACTATGGTTCCCATGATTTCATGGTATTTGGTCATTGCTGTTAAAGTGGAGCCAAAACACAGTAATTCAGTGTTGATACACCCAATGTGAAAGTTATCTGACTTTATATTTAGTTCCCTGTTCAGCAAAGTGTAAATATGTCAAAGATTACTTGATTGGAAATCAGAAACAACTTCTTAACAGATAAGTTTGGCAATTGAACCAATTACCTAGAGGAGTGGTAGCGTTTCCTCTGGATGTCTCCAAAAAGAGGCTGGACACCTACCTGCTGGAGATATTCTAGCTGGAGATCTTGCATCTAATATTGGGACCCTTTCAGTTCTATGATTCTATTTGCAATGTGACCCAATGACAAAAAAGCCAATGAGGCAGTGTAACTTTAATGAAACTTGGGTACCTGCTTCTGAGTTATTATGCAGGTCCAAGGACTACAGATTCCATGTTGTTGTTGTTTATTCGTTCAGTTGCTTCTGACTCTTCGTGACATCATGGACCAGCCCACACTAGAGCTTCCTGTTGGCCGTCACCACCCCCAGCTCCTTCAGAGTCAAGCCAGTCACTTCAAGGATACCATCCATCCATCTTGCCCTTGGTCAGCCCCTCTCCCTTTTTCCTTCAATTTTTCCCAGCATCATTGACTTCTCTAAGCTTTCCTGTCTTCTCATGATATGGCCAAAGTACTTCATCTTTGCCTCTAATATCCTTCCCTCCAATGAGCAGTTGGGCTTTATTTCCCAAAATATGGACTGGTTGGATCTTCTTGCAGTCCAAGGCACTCTCAGAATTTTCATCCAACACCACAATTCAAAAACATCTATCTTCCTTCACTCAGCCTTCCTTATTGTTCAGCTCTCACATCCATAAGTTACTATGGGGAATACCATTGCTTTAACTATGAGGAACTTTCATGGTGCAGTGGAAATGTGAGTAAAATATAAGATGAAATGCTACATCATGCTTCCCCCTATAGTTACTCTGCTACATCACCCTTCTACAAATACTGATATTGTGCAAAAGTTGTGTACCTGAAAATGTGCTTGCTTTTTCTGAAATCCTAGGAAATCAATAGGGACACCAAATACATAGATAAATAGGTATGTACCATCCAAGAACCTGTAACTGCTTATGAAGAACAAGCCCTATGAGGAGCGGCTTAAGGAGCTGGGCATGTTTAGCCTGAAGAAGAGAAGGCTGAGAGGAGATATGATAGCCATGTATAAATATGTGAGAGGAAGTCACAGGGAGGAGGGAGCAAGCTTGTTTTCTGCTTCCCTGGAGACTAGGACACGGAACAATGGCTTCAAACTACAAAAAAGGAGATTCCATCTGAATATGAGGAAGAACTTCCTGACTGTGAGAGCCATTCAGCAGTGGAACTCTCTGCCCCGGAGTGTGGTGGAGGCTCCTTCTTTGGAAGCTTTTAAACAGAGGCTGGATGGCCATCTGTCAGGGGTGGTTTGAATGCAATAATTCTGCTTCTTGGCAAGGGGTTGGACTGGATGGCCCATGAGGTCTCTTCCAACTCTTTGATTCTATGATTCTAAGTTGTTACCCTTGCAAAAGTCTGCCTATGGAACTGCAGATTTCAGATTGACATAATGCCGTGGCTAAAACCATACAAGAATGTGTGTAAGAGGGAACTTACACTGTGCATCAGACACCAAAATCTAAATAAGCAGACTTAGTTGAAAGCTTATGCTATTAGTTTAGTTTCCTCAGTTGCTCTAAGGTATTATGAGATCACTTTGAAAACTGATATTCGAGATTGAAATGGCTATGCCTTTGAAGTCTGGAATACATGGTGCTTGAAAGGGATGGAATGGAACTCAAAACAAATTGCAATTTGAGGTTAATGGTTGCTCATGCTTACAGAACAGAAATTTCAAAACACTACAGTAGGGAAAAGATTTTGTGCTAGCATGTGTGACACAATTTCCTTCCCTTCTCTTCTTCCTCCAGCCCTTTTCTAAACCTTCAAAGCAGGTTTTCGGGGTAAATGGGATGGGATTTTGGTGAGGAAGGAAGACCATCCAGCAGGGAAGTAGATCTACCACCAGCTATTCTCTCTTGACTCCTAGCCAATTTTTCCAGCTGTTCTCTCACAAAGAAGGAATATACTCAGGGATTGTTCTTTTATCCCCTTTAAGAGTGAATATTTTACATCAAGGATATATGAATTTCTTTCCTGGGTGATTTGTCGCTTAAGCTATACCTGCCTGTTCCTCACCATTATATCAAAGTCAATGCATTATTCTGTGAGATTCAATTGGGTGGAACTATTTGAATTGTGTGAAATAAATGTATGACCATAAAACATAATAAGTTCATTACCAGATCTTTTCATCCTTTCATTTTATAGCTTTGTGCAAATAATTTGCCCACTTATTTATAACCTGAACAAATAGATATTCATTGACTTGGTTTTATTCCCTTTCTTTATTATGATAATGGCACATTAAAGAGAAGTCTAAATAATTTTATTCCTATTATGCTTAATGCAAAGGCTACAATCAGAAGGAGAAAATTATGTCTGAGATCCCAAAGTAAGACTTTTATATGTGGTATCGTTCTGGTTGTAAAGTTCAGAATCTGAGAAATTTGGAGAGAACAAACTTGTGATCAACCAGAATAGGGGGTGTGGGAGGGGAACTACCCAGGCAACTTTTTCTAACTTTATCAATGATGTGACTAGGATAAAAATTCCTAACTAGTCTCAGAGGCAACAAGTCAAAATCTAAACTAGCTCAAAGCATGAGCTACCAAACAACCAATGTACAGGTAGTACCAGCTGAGGCCAATGCTGAGGTTTCTTGAGGAGACATGATCACCATGTTTAAATATCTGAAAGAATGACGTAAGGAAGAGGGAGCAGCTTGTTTTCAGTTTCACTGGAGACTAGGACTCAGAGCAATGGATTCACATTACAGGAAAGGAGATTCCACCTGAACATTAGAAATAACTTCCTGACTATGAGAGCTGTTCAGCAGTGGAACTCTGCCTCTGTAGGTGGTGGAAGGAAGATCCTTCTTTGGAGGCCTTTCAACAGAGTCTGGATGGCCATCTGTTGGGAGTGTTTTGTACTTTTCCTGCATGGCAGGGAGTTGGACTTGATGGCTATTGAGGTCTCTTCCAACTCGTATGATTCCATCTGGCTCCACCTGTACACTGGTTGTACAGGTGGAATTTTGCATCATGGTGCATGGTGTCATCCTCCTTCTATGGAGCCTTGCAGAGAAAGCCTCAACCTTTCCAGAAGCCCCAAAAGCTTCAGAGGGGAAACAGTAAACTGGAAACTGGGCTTTCAGGTGGGTATCCCACTCTTGCTGACAGCAAGCCAGGTGAATTGAAACCTTCATATACTAGCAAGGCGGGTTTCGTGCCAAGGATGTTGAAACAGCCTAAGAGCTGTCCAGCCATACAACCAGGTATGAGTCAAGAGATAAAATCAAGCAGGTCTTACCATACCAGCAATTCCAAGCAATATAGCTGACCCCTCATAAGGAGAAGTACTGCATCCATAACTTCAACCAATCATGGATTGAAAATAATTGGGGGGAAATCCAAAAAGCAAATCTGTACAGATAGCCTGCTTTAGCTTTCCGTCATTCCATAGATCCCCAGGCTCTCTCTGACATGCATTTGAGTTGTTCATTATTTAATACAAGGAACACCATTTTACTATACCATTGTATATAATAGGACTTGAACATCCATGGATTATAGTATCCATGAAGGATCCTAGAACAAAAACTCCTAGAGAGATCAAGGGCCCACTGTAACTGAAAGGTATTGCTTTGCATTTAGCTATTCCTGTTCACTCAGCAATTCTTGGAACATTGGGAGATTCCATTGGGTATCTGAAGATGAAGAAATCATGTCATACCAACATTTCTGATTATGAATCCAAACTAAAGTTCAGAAAAAGAAGTCCTACCAGTCCACTAGGAATCTACTTTATCATTCAAATGGGATGTTGGCATGATATCATTGCTCTCAAATTCAAGAAGGCGGTGGTTGAGTCTTTTATAGGAATAAAGAGGATATTAAGTTGGGTTACTTTGTATGGTTGCTGGGCTGCGATGGTTTCCCCAATTGTCCATGGTTCTTTCTGGTTTTTATATACCTGTCCCACCCAGAAAGGTGTAGCTTTGGGATGGGAGGAACAGCTGTTTAGGATCCTCTGCTTAGAGCTTCCCCAGCAAGCCAAACCAACCCAATTCCATGGAGAAAACAACAGATATGTAGAAGTAGAGACCACCAAGGGCCTGAGGCCACAAGTATTCCTCCAGTCCAGCTGCTGATAACCTAGCTGTAGGGCTTGCTACAATAAGTTATTCTCTTGAGATTGCAGGGTCTGCCTTTCCTTTTATGCATCAACTTTCTGTTTTAGTGACTACCTGAAACTATATAGAGAGGGGGGGGGGGAGTATTCTGTAGTCTTTAACATAGCTAAAGAAGCAAATATACAAAAATTTCATGAAACAAATGGAATCTATGGACATTTCTGTCTTGTTGCACAGTAATAGCTGAAATTTGCATGAATGGAGGATAAGTTCTCCAACAAATTGTCTTTACAGGCCAACTTTCTCAATATATCTTTTTATGCCTGTTTTTTAAAAAATTTAATGGCCTTTTTTGCCTATTTGAAAGATTAATAAGTAAACAGAGATTGATTTTTGCTATGCTTGAAAAATAGCTATGTGGTCCTTCAGCAATGCACCTTTTGCAATCTGCTTTTGACTTTTGAATAATATCTGAAAAGATTTGTGTTTTTTTTTTAAAAGATTACAACACCTGAAAACAACAGACTATAGTGTTTACCATTTTCAACTCCTTCCCAGTGGCTGGTGGAGACTTGTGGAATATTAAAGAGGTTTTTCTTGACATGTACAATGATTAGTAACCTGATCATATTTTCCATAGCATCAGCTGTTGATTCTTCCATGACTCCGATTTAATATGTCAAGTGTTTCTTGTTCTCTATGAAATACCACATAAGGAAGGACAGCTATAATGTATTTATAGGGAGCTCAGTGACAGATGTGTATCATTAAATTAAAATGTGGCACTTCCCTTGTTTGTAAATCATTTCTGTTTTAATGTAAATGCAAATCACTCAGCACGTAAAGAATCTGTTGGTGTTTGAAGCCATTTCTTCCAGTGCTTGTCAATTAATAAATCAAGTCGGTTTAAAGAGCTATTTCAATGCAAACCACACATAAACTGGAGGGGAAAAACAAGAATCCACACTGTATTAGTTTAGCATGAGCCCTTGTGAAATGAAGGGGAGGATCTTCCTAGAATATGTTTTCTTGACCACTTACAGCAAAGAGCAAGTAAATCTGTGCAGGAATGGAATTTTATGAAATATGCAAAAGGCAAAAGAGGCAAGTCCCATTGGGCTTCATGGAAATGCTGTGAAATCAAACAAGCATTGACAGTGATGAACAAAAAATCTAGAACTAATTATAGTGCCTTTCTTAAATAGAGAACATTTAATTTCGCAGGGAGTTCTTGTATTCTAACATCTTGCGCTGTATAGGTCAAATAAAAGAGTTTCTACCTTTGTGGGAAGTAGGGTTCCCACATTTACTGGTCCAATTTGTCCAAGAACTTAGAATCATTGAGCTGGAAAACATCCCAAGGGACAGCCAGTCCAATTACATTCAACCATGCTAGAATACACAATCGAAGTAATTCAGTCTCTGTTTAAAACCCTTCAAAGACAAGATTCCTTCACACTCCTAAGCAGCACATTCCACTGTCAAACATCTATTACCACCAGGATGTTCTTTCTAATATCCAAGTAGAATCTCTTTTCTTGCATTTAAGTTGATCCTCGTAGGGCTTGGCTTCTAGACCTTTGATCATTGTGGTCGCCCTTCTCTGGATACATATCTGCCTGTCAATATCCTTCTTGAATTGTGATGCCCAGAACTGGAGATAGTATTTCAGGTGAGGTCTGGCCAAAGCAGAATAGAGTGTGATTGTGATCCTATTGATGCCTAGTCTTCTTCCACCATATAAACTCTATGTTTTTTTCCTGCTGTTTTCCCTTCAACTCTATGCTATAAGAGAGATGCTAACTAGGAAAAAATGGCTACATTTGAATTCTCAATCATGGAGTCAATTCATCTTTTGTTGCCTCCCTCATCCCATTACACAATAATAATAATAATAATAATAATAATAATAATAATAATAATAATAACACTTTATTTATACCCCGCTACCATCTCCCCAGGGGACTCGGTGCGGCTTACATGAGGCCGTGCCCAAAATACAACAATAAAAGCAATTTAAAAACAACAAAACAATAAAACTATAACATAAGCATTATCAATAGGACAGCACATTTTAAAATCTATGGGTAGGCCAAATGTAATTAAAATTAAAAGATTAAAAATAATGTTGGACATGGGTGAAAATGATGGGGTGGTTTGTGGAAACATACGAGCAGACCTAAAACAATATAAAGTGCTTTGGAGGACGAAGTGCTATGGGATCATTATTCTACCAAGTTTAGCATAGAAACAGACTTGTTGGAATTATATGTAAAGGGATAATAGAACTGGGTATCAACCTCATACTGGTGACACCCATTTCCCAAACTCTTGACTCTTGACATTTCCCAGTGTTTTCATGCAGATGTTAAATACCATAGGAGATAAGACAGAATGCTGAGGGACTCTATATGCCAATGGTCGAGGAGTTGAGCAGGAATCTCCTTGCATCACCCCCAGAAAATGCAACTCTGGAAGAATGGAATAACTGGAGAAGAATACAGTGAGCCTTTGATATCTGCAAGGATTGTGCTCCAATATCCTGTATGGGTAGAATATAATGAATTTCCAAGTCCTTATTAAAGAAAGGGTGTCTGGGAGTAGCAGAGGTCGTAGGAAGCCCTGGCCACCAAATTCATTCCAAGGGTCCTGTCCCACTTCTAAGGGTGGATTTAGAAAATCTGCCTTATCCAGGAACCCATGGAGTTGAGAAGGCATGACACACTCTTGTGCCTTTCCACAAAATGATATGCTCGAGACTTGCATATAATTATTCTGTGGATTGGGATTCAAAAGGGATCTTATAACAGCCTCCTTCAGGCATGTTGGGACACTGGCAGAAAGTACCAGCTGGAAATAGGTAGAGAAAGCTGCTAACATTACATTACGTCCAAAACTTAAATTTTCTCATTTTCTCCTTCTACATAGCCTGAGCATTTTTTTATCTCCTGAAAAAACAGAGAATCATGGAAGTTTCATATGGTGCCTTGCGATCTTTTAAACTTAGCAAGCCCTTAGCTTTTACCACTCATCCATTCTTTCCTTAATTTGTATACCTTTTCTACAACCTAAAAAATGAATCATTGCACCAATAATATAACAGGTCAAATAAAAACTTATCACATATTTTGATGATAGAATACTGAGACACCAGGCTTTGACTCTCCACTTGGACCTGGAAAAGCATTAGGTTACCTTGACTGATTGATAACTGTCAAAATAGAGGGAGAAAACATGGGGGCAGTGACAGACTTTGTATTTCTAGGTGCAAAGATTACTGCAGACACAGATTGCAGCCAGGAAATCAGAAGACGTTTATTTCTTGGGAGGAGAGCAATGACCAATCTTGCTAAGATAGCGAAGCATAGAGACATTACACTGGTAACAAAGATCTGCATAGTGAAAGCAATGGTATTCCCTGTAGTAACCTACAGATGTGAGAGCTGGACCATAAGGAAGGCTGAGCAAAGGAAGATAGATGCTTTTGAACAATGGTGCTGGAGGAAAGTTCTGAGAGTGCCCTGGACTGTGAGAAGATCCAACCAGTCCATACTTCAGGAAAGAAAGCCCGACTGCTCATTGGAGAGAAGGATATTAGGGGCAAAGATGAAGTACTTTGGCCAYATAATGAGAAGAAAGRAAAGCTTAGAGAAGACAATGATGCTGGGGAAAATTGAAGGAAAAAGGAAGAGGGGCTGACCAAGGACAAGATGGATGGATGGTATCCTTGAAGTGACTGGCTTGACCCTGAAGGAGCTGGGGGTGGTGATGGCCGACAGGAGTTCTGGCGTGGGTTGGTCCAGGAGGTCACAAAGAGTTGGGCGTGACTGAATGAATAAACAACAACACTTTGGGCAAGTAACTCTCTTTCTCAGTCTTAAAGGATGGCAAAGGCAAACCATCTCTGAACAAATCTTGCCAAGAAAAGTTTTCAATATGTTTGTCTCAGAGTTCCCATAAGTCAGAAATGATTTCAACAATAACAATAACCACAACAACCACACAGTAGTAGCAATGCTGGTTTAGAAAGGTATAATGATTTAAATTGAGAACTCTGCTAGCAATTCAGAGTCAAAGATTATTGTTCTGGCAGCTCTTCCTATTCAGATTTTGATATCCAATTTCAGCTTACTGATTACCCGAGGACATTTTGTCAGACATTTTAATGCGTTTTGAGTGGTTTCATGCTTAGACTACTGCTATTCTCAACAAACTGAATAAAGACAGACCAGTTGTTAAAGAAAATTGTCTGCATATCCCTGAATCTTATTTTCTCTATCTTGATGTGTTAATTTTTCAAGAAGAGCTAATACCCACACCATGCCATTTCAAGCATTGGTAGAAATTGAGGTGTTGACCTCCCATCTTTTGGTGCTTCCATTCTTGCTATTATTAACAGAGAAAGAGAATCAAGTCCTTATGAAATGTAGCTGTGTTTCAATTCTAAAGATAATAAAAGAGTTAGCTATGGATCCAGAACTAAAATATGGCTGTAATTATGCGTAAAAAGATGGTGCATTACTTTATGTTCACAGAGTTGCCTGGCTGTTGTACAAAGCTGCCTTGTCTATGAATTGCACTGTTGTGCAATGTATACCCATCACATCTTGAACTAAATAGGAAAAGAAATATCTAGCAAACTCAATGTAAAACTTACACAGCTTTCTAATTGGCATTTTATTATATGACATATCCCACCCAACCTTCTCTTCCAAATGTGCAACCATGGGGTAAGACTACAATATAAGTATTTATTAATATATGTATATATATTTGGAATAGTAACTCTCAACTCTTCTAAGTCTTGAAGGATATCAAGAAAAATGAAACAGTGTTTTATGCTTCATCTTTAGGATGTTGTGTTATTTTCTTCTGCAATGAAGGATGGGAATTGGCATAGTTTTCCATGTACAGCTTTGGGTCTGAAAGGAAATTGGTTCAAATTCAGACTATGTGGCTTGTGTGAAAAACTTTGTTTCCAATCAGTCACATCTTGTTTTCCTTAAGACTGCTGTTTTCAACATAATTCACACACACAAGAACATCTGGACTTGTTATGCAAGATTGCTGTTTTCTGAAGGAAAAAAAATGTGTAATTTTTTTCTTGTGATACACCTCTTCCAGCAGTCACTATTTTTATAATGCAGATTTCTTATAGATAAGATACATAGACATTAGATTACATTTTTCCCAGAATAGCATCTACACTGTCAAGTTAATGCAGTTTGATACCACTTTAACTGTTATGCCTCAGTGATATGGAATCCTGGAAGGTGTAATTTTACAAGTTTTTTGCCTACTCTGCCAAAGAGTTCTGATGCCTCACCAAATTACAACTCCTTGGATTCCATAGTCTTGAGCCATGGAAATTAAGGTGGTGTCAAACTTCATTCATTCCTTCTTTTTTACTATTTTGCTAGGGAAGCAAGGGTGAGTGTGCATTTGGGTGTGTGTGTGTAAGGGCAGGGGGTGTTTGTTTAAATATTAGGGTGGTTTACTGAAGGGAGGGGATAGCCTGACACCCCTGAATCCCCATGGGGAGAACTTAATTCCTCCTCAGGTCTAGTTGAAGGATATTAGGGGAGAGGACCCCAGAAAAGGTGATTTCTTAAGACTGATGCTCTAAAAATGACAAAAAATGGGAGTCTTGGAAGTTCCTCCGTTGGCACCAATGGACTGGATCTTCCTAGAGCAAAAATTGATCTTTTGGCTGCCGGATCAAAAAATGGAATTTCGGCCACCAGAATTCAGCTGGGTTCTTGTAGGTTTTTTCGGGCTATAGGGCCATGTTCTAGAGGCATTTTTCCTGACGTTTCACATTCATCTATGGCAAGCAAGCTACCTCTGAGGAAACTTGCCATAGATGCAGGCGAAACGTCAGGAGAAATGCCTCTAGAACATGGCCCTATAGCCTGAAAAAACCTACAAGAACCTAGTGATTCCGCCCATGAAAGCCTTCGACAATACACAGAATTCAGCTGGCTCCTAAAAAACCGATCGGGGGGCACTGAAATCCAAACATTGAAAACAGCGTAAGGTTTAACCAACTTGCACACCCCTAGTACCTACATTACATGTAAACGTGTGAATCTTCTTCACCTTCCTTTCTCTGCTTTCTTTTCTTCGGGTTATGTTTCTCACCTTCCCAAGAAAGTATGTTCTCAATCCCTCCATCTAATTTCATAATATTTTTCCTGATTTTGAAATCCAACATGCAACATGTGTTGGGCTGGCAGGTTTATTGAATTAGCTATTCAATAGTATAACACATTTCTAGATAATGAAGAATGGGCTAATTGGCTATTAAAGAATTATGTGTTACACTTTTGCATGACATGATGACACCAACGAGAAATTTACTGGAAACACACATTTATAACTATGTGTCAGATTTAATTAGGAAATCAGTTGGTTTTTACACACACACACACACACACACACACACACACACACATGTAGACTTATTAATTAAAGATACCTTAATTGCAATAATCAGGCATGTAGCCGGGGGGGGCTCGGGGGGCTTCAGCCCCCCCCCCGAAATTATCATGGTGGTTCGCGAAAAGGCCTTACTGTTGTATTATTTAAACTGTTATGTTTATTCATATCATGATCTGATCACCATACTCAATATATCCCATATGCATGGGGGTATTGGGGTAATGATACAAAAGGTTTGCTAGGCTAGACCCTCTTTCACTCAGACTCACCCCCCCTGAAACTCAGCCCCCCCCAAAACCCCCCCTGAAAAAAATCAGCCCCCCCCCCCCCGAAACGAAATCCTGGCTACGGGCCTGGCACTAATGATTCATCAGAAATAGAATGTAGACATTAAAAAATAAAATAAAATATGCTGTTTCCTACACCTTCAGTACCATCAGGGCTTTTTCTTACACGCAAATTGATCGAATGTTGGTATTCATTACCTAGAGCTGCTTTTATCTTGTGCTTTGAACATTTTGATGTTTTGGTATACAAAAATGAATTGAGGAGGGTAGCTGAATTTTCATTTTTAAAAGAAAAACAGATATGCAGTTGGAAATCTTTTTGAGGCAATCTTAATATAACAGTTAGTTTCCCATCTGTTTCTTAAAAGCCTTAGAGAAGCACATACCTTCTGAGAATCCTGTTGTTGTCATACATGTAAGTAACTTCCTTGAAACATGGCTCTGAACTTTCTCTGCCATTACACATTAACTACATTTCACTGTACAATTGATGTTTATGGTTGAATAAGTAGGTTTATAAAAGTGTCAGCTTTTCACACCAAAATCCAATTGGTAGTATCTACTAGAGCCATTGAATCAATGGAATTTGCCTACATGCTGACTCAACCTTTAATAAATGAGGAGGCGGAGGGAAATTTCAATATATACATAGTTGAATTTGCCTTTAACCTGGTGTGCATAAGTTTTGCATTTCGGTCCCCATGAGCACAATGCTGCATGGGCAATGCCATGATGAGAACTATAATCTAAAACTACTTGAATGCATTTATTCTGAGGAAAACTGTTAAGAGCAGATGATTTCCTCTGAGAAAATGCACTTCCTGTAATCTCCAGATCTCTCTCTCTCTCTCTCTCTATATATATATATATATATATATCCTGTAAAATGAGTTGAAAACATCTCTGCATAACAAATTCAATATTAACTACTACCTCAAGTAGTGTTGTTCATTCCCAGTTGAGATCCTAGCTGAGATCTGTTGGAGCACTCCAGATCTCAGAGCTGTTGTTATCATTCTGCATCTGGCTACAAGGATGTAGGCAGATGCTTAAGAAATTCTGCCAAATCCCCATAAAGCAGGTAAAAACTATGCAGGGGACATCAGTGGCTGTGCACTAGATCTGGAGTTGCATATGGCTCAGCCTCGCATAAGTGAACATGCTATGCTGAACCATACAGGATTGCAACCAATGTGTAACTTTGCCATCACTGAGTTATGCAATGTCACTTTGTTAGTGAATCATAACACCAAATGCTTATTCATATGTGACCATACAATGTATAACACATAGGGTTTATTATGCACAATGTAGCTCAGTACACCATCAATGCATAATGACACAATGTGTGCACCGTTTTTCATTATGCAACCTTGAACAGAATGTGGTTCATCTCTCACTAGACAGAAAAGTTCAAACACTTCAGTAAATGAACTTATTAATGCAGAAGACAGTAATGAGATGATAGTGATGAATTTGTATCTAGAAAAAGTGAAGAAACAGTCAACGTGTTTTTCAGGAAATGGCGTGTGTGTGTGTATAAAAAGTGTTTTTTACTTCCAAAAAACTTTCTGGAAACCTTAGTTTTTTTGGACAAAAATATGATTTGTGCAAAAAATGTTCATGCAAAAAATCCATGTGAATTTTTGCACAGATAAAAATTCTTTAGAATATGTAAATGGTGAATGAAATTGCAAATTTCTCCCCTCTCTGTTATGCTTCATGTCTAAGTTTTCTGAGCTTCAGGAAATGTATTTGGTTTTATCTGAAAAATGGAGTATGACCCATATACCCATAGGACATGGGACTTGTACATTTATCTGCATTCCCCCAAAAATGCCCCCATGGAGAATTTTCCAGGTCTTCTGGCTCATTCTATTAAGGCATATCCCAAAAGTTACTTATTTATTTATTTATTTATTTATTTATTTATTTATTTATTTATTTAAAACATTTATATTCTGCCCTTCTCATCCCGAAGGGGACTCAGGACAGAGTATAGCTTATATACGGTAAACATTCAATGCCAGGACACAAATTCATATACACATACATAAACAATAAAAACATTTAGCTCAATATTAAAATGCACCATTTAAAACCGTCCTATTCATCATGTCAAATCTAATTGGCCTAGTAATCTTTCCTATTGCTGCTTTATTGCCCTGTCCCAAAAGCCTGGTCCCACAGCCAAGTGTTTACCATCCTTCTAAAGGACAGGCGGGAGGGGGCTGACCTGATCTCACCAGGAAGGGAGTTCCATAGGTGGGGAGCAATCACCGAGAAGGCCTTGTCTCTCGTCACCACCAATCGTGCCTGTGACAATGTTGGGACCAAAAGCAGAGCCTCCCCGGAGGATCTTAATCTTCATGATGGTTCATAGGGGGAGATGCATTCAGACAGTTAAATTGGGCTGGGGCCCCTTAGGGCTTTATAGGCCAAAGCCAGCACTTTGAATTGTGCCCGGTAGCAAACAGGCAACCAGTTTGCTAACCTATTGAGTCATACTAACTTTTTTTGGTAATCAAAATTGTACCTCTCTAGACTTTGCTTTACAGCCTTATCACACTGGGTGAAAGAAGTATCCTAGAATGTTTCTGTACCAGTTCACCCATGGAGTCCCACGCCACCCATTATACAATGTGGGACAACTTCTGATGGGGCTCGATAGGTGAACTGGCTAGGCAGCATAGTAGGATGCTGTCGCCACCAACATGGAAACTGCCCCATGTTCCTTTAGGAGCAAGGGAGCTTTGGCAGAGCTACAACGCTTTCTCACGTAGGATGGGAAACCTTCAGCTGGCAGCGCTAGGGCTCTGAGATTGCCCTGATGCCACCCAATTCACCATGGAGGACAGTGAAACACAATGCTGGACTTCATCAAAGTGATGAGGTCCTTAGTCTTAGAGTGTAACTCTATAATAACCTCTGTCAGAAATAATTTGTTTCAATAAGATTCACTGTTTTCCTGTTTTCATTGTATGTTCAAGAACATGTCTCACACCAATATGGTAGTCAAACTGTATTCTTTCCATCTCTAATGCTGATAGTAATTAAAAAGAGTTCATAGAAAACATAGATACTTCTATGTCCAGAATTGGAAGATAGATAGATAGATAGATAGATGATAGATAGATGATAGATAGATAGATAGATAGATAGATAGATAGATAGATAGATAGGAAAAGAAACCTACTAATCGGTGAGGTCTGAGAAGACTCAGTGATAATAGGATGGTGAGTATGTAGGGATGCCTTTTGACCCCCCCCCCCAAATTTTGCGTGTTGAGGTATAGTTGCCTTTGTGATGGACAAAAATGCAATTGAGGCAGCCCAAGACCCATTGACTTTAGTCTTGAACTAAAGAAATGACTTATCTGTTGCTAGTTCTATTCCTAAAACATTGTAATATACTTATACATCTTTCCCAAAACTAAAGTGAAAATGCATTTCAATAGCTCCCGAAGGCGTCTTGTTCTTGTTGTAGAAAAAAAAGGTTTAACCTAAATTATGAAGAGGCGATCTCTGTAGGCTATTACCCTAGTTATAAAGAAATCTTATCTTAATGCATTATGGATGGCATTATTCCACTTACTGTCCACATGATTCTCAGTGCTTGCCAACTGCCACGTACATTACGTGACTGTCAGTACAAATTCCCCAATCACCCAATTATTTTCTCCATTTAGGGGTGTGATTGGGTTATAGTGCTTCCTATTAGGCCCAAACTAACTGGAATAAAATATTAGTGATAAATCACCATCGTTAACACTGCAATGATGGTAAAATAAATGACTTCTGCAAACTAATTGAAATATTTTAAATAGAAAAAACATAACCAAGATTTATATGTTCTGTTTTAATATTTCCTATTAGTACTCTTTTTATTGATGAGCTAATGGTTGGTTAGAGACATTAATTTCCATTCATTTTGTGGACTGTTGTATCACAACTCATACTGGCCATTAGCTGGTTGATTAGGGAAGTGTTTGATTTTTATTATTGCTTTGGTGAGAGTTGCAATGATGAAGTGTTATCCTTTATCATTCTAACTTGCAAGCATTGCACATTCTGAAAAACAGGCAAAATCTTAGCAGATTGGGGCTGGGATAAGAGGTCACTGTAGAACCACCCTAGAACAGAAATGGTGGGTGCAAAGAATGAGTAAAGGGATTCCACTTAAACATAGGTGTTAACCTATAAAGCCCTAAGCGACTCCGGCCGTGTTTACCTCTCCGAACGTATTCTCCCCTACGAACCATCAAGACCACTAAGATCGTCTGGAGGGGCCCTGCTCTCGGTCCCACCGCCTGCACAAGCACGGCTGGTGGGGACGAGGGACAGGGCCTTCTCGGTGGTGGCCCCTCGACTTTGGAACTCCCTGCCATTAGAGATCAGAACTGCCCCCTCCCTCATGACGTTCAGGAAACTAACAAAGACCTGGTTGTGGAACGCGGCATTTGACAACTGATTTAATTCTTTGCCCACATGAAAGGAGGATGATGAATGGGATTGTGATGGTGTTGGACGATTTGGCTCTTTTAATTGTGATGATAATGTTTTAATGTGTATGGTGCTGATATTTTAATCGTGTAATGAAGTGGCATTGTGTTGTTATTGTATATTCTTTGTATGTTAACACATGTTGTGAACCGGTCCGAATCCCTCTTTGAAGGTGAGAGGGTCGGTATATAAAACCTCGAAATAAATAAATAAATAAATAATAACATTAGACATAATTTATTTCCTGATCTGCAGTTGAACTGCATTAATTTTATAGTGCAGATGCATTTTACTGTTTCATTTTCAGTTCTACATTTTAGTACCTTTTCAGGATTTGCACTATTCTTGGGAGCATTTTAGTTCTTCAAATCTCCCACAAACCTCTGAAATGTATGAATTCTTCAAGCGAAATGAGTTTAAAACAAATCTTATTAAGTTTCAGAAAGCCTACTTTTGTCAAATTGATTGAATCCAAATAAAATCTCCTGATCTCAAAGTGTGATAGGACAATAAGGTTTTTAACAAAACAAGTCCTAGGCTTAGGAATTTATTGAGGTACCAATTTAGTGGGAACATCATGGAAAAAAAGCGGTGTAACTTGTCAGCAGTCCTGTTTCACTACAATTCTTACATTTTGAAAATAGTTTCGATATACATTCCAAAAAAGCAGATACTTTCTTAGCTTGCAATGAAATGTGGTCCAATTCCTTCAGGAAACTTTGATTGAACTGACTTCTAGTTTCCATTGATGTATTGTGTTGGCAAGATGTTCATCCATGGTCTCATCATTACATGCCAGTGATATGCATATATTGTCTAAGTAGACATTTATATTACAGATTCAACGCTGTGAGAGCTCAAAGAATGGTTATTAGGTATTTTTATGATAGTATCGGCACTAAAGGGGAAATGAGCATCTGGATGAAAGTAGCTTTTGAAATGAATCCAACATATCTATGTGAAGCCATCTGGACGCAGTCCTGTCTAAATGGAGAATCTATTCTACTTAAATGCACTAGGAAAGAATAGGCTGGAAGGGGTGTGTGTCAAAATCCTGTTCCTTACCTCCCATTCAAGAATTATAGCAAGTTTTCACAGTCATAATAATAGATTTGGCATTCCTGTACCAAAATATAGAGGTAGAAATTGTGGAAGGAAGGGAAAGGAGAGCTAGTTGGCATGATTCATTACATTAGTAAGTTAATGGCAAAATCTGTAATGAAAAATGTCATGTTCAAAATACATTTCTATGCTACCTGATATTTAGTGTCTAAGTAAATCACACTAAACTACTTATGCTTGATTAACTGATTCTTTGCTAATGTCATTGTAGAAGGAAGCATGGAATATATTTAGCAATATTGTTCCTACTATTAGAAAGTTTGCAGAAATAGTGTTTTTTTGAAGAATATTCACAGCTCCGCACAAAACGTATACATAGTCTTTTTGTGCAGAAAATAGCATGTTCTGCACAGAATAATAATTACATTTCTGTGTAGCTCCAGCAGACAAGAGTTCTTTGTCCCACCCTGGTCTTTCCACAGATATATAAACCCATTTCCCTAGTTCCAACAGACCTCACTACCTCTGAGGATGCTTGCCATAGATGCAGGCGAAACGTCAGGAGAGAATGCCTCTAGAACATGGCCATATAGCCCGAAAACCCCACAACAATCCAAAAAGAAATATTGTTTTCTGAACAGTAAATGTGGTTTCCTACACATAAACCACTACTTGTTACACACACACACACACACACAGACATGCAAGCACACAAACAGAAATCCATATGAGTTTATTGCAGAATAAGAACTGAACTGCAAAGAATCTCATCAGTCAAGTGTTTTCCTTGCTAGGGTAACCGTTTACCTGAAAAACACATTTTTCTTCACCCCCCCCCCCCAATATTTTAGAGCATTTTTTCCCATCTCTTCTTCAAAAAATAGTTTTGTTCAGTACCTGAGCCAGCCTACTGAGAGTTCATTAATCATTTAATCATTTATGAGAGTCCATCTACACTAAAATATTAATGCAGTTTCAATTTTTATGGCTTAATGCTATGGAATCCTGGGATTTGTCATTTGATGAGGCATCAAAAATCTGGAAGAGAAGACTGAAGACTTTGTAAATCTGCAGTTCCCATGATTCCCTAGTATTTAGCCATCACAATTAAAGTGGTGTCAAACTGTATTAATTCTATAGTGAAAGTGCACCCGGAGAGTTTTTACCTCCAGGAGAAAGTAAAATAGGCACATTTTCCCACTCAAGATTTTCCACAAAATATAGACATTGACAATTATCTCTTTTCTGAGTCTTATGGATCCAGATATCCTTCTACAAGAAAAAAAATATGAGTAGAGTCCAACCACTTATTTATGGATCCAATATCTGTGGTTTCACTTAATCATGGTCCAAAGACAAAAAGGATATATGGGCCTTCTGTATTATTCTATGGTATATTTTGGGCCCTAGACAAAATTTAGGGTTTCAAGTATCCACAAGGGATCTTGGAACATATTCCTCATAGATATGGGATTCATACCACCTTTTATAGCTATCCACACAGAGTAACACAGAAGAATGGAATCACTGATTTATAAAATGCATCATATGTATCTAACTTGTAAACCTATACCACAAAGTAATAAATAATGTAGTTCTTCCTATTTTTTTTAAAAAAAATAATGTTCCTACAAATATGAAAGCTCTTCCAATACCAGCAACAATTGTCTTGCTGTTCTACACATGGGTCAAAAATTTGTATTGGTTTTTTTTTTCTCCTGTAAGACAAGAAGGAAGGATTTACCTTTCCACGTGGAAGCAATTTTCTCTTAGAAGGATTTCTATAGGACTCCATAATTACTAGGCAAAGTTATCTCCTCTATTTAAAACCTGAGTGTCTTGCTCGAATCACTAAATAAAGATAGAGAAATAAAGGAGGTAGAGCTAAATCAATGTTTTACATAAATTGCATAACTTGCCCCAATCTTCTGCTAATCCATGAGTACCATGCATTTGCATGGGGACTGTGGTGAATACTGATACATTCCATTATTTTATCAAAGTTGCCATCAGATTTGAATAAAAGAGAAACCTGAAGTAAATTAGCAGGTAAATCTTTGTGAGGGAAAGTGTGAGGAAAATTAAAAGAATTAAGTTTCCCTTGGATGAAACTTGCTAGGTTCCATTTTGTGTTTGCATTTGCAAGGACAACAGTGATATTTCCCTGTGGATTTCACAATTAAGCATTCTGTTTACAGCAAGAATGCAAATTTTGATAAATTTCACTCTTGCAAACAATACATACCATTTTTACTCCTCATTCCAAGGAAGCCAGTAAAAATGGCATGGTTTGTAGATGAGGACATTCAGTGCAAAAAATTGCATGGCTTTTGTGCAGAAAACAAAATTATTGGCACAGCCATTTATTTTTTTCTACAAGAAACACCAACTTTTAGGTTTATACCACAGAGCAATAAATACAGCTCAAAAACTCTCTCTCTCAGTGTGTATGTGTGTGTGTGTGTATTCTGTCCTCATCTGTTATTTCTCAAACTATGAACACCCAAGCATATTCCAAGCAAGAGAAGATAATGTGGTAATGTTGGGAGCTATGTAGACTTGGGGGATTAATCTTTATTTGCATCGTTCTTGAAAGCAAGAATGAATGGTTTCAAGTGTTTTCTCCTCACTGTGTGAAGTTATGAGTTTCTGTCCATTAGAACTATACATCAAAGGACTGTTTTGTGTTGTTTTGTGTTGTTTTGCAGATAACCGGGAACATCCCTCAACTTCCATACGGTATACTCTCAGGCCCCTTCTACACAGCTGTATAAAATCCAGATTATCTGCTTTGATAATTTGGATTATATGGCAGTGTAGAAGCGGCTTCCGTTAACCAGAACTCAAACAATCAGAATTCTCAAGCAAGCAGAAAAAAAATCAAAGAGATAATACTTTAAATAAAAATTGAAATGCATATATAACATAGTAACACTGTTACATTAAGTAAAGTTTGTCTTCATTTGCATTTAATTACTGCAATTCAATATTAATATCGTCAATACAGAGTTCTGGTATAAGGTATAGTATTAGTTAGGCTTATTTTTAATAGCAGTTGTCAAGCAACCAGAAACTACATTTATCTGGCATCTACCAATCCCCGTGGGTAGCAATTAATTGAGAGTCTACTATATAGAGTTCTTTTGCATGAAAGCTCCCATATTTTCTGCACATGGACCTTTTGGTCATTTATAGTTTTACTGACAGTTTGAGGTTTTGAAAAATTCTTTCTCTTGGAGGATTGGAAAACTGGAAATCTTGTTCATATACCTAGGCTTCACTTGCAGAACTCAGCTGTACACCCATAAAATCATATTATTATTATTATTATTATTATTATTATTATTATTATTATTGACATTTATAGCCTGCCTTTCTCAACCCTAAGGTGACTCAAGTTGGAGTACAGATTAATAATAATAATAATAATAATAATAATAATAATAATAATAACAACAACAACAACAACACTTTATTTGTACCCCGCTACCATCTCCCCAAGGGACTCGATGCGGCTTACATGAGGCCGAGCCCGAATACAACAATACAAGTAATAACAACAACAGTACAAGCAATTAAAATAAAACATAGACAATAAAATATACAACATTATCAATAAGACAACACGCAATTAAAAGCAGTGGGAAGGCCAAATGTAAAGTTAAAATGGAAAAGATTGGCAACAATTCAATGCCATGCATTCATAAAAATATGATTAAAACAATCAACATAGCAATATAAAAATATATAGAAACCATTAAAACATGTCGTCACCAGTGTCATCCTGTTAAAATCATTTTCGAGTAGGATCGTTTGGCCATTCTATGTTCATTATTCAGAGTTCCATGTTATCTATTCCAGTGCGTTCCCAAAAGCTTGCCCGAAACAAGTTTTTACTTTGTTTTGGAAAGTCAGGAGGGAGGGGAACAATCTAATATCCCTGGGGAGGGAATTTCATAGCCAGGGGGCCACCACTGAGAAGGCCCTGTTCCTCATCCTCGACAATCATGCCTGCATTGAAGGCAGGATCGAGAGCAGGGCCTCCCCAGACGATCTGAAGCTCCTAAGGAGAAATATGTTTAGACAGGTAAGCTGGGCTGATGATGGATCACTAAAACTGTCTTCTCTAATCATTTGTCATGAAGGAATATACAACTGTAGCACTTTTAAAAGATGGTCATTTGACTTCCTTTCTTTGATCACTTCTCTATCACAGTGTTTTTTTGTACCTTCAAGTTGCCTGTAAACAAACATGTAGTGACTCCACAAATTTCGAAGGGTTTTCTTAAGTAAAGAAGACTCAGTTGGGTTTGCAGTTCCTTCCTCTAAAATATAACCTCCAGCACCTGATATTCATTGGTGATCTCCCATCCAAGTACTAGACCCTGCTTCGATTCCAGGATCAGACACAATCAGGTGCTTTTAGGGTTCTGGTTTATTTCAAAGTGCTGTCTGTAAATGCTTGGAGTTGTGGCTTGGAACCTTCCCCAGAAGATCTGACGGAATGTAAGGTTTGATGGTATTATTATTATTATTATTATTATTATTATTATTATTTACAGCTTTTATATTCCCCTTCTCACCCCGCAGGAGACTCAGGGCGGATTACAGTGTACACATATATGGCAAACATTCAATGCCAATTTTGACACACAAACATATACAGACACACACAGAGGCTATTTAAATTTTTCTGGCCGCCAGGGGAGCTGTCGCTTTCATCGTCCATCTGCGACGCTGATGAAGCACTTCCGCATTCCTCGCATGCTTCCCCGCTGGAATGCTTTGCTGGAGTCTTCTTTAAGGCCTCATAAATCAGTTAATTTAGCCTCCCCACACTTTAAGGTGGTACCTAATTTTCCTACTTGACAGATGCAACTGTCTTTCGGGTTGCAAAGGTCGACAACAGGCTACACAATTGGTTGGAAACCCACTCCAACCCGGGCTGGCTTCGAACTCATGACCTTTTGGTCAGAGTGATCTTAATGCAGCTGACACTCAGCCTGCTGCACCACAATCCCGGTGATAGCAGAAATTTTTACTATTTCTGGTTGCAGTTGTTCCCAAATTACTGAATGCTTGCACTGCATATCCGGGAACACATTCATAGCCAAAAGTGGACTATGCAGAAATATTCATTTCATAATTCTGGACGTGTTTCTTTGTGTTGTTATTACGCTTGTCCCTGTGGCTTAATTGAGTTTTGTTTCCCTTTCACATGCATAGTCCTCAGTTAATTGTGCATCATAACTTTTTCCAAAGGCAGAGGCTTCCAACATAATTGGGCCTAATTCCCTCTTGAAACGCACACATTTCTGCCTTAATGGCACTGCTGCCCATTCAAAAGGACAAGCCTAAGCAGCGTAATGCCAAATTGTATCATATTTTCCCCTTTTGCACAAGTAACTCAATTGCTCAACAGCTTGTGAAATCCATCATGACTTTGAATTTGTATCCAGTTATGCAGTTTACAAACATGGTTACTTTTTGAACAGGAAGGACAGGGCAAGGGAGATTTAACCAGCATGGTATATGAAGATATTTGTGAGACGTGTTATAGTTCTGCTAATTATTCCTATTGGGCTGAGACTATTTGGGGGAGATGGTTTACTCCCTCCTCTCTTCAATACTGAAAGCTTACTGGGGTACAGAATAATTATCCAGCTGTGTGTGTTTTCCAATTTCTCAATGCACTTGTTAAAATAGACAGTAAAGTATATTTGGCTGCTTCTCAGAATTCCTTTCTGGGCTTTCATCAGTTTGGAGCATGTTGTTACTAGGTTCTTGTGGGTTTTTTTGGGCTATAGGGCCATGTTCTAGAGGCATATCTCCTGATCTTTCGCCTGCATCTATGGCAAGCATCCTCAGAGGTAGTGAGGTCTGTTGGAATGTTAGAGTTTTTTAATACTGGTAGCCAGATTTTGTTCATTTCCATGGTTTCTTCCTTTCTGTTGAAATTGTCCACATGCTAGAAAGGAAGAGACCATGAAAATGAACAAAATCTGGCTACCAGTATTAAAAAACTCTAAAATTACAACAGCAAAACAGCAGAGAGGAAACAACCAGGCACATTTTAACACCTCTCAACAAAGATTTTCCCAGGCTCAGCCAGGCCTTCAAATGCTAATGAAGGTGGTCAGTTGAAACATTCACACCTAGCTCCAGCAGAGAAGAGCTCTTTGCCCCACCCCAGCCATTCCACAGATATATAAACCCATTGTCTTAATTCCAACAGACCTCACTACCTCTGAGGATGCTTGCCATAGATGCAGGCGAAACGTCAGGAGAAATGCCTCTAGAACATGGCCCTATAGCCCAAAAAACCCACAAGAACCTAGTGATTCCAGCCATGAAAGCCTTCAACAAACTCATGACCTTTTTGGTCAGAGTGATCTTAATGCAGCTGACACTCAGCCTGCTGCACCACAATCCCGGTGATAGCAGAAATTTTTACTATTTCTGGTTGCAGTTGTTCCCAAATTACTGAATGCTTGCACTGCATATCCGGGAACACATTCATAGCCAAAAGTGGACTATGCAGAAATATTCATTTCATAATTCTGGACGTGTTTCTTTGTGTTGTTATTACGCTTGTCCCTGTGGCTTAATTGAGTTTTGTTTCCCTTTCACATGCATAGTCCTCAGTTAATTGTGCATCATAACTTTTTCCAAAGGCAGAGGCTTCCAACATAATTGGGCCTAATTCCCTCTTGAAACGCACACATTTCTGCCTTAATGGCACTGCTGCCCATTCAAAAGGACAAGCCTAAGCAGCGTAATGCCAAATTGTATCATATTTTCCCCTTTTGCACAAGTAACTCAATTGCTCAACAGCTTGTGAAATCCATCATGACTTTGAATTTGTATCCAGTTATGCAGTTTACAAACATGGTTACTTTTTGAACAGGAAGGACAGGGCAAGGGAGATTTAACCAGCATGGTGTGTGAAGATAGTTGTGAGATGTGTTATAGTTCTGCTAATTCTTCCTATTGGGCTGAGACTATTTGGGGGAGATGGTTTACTCCCTCCTCTCTTCAATACTGAAAGCTTACTGGGGTACAGAATAATTATCCAGCTGTGTGTGTTTTCCAATTTCTCAATGCACTTGTTAAAATAGACAGTGAAGTATATTTGGCTGCTTCTCAGAATTCCTTTCTGGGCTTTCATCAGTTTGGAGCATGTTGTTACTAGGTTCTTGTGGGTTTTTTTGGGCTATAGGGCCATGTTCTAGAGGCATATCTCCTGATCTTTCGCCTGCATCTATGGCAAGCATCCTCAGAGGTAGTGAGGTCTGTTGGAATTAGTTTTTATACTGGTAGCCAGATTTTGTTCATTTTCATGGTTTCTTCCTTTCTGTTGAAATTGTCCACATGCTTGTGAGAGACCATGAAATGAACAAAATCTGGCTACCAGTATTAAAAAACTCTAAAATTACAACAGCAAAACAGCAGAGAGGAAACAACCAGGCACATCTTAACACCTCTCAACAAAAGATTTTCCCAGGCTCAGCCAGGCCTTCAAATGCTAATGAAGGTGGTCAGTTGAAACATTCACACCTAGCTCCAGCAGAGAAGAGCTCTTTGCCCCACCCCAGCCATTCCACAGATATATAAACCCATTTTCCTAATTCCAACAGACCTTACTACCTCTGAGGATGCTTGCCATAGATGCAGGCGAAACGTCAGGAGAAATGCCTCTAGAACATGGCCCTATAGCCCGAAAAAAACCCCACAAGAACCTAGTGATTCCAGCCATGAAAGCCTTCAACAATACATGTTGTTACTGTTTTGGCTACCTTCAAGTTTTTTCCTTTTTAAAATAACTTTTATTAACATACATATTTCAACTACAAAATGGCAATCCTCTTTGTTCAATGGCTCTTCTCTATCTGGAGCCAAGGCCGTAATTGCATTATGTTGGAGCTAGGTGTGGAGCTAGGCCATCAAATGCTAATCAAGGTGGTCATTTGAAACATTCACACCTACTTCCAGCAGACAAGAGTTCTTTGTCCCACCCTGGACTTTCCACAGATATATAAATCCATTTTCCTACTTCCAGCAGACCTCAGTACCTCTGAGTATGCTTGCCATAGATGCAGGCAAAACGTCAGGAGAAAATGCCTCTAGAACATGGCCATATAACCCAGAAAAACCTACAATAACCCATACATATATTAGCTGCATTTATTAACATACATATTTAATAGGCTTGGGTAATCACGGAAAAAATTGGTTCTAAACTCGTTTTGTTTTTAGGGGGCCCTTGCGTTCCGTTTTTTTTAATAATTCCGAAATTTACTCTAAAAAATTTCGAAATTTACGAAATTTCGTAAAATTACGAATCGATTCGTTAATGGCGGACGCGATTGCGCAATATGCTAAAAAAACCCCTCCAAATGGGACAGGAGGAACTTCTGAAGCTTCCCTCTCCCTCTGTTGTTGTCTGTTGGTGTGATAAAACAAACAACAACTATAAAACTTGCACCAGACATGCGAAAATAATTACGAAATAATTAAATAATTACGAAATAAATTGAAAAAATTGTTTCGAATCTTAATTACTCCTCACACTATTCCTGCATGGCTCAATATTGGATCGTAAGCTAATTTAAATACGAATTAATAATGAATTACGAAATTAACGAGCACATTTAATGACATCATTAACATACATATTTAAACTAATTTTTTGTATACTAGGGGTATACTAGGAGCCCCCAGTGGTGCAGTGGGTTAAATCATTGAGCTGCTGAATTTTCTGACCGAAAGGTCACCAGTTCAAATCAAGGGAGTGGGGTGAGCTCCTGCTATTAGCCTCAGCTTCTGCCAACCTAGCAGTTTGAAAACATGCAAATGTGAGTAGACCAATAGCTACTGTTCCAGCTGAAAAGTAATAGTGCTCCATGCAGTCATGCCAGCCACATGATCTTGGAGGTGTCTTCGGACAATGTCTGCTCTTCAGCTTAGAAATGGAGATGAGCACCAATCCCCAGATTCGGACACAACTGGACTTAATGTCAGGGGAAAACCTTTACCTTAGGGTATACAAAAAGATAAGAAACCCACACATAACAATTGTCACAACCTTCTAGAATTACATAGACATGCATACTCTACAATGACCATTTTCCTCTATTACAAAAAACAATAAAAGTTTATATGTCTCTTCTAATCTGGGGTCCCTGAGTAGAGTTAGGAAAAAAACCTGTCTGGAACAGGGAAAAATCCTTCCCAAATTTCAAGATGTCATTGTAGAAGCCCTCTGTGTTAGATAGTCTCTACAGGACCAGTCTGCTGTTATCAAGCATTGTTACCCCCACCCCTAATAAAAAAAGGATTTATAGTTTGCCATGAAAAGGTCAATGGGCCAAAATGAATTGCAGCGGCACCCTTTCCTTTAGTTGAAGTTCCCCCAATCTGCCAAAGACCAGCAGCTGATCACATTCCAAGAAAGTCCATTTTCTTCCATTTGCATCTTTTGGCTCAACCTTTCAATCTATACAGATCTGGATCAGCGCATATTTGCAGGGAGTTAGGATTCCCCAGATATGGCAGGACTGAGTGTAGGTTGCATGGAGTTGAGCCCATTCAAGAGTTTTTGCCATGGACCCCAGTTATCCCAGATGGCCGCCCTGATCCCGATGCTGCATTGGCCAACGGGGGCTCTGCTGGCCTGCCTACTGGTGCAGGTCTGCGGCAGCAATCATAGAATCATAATCATAGCATCATAGAATCAGAGAGTTGGAAGAGACCTCATGGGCATCCAGTCCAACCCCCTGCCAAGAAGCAGGAATATTGCATTCAAATCACCCCTGACAGATGGCCATCCAGCCTCTGTTTAAAAGCTTCCAAAGAAGGAGCCTCCACCACACTCCGGGGCAGAGAGTTCCACTGCTGAACAGCTCTCACAGTCAGGAAGTTCTTCCTCGTGTTCAGATGGAATCTCCTCTCTTGTAGTTTGAAGCCATTGTTCCATGTCCTAGTCTCCAGGGAAGCAGAAAACAAGCTTGCTCCCTCCTCCCTGTGGCTTCCTCTCACATATTTATACATGGCTATCATATCTCCTCTCAGCCTTTTCTTCTTCAGGCTAAACATGCCCAGCTCCTTAAGCCGCTCCTCATAGGGCTTGTTCTCCAGACCCTTGAACATTTTAGTCACCCTCCTCTGGACACATTCCAGTGATCACCCAAAGGATCCTGGCTCTGGTGGGAGGTCTCTCTAGGGACATACAATAACGACCAGTTTAACAAAATGAAACTGTTCTTTATGATGCTACAATCTATCTTATTTATTTATTTATTCATTTATTTGTTTGTTTGTTTGTTTACTTACTTACTTACAGTATTTACATTCTGCCCTTCTCACCCCACAGGGGACTCAGGGCAGATTACAATGTACATATACATGGCGAACATTCAATGCCATAGACACACAAGGTATATAGACAGACACGCAGAGGCTATTTAGCAATCCAGCTTCTGGCCACCAGGGGAGCTGTTGCTTCCTCATTCTTTGCATACTTCCTAGAGATTTTTATGGCCTCTTAAATCGGTTAAATTAGCCTCTCCACCTAAGTGATACCTAAATTTTCTACTTGACAGATGCAACTGTCTTTCAGGCTGCAGAGGTCGATAACAAGCTACACAATTTTGGTCAGGAGCTCACTTCGACCTGGTCTGGCTTCAAACTCATGACCTTTTGGTCAGTAGTAATCTTAATGCAGCTGACTCCCAGCCAGCTGCGCCACAGTCCCGGTGCTTCCCTTGTGGACTTCACCAGCACCCTCCTCTCTGACTCTATGCCAGTGTTCCCTAATGCCACGACCCCTTAGTTCGTCATATTGTGGTGACTCCCAACCATAAAATTATTTTCATTGCTACCTCATAAATGTAATTTTGCTACTGTTGTGAATTGTAATGTAAATATCTGATATGCAGGATGTATTTTCAATCATTGAACGAAATTTGGCGCAAATACCTGATACGCCCAAATGTGAATACTGGTAGGGTTGGGGGAGGATTGATTTTGTCCTTTAGGTGTCATAGTTGCTGAGATTTATAGTTCACCAATGAACTCCAATGATGGAATTGAACCAAATTTGGCACACAGAACTCCCATGACTAACAGAAAATACTGGAAGGGTTTGGTGGGCATTGACCTTGAGTTTTGGAGTTGTAGTTCACCTACATCCAGAGAGCACTGTGGACTCAAACAATGATGGATCTGGACCAAACTTGGCACGGATACTCAATATGCCCAAATGTGAACACTGGTGGAGTTTGGGGAAAACAGACCTTGACATTTGGGAGTTGTAGTTGCTGGGATTTATAGTTCACCTACAATCAAAGAGCATTCTGAACTCCACATGATAAAATTGGGCCAAACTTCCCACACCGAACCCCCATGACCAACAGAAAATATTGTGTTTTCTGATGGTGTTTGGTGACCGCTCTGACACCTCCTTTTGACCCCTCTGGGTGTCCCAACCCCCAGGTTGAGAAATTTATTTATTTGCTATACTTGTATACCGCCGTTTCTCAGCCTAGCCAGCGACTCAACGCGGTTTACAACAACTTATAACAAACAACAGTATACAGTTTAAAAAGCATAAAAACATAATCCACAATACATATATCAATAAACAATCCAATACATCTCTTGACTAAAAACGTGATCCAGTTTTGTCGTCCAAATTGCCAGTCCTTCAATCATTACACTTATTGCACTGCTCTATACTATGTCTCCATTTCTCATTTCATTCCTCTGTGCAGGGAGCCAGATAATAACAGAAATGGGGGAATAACCTTTCCAGCCCTCTGATGCATGACCTCTGTGCAGCCTTTCAGATTCCAGCTTCTCTATTTTTGTGACTATGAATTTATGCTTGATCCTATTTTATTCTCATTTTTATTATTTCTTCTCACTTATTTCCATAAAGATATTAAATGGACATTAAAATAAATAAATGAAAAATAAATAAATGTCCTCTGAATTGCATCAAGGTACTGAGTCAGTAGATCCAGAAATTCTCCTTTCATTCCACGCATAGTTGACACCTCTTTAGCTGCCATAGTTGATTGCTTTGGAATCATGGGAGTTATATTTGGTTAGGCACCAGCACTCTTTAATAGAGATGGCTAAAGACTGCGACTCCCATGATTCCTTAGCATTGAGGCATAGCAGTTAAAGTGGTGTCAAACTGCATTAAGTGGTGTCAAACAACATTGTGGATATACCCAAAGCCAGGCTTTGCTCTTTGTAAGCTAATTTTACCACTTCGTTCACTAGAATCCAGTATCCACAGATCCACTGTGGCAGTTCCCCTTCCCCCTCCATTTATATGTATGGAAAATTCAGCTTCCTCTCCCCTCTTTCACTCTGTTCATCAGCATGCAAAATGCTCGAAGTCACTCAAGAAACACTCAGTAGTCTGCTCTGAAGAATTTCCCTGATGATTCAACTATCTACACACTGGGTTGTTTTGAAATGAGCCCAAATATTCCCCCTAGGGCTTTCACCTCCTGCCATGTTCCTCATTAGAGCTCATTGGGAGTGTTGCTTTGATAGAATATCATATTGGATCAGGAACTCTCTGGTGGGTAGCTGCTATTTCTTATGACATTTATAAGTGTGCCAGTTAGCCTTAATTAAAGCAACAGTCTTCGTCACTGGGATTTGTCTATGCTAATAAAGTTGATCCTGGTCAGGCTGCATCATCAGTGTGTGTTAACACTCTGCTGGATATTGTTGGATTAAGCTGTGTATTATAGCATTCAAAAGAAAGCTTTGGAGCATATTATTTTTTTATAAGACATTGATTCATCCATTCCAGCTCTCCAAAGGCTGGGAGGAATTTCCAATCCAGATATGCTCTGTGCCGTCGTGCCTGAGGGCTATAACTCTTAGTGAAAGAGGCATAGGCGTGACATCTTTCCCCCAGGGGATTGCTTCTTGCCCTCCTTTAGGAAACTGGAACTCCCAAAGACCAAAACACTGTAGATAACTCAAAATAAGTTTAATTGTTCACAAAGAGTTATCCCTTTAAGGCAATAAGCTGAAAGTTTCAAAGGGGTAAAGGAAAATATACATTACAGTCTCTGGTTGTCTTGGGTCCAAGGAGTTTTGCAGATAAGCAGCTTTTCCAGGTCCCTCTTTCTCAATGGCTGTGAATATCGGAATAATCACAACCCCAATTCCAATGGCCTATATTTTGAAGGCACAAAGCCTTCCTCTGGTGCCAAAGAGCTGGTTTGAAGGTGCTTGAGACTTCTCAACGTCGTCCAGGTTGATCTGAACATGAAGCATAAGTCTCAAGGGTAAGAACCTCAGAATTGGTGCTGAGAGGTAACTTAATCAAGGGCTTCAGAGCCAAGTCTCTCTCTCACATCCATCTGATAGAAAGTTTGATGGTGGAGTGGAAAAGGAAACACTGTCCTGCTCTCTAGGAAGAGGTGGGGTCAAACAATTGAGCAGGAAGAGCAATTCAACTGGTGCAAACAACATTGACTGACAACTATAAATAACCAATCAATCCAACTATAGATTTACCAGGTAAAAAGGCAAAATCAGGCATGACTATTGCAATGCATTCTTCATGGGGCTTCCCTTGAAGACGGCTCAAAAACTTCAATTGGTTCAATGATCGGCAACCAGACTACTAACTGGAGCGAATTACAGGGAGTGGTCTACCCCCCCCTTTAAGGATCTCCATTGGCTGCCGTTCATTTTACTGGTCCCAATTCAAGGTGCAAGTTCTTACCTACAAAGTCCTGAATGGTTTGGGACCCACCCACCTTCGTGACTGCATTGCTTTCCAAAAAAAAAATACATGTTCCCTTCAATCTTCCTGAAAGGCCTTTCTCTCACTCCCACCCCCGTCACTAGCATGACTTGTGGGGGTGAGGGAGAGGGCCTTCCCACCAGAGCGGTACCTACTGATCTACTCACATTTGCTTGTTTTCCAACTGCTAGGTTGGCAGAAGCTGGGAGTAACAGCAGGAGCTCACATTGCTCTCCAGATTTGAACCTGCAACCTTTCGGTCGGTAAGTTCAGCAGTTCAGTGGTCTAACCCACTGTGCCACCGGGGGATATTTTTGTCTGGTATTAGGATTCAAAGTGGTTTACTAAATATGACAACAAATGCAGATGAAAATAAATACAGTGCATTTAAAAACATCAGAGAAATACGTGCAAGTTATTTTAAAATGTTAATTAAATGAGCCATAAAATGAAAACTGGTTAAAAAAATCTATGAAAAAAAAAACAATCAGCAAAATAACAATCAACCAGAAAGCACGCCATTACAAGTGCATCAAAGTCAAGTCCTAAATGTCTGTAGAAACAGAACAGTTTTAATTTCCAGAAGAATAACAGCAAAAAGTGACTCCTCACATATTACAGGCATGGGTAAGCTTCGGACCTTTAGGTGTTTTGGACTTCAACTCCCAGAAATCCCAGCAATCTTGCCAGCTGTTAGGAATTGTGGGAGTTGAAATCCAAGGCACCCATGCTTGATCTAGGAAGTTCAAGATGCAAGAAACCACTGAGAGGGCCCTCTCCCTTATTTCTTTCTAGGGACTTTATTGCACGAAGCCTCTATTCCATGGCAGTCATACAATTGCCAATAATATTGGCTACACATATTATTATTGCATATATCTATCTGTCCCTTCAATCCATTGCACTGATGCACTGCTTTATGGTCTCAATCCCTTCCTCTGCTGATATATATATATTAGGGCTGGGCGGTTTCGTTTCGTTAATTCGTAATTCGTTAATAATTCGTTAATTTTTTCAATTACAAAACGATAACGAACCATTCTGGAGCAATTATTAAAAAAAACGAATTTTCAAAAACGTTTTGTAAACGCTTCGTATTTCGATATTGTATTCGTTTCGTTATTGTTTTGTGGTCGTTTTGTTATTATTTCCGCATGTCTGGGCCAGTTTTATGGTTTAATTAGTGAAAAAAAATTATAATATCACACCAACAGTCAACAACAGAGGGAGAGGGAAGCTTCAGAAGGTTTTGGAGGTTTTTTAGCGTATTTCGCGGTCGCGTCCGCCATTAACGAATCGATTCGTTATTGTTTCGGAAATCGATTCATTAATTTTTTACCATTTACGAAATTTCGTAAATATCGAACTTTTTAAAAGGAAAATTTTGTAATTATTTTAAATATTGAAACAAAAAAACCCCCCAAATACAAATCGATTTTAGAAACAAATTTTTCCGTTGTTACCCAGGCCATGCGTTGCTGTGGCCAACCTTTCCTCCCTTCTTCTTTCTTTCTCTCCTTCCTTCCCTCCCTCTTTTTCTTTTCCTTCTCTACCTGTTTCTTTCCTTGTTTCCTTTGCTCTTTGGTTTCATCCTTCCTTGTCTCTTTTCTTCCTTCGTTCCCTCCCACTTTCTCTCTTTTCTTCCTTCTCTCCTTTCTTCCCTCTCTTTCTTTCCTTCTTTCAGTTCTTTCCTTCTCTCCTTCCTTCCTTCTCTAACTTTCTTTCTTTCCTTCATTCTCTCCCTCCTTCTCTCCTTCCTTCCTTCCTTTCTGTGTATATGGTGTATATATGTATATATGTGTGTATATATTTGTGTATGTGTGTATATGTGTGTTTGTGTATATATGTAGTTTTGCACATGCATTGTAATGTGTTTTTTTCTTTGCTTTTATAGTCTCTTCTGCTGCGTTTTTCAATGTTTTAATGAGTGGTGATCACTCATTGGCCTGATAGTTGTATAGTGTCCAAATTTGGTGTCCAGTGGTTTTTGAGTTACGTTAATCCCACAAAGGAACATTACATTTTTATTTAGAGAGCAGGCCAGGGGACAGTTCCATCTTGTCTCCTGCATATGTCATCAGTTGGGGACATATGCAACTGCTGCTCTGGGCCAGAATGAAGAGAGAGGGCAAAACTTAATGAGCAAATAGATAGGCGAGAGGAAATTAGTCAAAATAGACAGATCAAGCAGTGCCTTCGGCATTCTGTCAGGTTCCGACAGAAAAAGATAAGGGGATTTCAAGTAAAGTGAAACCAATTCCTGAGTGCATGGAATAGCTTAACAAGGGGATAAAAATTCCAAGTATGGGAAATATAGTCAGATGAAGCATCAAGTGTTCTCGCCCTTGTTTTATGGAAGGAATCAAGTGTTCTTGTCCTTACTTTATGGTAGCCTTGCTTGGAAAATTCTTGTCTAAATATTTGTTTCGTGGTTTGGATTCTTGGATTATATGAATGCCTACACATGCCTTGGATTAATGTTTCCTGTTTTCCTGAATTATTTTTAGAGAAATGTGGACTTTGTTTTTACGGACTTTGACTATTTTTGCTCTTGCTTATCTTCTTACCTAATTGGATTTACCTATTTTTTTAAAGTGCTTTTCACTTGCTGCTTTTTAATTACCTTCATTAAAAGCACTGTTTTCCAATAATGGTGTGGTGTTTACACTCAGAGGGCTTTTCCTGTCCTGGAGTGCAACAACCTCCTCCTTTTGCCAGCAGGCAAAGACTCTTTAATCCATGGCCCTTTTGAATAGGGCAGAAACCTGAGAGAACATAATTGTGGGAGGGTGAGGGGATTTCTGTCCCTACACTCTCCCATAACCACAGGCTTTCCTTTGGGGGTGGCTTGGTGCCATCCCTCCTCCCCATTTCCACCTCCTAACACGCCATTTTCAAGCATCAAGAGTACGATGGAGGGGCCTGTACTGCTGGCAGGTGCCTCCAGGAAGTTGTTTGGGAGAAAATGGGGGGCTTGGCTCCTGGAACTTGAAGCCCAGCCCCCCATTCCAGCCCTCTGGAATGGCTGAGGGGATTGACCCCCAGGACTGTGTAAGCTCACAACTAGAAAGATCTGGACCTTCACTTTAGGCCTGGATTATTTCATGTGTTTAATTAATGTGGAGTAAACTGGGAACGCTCTCTGCATTAATTCACTTTTACCCAAGGCATCATTGTTTGGACACCTCAGCTAAAAATGAGACAGGCCCCATGTTTCGACCTCAGATAGGCCTTCAACAGCTGCCTTCCTACTCTGGTCAGAGGCTTTAACATGAATATGCTTTCTTTTTTCAGTACTGTTCTGCTTGTTTATTATTAGTGTGGTGCTTTAAAAAGTTGTTTTAGTTTTAATGGTGTATCTAATTTGATTTTTATTTTAACATGGATATCTTGTTGCAGTTGTACTGGAACATTTTTAATTATGTTGGAAGCCAGCTTGCATCCCAGCACTGGAAGAAAGACAAGGTGTTAATCAACCGTTCATTCAGTTAGATACATAAATGTAATTTGGCTTGCCAGAGGTTTACACGTTTGATCTCCAGCTGCTGGTGCATGTTGAAGTTCCTTGCTCATATTTTTGTCCTACATTTCTGACTCCCCCTTCTTCCACACACACACACACACACACACACAGTTATATTTCATGTTCATATATTCCTGTTTCAAGTACACTCTTTCAGGTTCTTGCTTTCTCTGACATTCTGCAGATTTAAGATTAAATATACTTTGATGGTCATCCAGTCTAACCCAGTGGCATCTGGTGGGTCCATTGCCAAGGGTCCAATGGAATAGCTATTCTATTGGGGGAAAACAGAGATTCAAAAGCTATGGCACATCCAAAAAGCTAGAGGAAAGAGCACAAAACAGAATGTTCCCAATTTAAATTTACTTTAACTATTGCACAGTGTGCAACTAATTTAAAAAAAAACAACAACCCAATAATAGGTTGCTGTGAGTTTTCCAGGTTGTATGGCCAGCAGATGCCTGCCATAGATGTGGACAAAATGTCATAGAATTATTCAGTACAACCCCCTGCCAATAAGCAGGAAAATCACATTCAAAGCACCCTCAACAGATGGCCATCCAGCCTCTGTTTAAAAGCCTCCAAAGAAGGAGCCTCCACCAAACTCCGAGGCAGAGAGTTCCAATGCTGAACAGCTCTCACAGTTAGGAAGTTCTTCCTAATGTTCAGTTGGAATCTTCTTTTCTGTAGTTTGAAGCCATTGTTCCATGTTCTAGTCTCCAGGGCAACAGAAAACAAGCTTGCTCCCTCCTCCTTATGACTTCCCCTCACATGTTTATACATGGCCATCATGTCTTCTCTCAGCCTTCTCTCCTGCAAGCTAAACATGCCCAGCTCTTTCTAGGGCCTGTTCTCCCAGACCCTTGATCATTTTAGGTCAGGAGAGAATGCTTCTGGAACATAGCTATACAGCCCAGAAAATTCACAGCAACCCAGTGATTCCAGCTACGAAGGCTTTCAGCAGCCTAATAATATTTGTATTTCATATGCAAGCATATGTCACATTACACAGTGTGATGTAGTAGACTGAGTATTGAAGTAGAACCCTGGAGATCTTGGTTTGAATCCTCTCTTGGCCACAGAACCCCACTGAATGACCTTTGGCAACTCACTTTTTTCCAGTCTCAGAGGAGGTAAAAGGCACATCCTTGAATAAAACATATCAAGAAAACTCAATGAAAAGCTCCACTTAGGGTAACCACAATTCAGAAATTATTTGGAAGCACATATACAGCCCACACCTTTTTAGATAATTGTAGAAGTTGACATTTTCTTCCTCTTTCTTCAATGGTTGGAGCCTACCAATTGCACTGCTACAACTATGAACTATGGCTGGAGGAGCATAGAGTGATTCATAGAAGTGGCTGCACATGCCCCCATAATCAGACTTGGGTTGATAACGTCTGGTGAGACCTCTGGAGGACATTAGAAGATTTTATGAGATGATGTCCTTAGGATGTGTTTGGCTATGAAGACATAATTACATCCTTCTCCCACTCCTTCCACACTACACCAGCAACAGAGTGGCGGGTCTCAGATGAGTAAACAATGAGTCCAATGGATGGTGACAAGGATGTATCCTTAGATTATGCTCTATTGTACTTATTGTACCCTTGAGTATGTAGGATCTTGGCCCCAAGGTCCACATAGATTAGTTAGGGGGAATGTATGCCTTAAGTAACATATTAAAATCTGAACATTTGCACATATAGAAGCCACATTCTCGAGAATGTTCTGCATCTTTGTGCCTTCAATTCACCTATAGACATGGCAACAGCATAAATTTCATAGGGTTTTTTAGGCAAAGAAAAGTCAGAAGTTGTTTGGCAAATTCCTTCCTCTGAAATTTTATATGTGGACACAATTTCTTTCATGGAAATTGCTTGTATCAATAGAAAATGCATTTCTTTTCTCCCAAAACAACTGTTCTTCTTGCTGCATGAGTCTTTCAATTATGTTACCCGCAGATTTTTTAAAAAATGCATTGCTTCCTCAATGTGGTAAATAGAAACTGCATAAACTATTTATGTTTGATTTAAATGCCAGCCCTTTAATTTACTTTTCTCATTACACTCCCAAGTAATGATCACCCTGTTTATTGGCGTTAAATATTTCATGGGCTTCACAACATTGTATAACTTATTAAAAACAAATGGAGGTCATTATGCTATCCGTGGTTTCCTTGTATATAGGTACAAATGTGCATGGATTTAGATCGCTAACAGGAGTCAAATTGTCGGGTCGAGATAATGCAGTCCCTTAAAAGTACATCTATTGAACTATCATTAAAGTGGGACAGGAACAATATCACAATGAGGTTAATGGGTTTTTCATGACAGTAAGGCAATTGCTGGCAACACAGACCATCATTGCGGCACTTTAGAGTTCTTGGATTTCAACTCTTAGCCTTCTTTACTTAGGGGCTTTATATACTTTACTTGTCTTTGCTATCTAGGGCTATCAGTCCTGGCAAGCCTAGGCAATGATAAGGAATGCTGGGACCTGCAATCCAGAAATCTGTGGAAATGTGAAGTCTTGGCTTTGCCTTCTTCTCCTCTGCTTCAGTTCCTCCTGTTTATAGGGCTTCCCAATAGTGTAGAGACCTTACTCTGTATTCGTTTTTTGGATGGAGCTTAAAATACCCCTCAGAGGCCTGCCTCAGTTGGTTTATTCCATTTCCCCTGTCAGGACCCAGAAGCCTTAAACAACGCCAGACACAGATAAAAGGTTCAAACACAGCTTTATTGCAAACAAAAGGACCTACAAAGCACTTAASTTCAGTGCTAAGGCCCGCTGGAGCAATTTGGCACCAAAATAAAGTCAATAGGAGTAACGAAAATATAATCCGGATTATAGTGCTGCCTAATAATCCAGATTAAACCAAAGATGAAGCGAATTGCTTAAAAATCAAAATAGGACAAAAGCACAGTCTCTGAAGCTGGAAAAGCGTAGTTTCAAAACTCAAAGTTGTTAAAGTCACAAAGATATTAGTAAACWAAGTCCAGAAGTCCAAAAGCGAAGTCAAACCGGTCTGTAGTCAAATCCGTAGAGAAGCAAGGATGGAATGCTGGAGTCACCGAGGAAACAGGAGCACAGRAACACACGAAGCTATAGCCCAGGACCCAAGGTGGAAAGTTGGCAGGAACAAARAATTATGTCCCATAAAGACACTTTGCCTTCTGCGACTTGTAGTCCAAACTGAACCCACTTTTAACTCAAAGTTCTTTCTCAGAGCTTGATGAGCTCCCCACCCTCTTGTCATCACTCTCAGCTGCTCCCAAACCTGCAACTGAATGCCCATCCCTTCACCTCTGCCAACGATTATCAGGGTTCAGATCCTGCCAAGAGTCCCCTGGCTGCCAATCCCCAGTAAACCCCTCAAATTCCTCACTAGAGGTGGGCTGGTTATAGATATCTCTTATGTTTTGCACACGGGTCCAATCTAACTCCTCCTCTTCTTCCATATCACTCCCAGTCCCAGAACTCCTTTCAAACCCAAGGAAATCTTCATCCTCTGTTGGTGCACAAAGTATTTCCCGAATACACTTCCTTTGTAATTCCCCTTCAGACTCTGGATCACGAGCAGCCCAGTCTTTACACCTCTGCTCACTTCCCCACCCCCCCATCTCACAATCGGAGAAACCTGGGAACGTGTCAGTCTCATTTGGAGCCATAATGATTTCCCTAATGTGCGGACACTGCTGTTCTCCCTCTGACTCCAAAGTAGATCAATTCTCCCTGCTACTAGGAGTAGCAACTCGAGCAACACGCTGAACTACAACATCCCCAGAGCTCTTTGCTGGACTCCTTCTTTCTGTAGTAGAGACTTAGAGGTCTGGATATTGTCTGGAACCTTAGGCCTAGCAGTCCAAACAGACATTCTTAGTGCTTTCTCCTGCTGCTGCATTTAGCAGTATTTTATATCACCAGTTCAAAGGACAAACAGAAACTTTTGGCCAGACAAGCTTCACAGGAAAGAAGATTAAGGCAGTTTATTACATCGCTTTGGCACCAGAAACAAAAGAGACTTTCAAAGACCCCAGAAAGATGCTTTCAACCAGCAAGTTCTCCCATTGTAATGTATTGTTTTAAGTTATTCTATGATAGTCCTGGGTGAAATTAACCCTTTATTCATCTTGTTTCAGTAAATTCATTTGGTAAACTTTTTATCTTGCCCCAAAGTGCCTCTGTCTGCTAAAGGTCTTAATCTTAACATAAGGTATCAGATAGCCCTCGAGTAAACTCAGACAATATAGTTTTCCTCAAAGGATCGGGTGTGCCATCAGAGGAGGTCTACACAGATCTTGATTATGGCAACAAGGAAAGAATGATTGACAACTGGAAAATAGAGGGAGAAACCGTGGAGGCCGTGACAGACTTTGTATTTCTAGGTGCAAAGATTACTGCAGATGCAGACTGTGGCCAGGAAATCAGAAGACGCTTACTTCTTGGGAGGAGAGCAATGTCCAGTCTCAATAAAATAGTAAAGAGTAGAGACATCACACTGGCAACAAAGATCCGCATAGTCAAAGCCATGGTATTCCCTGTTTTAACCTACAGATGTGAGAGCTGGACCTTAGGGAAGGCTGAGCGAAGGAAGATAGATGCTTTTGAGCTGTGGTGCTGGAGGAAAGTTCTGAGAGTGCCTTGGACTGCGAGAAGATCCAACCAGTCCATCCTCCAGGAAATAAAGCCCGACTGCTCACTGGAGGGAAAGATACTAGAGACAAAGTTGAAGTACTTTGGCCACATCATGCGGAGACAGGAAAGCCTAGAGAAGACAATTATGCTGGGGAAAGTGGAAGGCAAAAGGAAGAGGGGCCGACCAAGGGCAAGATGGATGGATGGCATCCTTGAAGTGACTGGACTGACCTCGAGGGAGCTGGGGGTGGTAACGGCCGACAGGGAGCTCTGGCGTGGGCTGGTCCATGAGGTCACGAAGAGTCGGAGACGACTGAACGAGTGAACAACAACACAGATCTTCTGTAATTCTTGTGCAGTGTAAATTTACAATCATTTAGTTAGGTGGTCATGAGCCATCATGGCATAATTGTTTGAGAGGTGAGCTATGACTTGGCGTACAGGGTTCAAATCCTCACTTGGTCATGAAACTCCACTTGGTGACACTTTTAGCTTCAGAAAACTCTGTGGCATGTTCATCTTAGGTCACCATAAGCCAGAAATGACTTGAAAACACACAACACATTCAGACTTAGATGATAATTGCATTATCCCATCCTTCTGCTGGATATCAACATTGTGTAAATATGCTGTTTCCACAATTACAATGAATCAAGTTGGACATTGGAGGTAGTGATGAGTAGTTACATACTATCCATGTGAAAAACTGTGCACTGAACACAAGCATTGAACCATGCAAAAATTAGCAGAACTACATCCTTGAGGGAACGTACTTCTATGAAAACTACTAGACTCTCATTTTTGCCATTGAACCTGACCCACGTTCCCTCCCACAACATTTGTATAGTTATATCTACACAGTTTGCAAACTGCAAACATAGTTAAAATCTTGGTGAGTACTGCTCCTCTTTGTATTACATCCTTATCTGATCTGGCCTCTAAACCACACACATTTGGAGCAAGGACAACAATTATCGCAATTCCCCAACTAGCATAATCATGCCTAGTGAGATTGTGGATTCTTGAAGCTGTAGTCTTCAATATAATGTTATATATAATATGGAATTGAGGTATGCATTACTCCCATAGAGAAAAAAGGAAACAGTGTAGGCTAAGCTGACAAGCTCCTGATTCAGGATGGAGTAGTCCTTGAAGCATGAGTGTGGTAGGTTG
The DNA here is from genome assembly GCF_025583915.1 of Anolis sagrei ordinatus. Taxonomy (NCBI): domain Eukaryota; kingdom Metazoa; phylum Chordata; class Lepidosauria; order Squamata; family Anolidae; genus Anolis; species Anolis sagrei. The sequence goes on along the minus strand of NW_026845477.1, from coordinate 12,021,195 downwards.
ACATATAACATGATGGACAAGAGCCTACATCATTTCAACATAGCATAAATATCTACCAGTGAAGCTATTGATCACACAACCCTAGAACAATACCAAAGTAGTATAACGTTTGAACATCAGTGGTTGATGCACATTTCAGCCAACCACTTCTAATGCACAATGGAAAAAGTAAATGTATAGCGTTAATGGACATTCATATGTGATTCTGTGTACTTTAGTCAGCTATTGGCAACTGGGTATGACCTCTGCATATTGTCCACACAAAAAAAATATCACTCAGCGTGTGTAGGACAATTTTAGCCTGCTTATAGCAGTAACAGGATGTCAGTCTCTGTTATACTACATCAGTGGTTCTCAACCTGGGGTCCCCAGATGTTTTTGGCCTACAACTCCCAGAAATCCTAGCCAGTTTACCAGCTGTTGGGGTTTCTGGGAGTTGGAGGCCAAAAACATCTGGGGACCCCAGGTTGAGAACCACCGTACTACATGATCTTTTCCTCAGTCTGAGGATAATTCAAAGCATGAAGAAGGGAAAATCTCAGAATAATCTAAAGAAGATTGTTCTTGCATATGGACCAGGTTGATTATTGAAGATATGGATTTCTTTAAGGAGAGTATTTCTATGGCACCCTTTGTCCAAAAAGGCTCCCAAAGTGGATTACAAATTATGAATTTGGCAGTTCCTTTGGAGTTAAATTCTAGATAAGATATGACATACAAGGAAAATAGGATGGAGCTCCATGTGAGAACCTGGCCATCATAGTCATGTCTACTAATGTCAGAATGGGGTGCCTAAAGAAAGGTGTGAGTAGAGTGACTCTTTTCTTTTTGCAGGTAACATGGGCACTGTGTTCTGTCATTAGCAGACATGACCAGAGTGGAGACATGATATCAGCAGATAACAATGGCCAGGCACTTGCATGGAGTTCTGTGACTGATGTAGAGTGAGTGAAAAGTGAATGAGCCATCCCCTTTTAGTGATGGCAGCAGTGTCCATCTGGGCAGGGGATTGAGGCCCCTTCCACACAGCTGTATAAAATCCACATTGAACTGGATTATATGGTAGTGTGTACTCAGATAACCCAGTTCAAAGCAGTTATATTGGGGGTTTTCTGGGTTATATGGCTGTATGGAAGGGCCCTGAGTCAAATGGAATCCAATCCAGTTGACCAGTCTGTGGCAAATCCCCAGGATCCTCTAGAGCAGTGGTTCTCAACCTGTGGGTCCCCAGATGTTTTGGCCTTCAACTCCCAGAGATACTAAATGCCTGGCTGGGATTTCTGGGAGTTGTAGGCCAAAACACCTGGAGACCCACAGGTTGAGAACCTCTGCTCTAGAGTTTCCTGCAAACTTCAGTATATCACCTAACTTTGCATAGTCAGACAAAGTTTGGTTATGGGTAGAAAAATGTGTATACTAATTGGAAGTTGCTGTGCACCATGGAGACAGCCAGTGATAGATTCAAGTTGAGTCCAGTTTTTAATTAAGGTCTGTCCAGACAGTCCATTTATTGTGGAAACTTCTGCAATAAAAGGGGGGGGGGGGTGTCCAGATGATGTTCTGGGCAGTCTCATATTAATTTGGCACAAACCCGCAGAACCCTTGTTTGTGCTGAATTAATTTGTTAGTGGATTTATTCTGTGCCTTCTTGGAAGGTGTGGGATAAATCCAATACTGCAGTCCAGACACCTTTCCTACAATTTACTGGGCTAAAAAAGCTCAGTAAACTGTGGGAATACCCACCCCTCCCCCAAGTCCCCAGACCCCTTAAGAAAGTAGTACCCTTGTCAAGATTTACTCAAGATTTACTCAAGAAGGACTAAATGTTCATGTGTTTTCAGGTGTAACAACTAGAGGTGAATTCTTCCACTTAGATTTTTGTCATTGTATGAGATCAGGAGACAATTCCAACAACTGAAATGAGGAAAGAAAGTAAGTAAGTAAGTAAGAAAGAAAGAAAGAAAGAAAGAAAGAGACAGACAGACAGACTTAGGATGTGGTACACCCAGTCGAGACAATCATAAGTAACAAATGTATGCCAACCATTACATATTTGTAATTTTGCCAGTTTAATCCATTTTGTTTTATAGCAGTATGCATGTGTATGTGTAAACTGATTATACTGTATTTTTTCTGCAATCTCAGTACATAGTTTATACACCAGTGAAAATGAAACTTCAATTTCAGAGCGGTTGCTCTTCATCCCATTTTTTGAATCACCAGCCATCTGTTTATACAGAGGCAAATGAAATGTGAAGGAGTCAACACCATAATCTTCCTAAGCCATCTTTGCTTTCTAAGCATATCAAGAAGACCAATACACACAGCTGGATGATTATGAATACAGGTTATTTTATTTCATTTTAGTTCCAAATTCCAATGCATGAAGAAATCATGGTTTAAAGCTTCAGGAGGTTCACAAACAGATGGTGTCATTTTACATACTGCAATTTCTTTGCTTTGTTATTTATTTTTAACATGGGTTAGCCCGCTCTCAAACTTATAGTTCTCCAGGGAATAATTTTAATTTGCATGTGAAGTTTCAAAGAGAAAATTACTCTCACCTTTTATATAATACCCACTAGAAATTGTTTGAAAGTTTCAACTTCATAATGCTTTCAGACAGCTGGCCCACTCCATTCTAAGGTTTGCAGTGATTGTTTTTAAAATAGCAAGGAGTTATTGGCTGACATCCATGTGTCCTGTTTGGATGGGACATGTGGAGTATAGTCTTGCTCTTATGCTCTGTCTCTATCCCATGCCGCGGACAAGTGTCAAGATTAGGGGAAAATAGGAAAAGATCAGGTGGCAAATCAGACTGTGCAGATGCAGCTGCTTTCAGGTTCTTGGAGGAAGAAAATAGGTGGTACAATCTATGTGTTGATGCACCCTTGTTTCTCCCCTTTAGCTGCTACTTTATGAAAATGCAAGTTCTTGGTTTGAATTGCCTTTGCTCCCTTCCCAATGGGAAACAGTCACCTCCAAATGCTATGGCCCAGTGGTTCCCAACCTGTGGGCCCCCAGGCATTTGACCTACAGCTCCCAGAAATCCCAGGCAGTTTACAAGCTGTTAGGATTTCTGGTAGTTGAAGGCCAAAACATCTGGGAACCCACAGATTGAGAACCACTACTATAGTCCCTTCTGCCCCATCCTGAGCAGGAAATACATGTATGTAAGTCTTAGTTATAGACACAATGTCATGGACAGGATGCCAGCCAGTTATTGCCTTGTTTGGGAAATGATGTGGGAAATGATGTGGAACCATTCAGGCAGTGCTATAGTCCAATATCACACATAACTGTTATTTGAAGTAATGCTCTTTTTCTGCTCACATTCACTGGGGGAAAGGTAAAGTTGGGTTATGCTTTTCATACTAAAGTTATCCATTTCAATCCCTGGTATGCAGAGGTAGGGCTGTAAAAAACAGTGTTTGAAGTCCAGGAGAGCTATAAGTACTCAGTTTAAACTGGGAGTACGCAAAATGTCATTCCCACCAAGATTGGTTTGCAGCCCTCAATCCCTCCAGACTTCTTTGACTGCCTTGTCCAAGTTACAAGAAACACACAAAGTGAATCTCTTTCCTTTGGATTCAAAGAAAATTAGGCAGAGAGAATTAAATAAAATTGCTACAGATTGTTTGGGGGATTCAGAGTACAAACTTGTTGTCAACAAAATTGTTTTAAACTAATGTCTACAACTTCATTATCATGCGGTGTGTATGCTTTTTGTCATCGAATTTGGCTTGCACAATAAACTCTTTGAACTGTACAATTGAAAATAATGAGTGAATTCCCTCTACTAGGAGCATCTAATCTTTTTAACAGATTGTACCTCTCAAGTCTCCACATTGTTTAGAATAACATTCTCCTAATTTTTCAGATTTCTTCCCTTTTTTGGTTGTAATTTTTAGCAGTCCACATGCCCATCAGAATATTTCAAGTGCAGAAAATTGCCATTCAAACCCATCATGGTTTCCCATACTTAGTTGAAATGATATTGAATTATATAGGCTAATGGACCAACTTCATATAACTGGACTTCTTGTAACTGACTTCCAACTGTGCTAAAAGAGAGAGAATCCCCTGGTATTTGTGATAAAAGATACAACAGTGAAATGAAATGAAATAGGCATCCCCACCCAACTAAAAGCTTAAGCTTTTTGGCAAAGGGTTTGAGAAAATAATCTAATTGTACCATTGTAGAAAGATAATAGGACATGTCATTTTGTATCTAGCTGGAGTCTTAAAACATCTTGAATTGCTCTAAGGCAGTGTACTCAACTTTTGGTCCTTCTGGTGTTTTGGACTTCAGCTCCCAGAATTCCTGACAGGTGGCCATGCTGGATGAGGATTCTGGGAGTTGAAGTCCAAAACACCTGGAGTCTGGGAATCATTGTGCTAAGGACATTACAGGGAATACAATGAACATAACCTGTAAGAAAGCAACTTAAGCTATCCTTACCAGAACTGAGAATCAAAGCATGCATGCCCTCTTATAAAGCCCCATATGTGCCACTGTTCAAATGGTGATCCTGTATGCATGGGCTTTCCACTTGAAAGGGAACAGGTTAATGCATAGAAAAGCATGTCAAACAAATGAGAGAGTCCAACTACCGAGTGAAAGTATCAAAATACTGTCATTCCTCGCCTGCAGATATCTGGAGGATCAGGATACTGATGCTTACAAAGTTAAACATCTCCTCTGATGGTTTCAAGAAGTTTTCACTTGTTGACCTATTGGTCCATCTCTAAAGTTCTGAAACTGAGACTTTTGTCTGTCCTGAAATGGAACTCTGCTGTGTAGAGTGGAATTAGCAGACTGAACTATTTAGGGATCTCACTGTCTGGTTTGTTAATTTTTCCACAGATGCTCTGCGAGAACTCAGTCTCTTAATGGTAGGTAGATGCTTCTTCATCAGCAATTGAAATCTTTTCTTCTCAGTTTTGCTGGCTCCTCTTTCAGAAGCCAGGGCATAGCGAACAGAGGAAGTCTGTTTGTTGCTGTGTTTTCCCTGAGAAACAACCCAGGAATTCTTGCTGGAGGACTTCTCCCAGCTCCTTGGTTGGCTGTGCATGGTGAAAGGGTTGGTTGAATGCTCTCCTCGACAAGCAACCTCCTTCTTCTGGGATATGAGAATTCTCAGCTCTGCAGATCCATACCCAAAGAAGAGCGATTCTTTCCTTCGGATGTTGGGGCTTTCTCCCAATGTCAAGAATCCATAAGGGGTGGTGATCTTAGAGAGATGAGGGAGAGATAGAGCTGCCCGTGTCACTGGATCAGAGTGGTCTCCTGCTCTTTCTAGATGTTCAAGAGAAATTTTGTCACTTGTTAGACACAGTGTTTCTCTTCTGCCCCAACTGGCATGGCTGAAGGTTTCTTCTTTCCTTATGCACAGCTCAGATTTGCTTCGCATAGGTCTATGTCTTTGGGTTGTCTTTCCCGGTGGTCTGCTCCTTGGAGACTTCTCATGTTGAGCTCCCACTGTCTCGATCTCAGTTGGAAGATGATCCACCTCAAGGGAAGGGATGCAGAATTTTGGGATGCGATCAGGAGTCACAATGATGCTGAAAATATCCCTCTTTCGTGGCCAGGTTTTATTTTCAGGAGCTGGCCTGCTGGTTTTGGAGCCAGTCCAAGTGAGCATAGATTCAAAAGCACCTTTGATGGAGAGTGGCGATGCTGCAGTAAACATCGCGGGAGAACTTTGCAGGTTGTTTTCTTTTCCGTTTGTTCAGGGTGTTTTTTTTGAAAAAAATGTACACTGCACTTCACTGCTTTAGCGTGCACTGAAGGGACCGAGGACTGGAAGCACTCGCTTTTATGAAACAAAGTAACCACGTCATAAGAGATGGAGACGTCATTGGCATGGCAACCAAAGATAAGAAACCTTTTATACTCCTACTTATAGACTTAGTCTGTGATTCATGGTGCACTACTACGCTAAAACACCTCAAAGCACTTGTCTACTTTTACAAAAGCACACTATTTCCCCCCTTTGCTTCTTTTGTTATCTATTAAATGGTCTGAGAATAATGACACAGAACACCTGATGTTTCCAAACACCTTTCTCAGAAAATACTGATTAAATTAGCGTTCAGAACAATGCTCCAGAATTAACTGGAAGCGCTTTTAGAAAGCGCAAAGTGTGTTTAGCTTACCACAGCTGCAGGGAGGTATCTCCTCCCAAACCATGTATTTCCTATCCATGTCTCCCCCTTTTTTCTGTAACAATTGCACAACTCTAAAAGTCCACAATCTCATAAAACCAGCCTTTTGCTCTGTGACACGTTTGCAGCTGTGAACCTCTGTACTTTTTCATTTTCAACATACTGTAGCACTGTCCCAGTGAGCATTTTGCAATAAAAAGGGCTTTTCCATTTTGTGCGTTCTGCAAAGGGTGAGGTGTAGTTTTGACTTTAAAAACTTGTTTAGTAATGCACAGCCATGAATGGGTCACACATTCTGCAAAATGGTCTTGCAAGGAAAGGAAACATATTTTCTGCTTTGTGTAGTTGTGCAGTGACTTGATTATTGTTGTTGTTGTTGTTGTTATTTTACCTACAAGAAGCACTGCCTGAACATCAAGCAAAAAGTGGGTGCTAGAAACAATATCATACGAAAGCTGACTGGCACAACCTGGGGATCACAACCAGACACAGTGAAGACATCTGCCCTTGCGCTATGCTACTCTGCTGCTGAGTATGCATGCCCAGTGTGGAACACATCTCACCACACTAAAACAGTGGATGTGTCTCTTAATGAGACATGCCGCATTATCACGGGGTGTCTGCGCCCTACACCACTGGAGAAATTACACTGCTTAGCCAGTATTGCACCACCTGACATCCGCCGGGAAGTAGCAGCCAATAGTGAAAGGACCAAGGCAGAGACATCTCCAGCTCATCCCCTGTTTAGGTATCAGCCAGCATCAATGACTTAAATCTAGAAATAGATCTACAGAGACACTCGCTGGAACACCTCAGCAAGCGAGAGTCCAAAAGTGGCAGGCTCAAACCCAGAACCTCAACCAATGGCTGATACCAAATGAGATACTCCCCCCTGGGCACACAGAGGACTGGGCGACTTGGAAGGCGCTGAACAGACTGCGCTCTGGCACCACGAGATGCAGAGCCAACCTTCAGAAATGGGGCCACAAAGTGGAATCCTCGACATGCGAGTGCAGAGAGGAGCAAACCACTGACCACCTGCTGCAATGCAACCTGAGCCCTGCCACATGCACAATGGAGGACCTTCTAGCAGCAACACCAGAAGAACTCCAAGTGGCCAGATACTGGTCAAAGGACATTTAATTAACTACCAAACTCAGCAAATGTTTGTTTGCTTTGTTCTGTTAGAAATGTAATATAATTGACTGGTTGCCCTGAAATGACAAATAAAATTATTATTTTAAAGTAAGTGATTGGGGGCGGGGGAGAGATTGTGGCTCTGCAGCCAGATATCTTCTCTGTCTTCCTACCAGAAGTGGAAATGGTGGCAGATTGGGAACAGGAAAATGCACCAGATAGAATGAAAATCGACAACATGCCCACAATAGACATCACTGGCTTCAAAGTTGTGGTGGAAGTGGCTTCATACTACAGTATGAATTAAAAGAGTTCTGAAAATTCATTGAACATGTGTTCAACAGCCCTCAAATGGATTTTACATCTTTTCAAAAATTACTGCTGTAACACAAACTGAAAATTGGTTTGCAGAGAGTACATGGTAACATAATATGATGTTATTTTTTTTTCCATTCGTGACTAGTTGAACGTCCCAACTATAAGTACCATTTATACATGTAATGTCTAGTGAACAAAATGCACCTTGGTTCTGCTTCTTGTGGCACATCACTAGTTACGTTTCCTCAGGATGAAGAAGCAATATTGGTGAACACCCTTTGGGTTTGGATGGTAGCCAAATCTAACAGTAGCATTTTCTACCTCGTGTTTTTCAAAAATATTTTGGGAAACTTGGTTGGACCATCTACTGAAAACCAGATGTATTATATCCACAGCATTTCCTCTGTTTACTAAGCTTGTAACTCTATAAAAAAAAAGATAAAGATTTCTAAAACTGATTAGTTGACATAGAATCGCGGAATCATAGACCTTGTGGGTCATCCAGTCCAACCCCATTCTACAAAGAAGCAGGAAAATCGCATTCAAAGCACCCTCAACAGATGGCCATCCAACCTCTTTTTAAAACCCTCCAAAGAAGGAGCCCCCACCGTACTCCAGGGCAGAGAGTTCCACAGCTGAACAGCTCTCACAGGAAGTTCTTCCTCATGGTCAGGTGGATTCTCCTTTCTTGTAGTTTGAAGCTATTGCTCAATGTCCTAGTCTCCAGGGCAGCAGAAAACAAGCTTGCTCCCTCCTCCCTATGACTTCCCCTCACATATTTATACATGGCCATCATGTCTCCTCTCAGCGTTCTCTTCTGAAGGCTAAACATGCTCAGCTCTTTAAGTAGCTCCTCATAGGGTTTGTTCTCCAGTAGAACTCTCTGCCCCGGAGTGTGGTGGAGGCTCCTTCTTTGGAAGCTTTTAAACAGAGGCTGGATGGCCATCTGTCAGGGGTGATTTGAATGCAATATTCCTGCTTCTTGGCAGAATGGGGTTGGACTGGATGGCCCATGAGGTCTCTTCCAACTCTTTGATTCTATGATTCTATACATAAAGGCTGTGTAGCAGAAAGTTATATTGTCAATAAACTTTAGACATCATTTTCTCTCTCTTAAGCATTAAGCTGGCTTGTTTAGTGAAATATTACAATATCATTGTGTATCTTTTGTCTTTCAGTGATTTACCTGTGTGATGCATTGATTTCTGATTTATTATTATTTTATTTCGCGTATTTCTACCCCGCCCTTCTCAACCCCCGAGGGGGGACTCAGGGCGGCTTACAAAAGGCACAATTCGATGCCAGCATAAACAATAAGATAAAAACATCTGTAACAACCATTATAACAATAACAATTTTAGCCATTAAAACAATCAAATTATTCATCACCATCTATAAAACCAATAAATTTATTTACTTCACTTCATTTGTATACCGCTCTTCTCAGCCCTTAGGCGACTCAAATGCTGATGGTTCTGTTGACATCTGGAGTTTACTAATATCATGCACTGAACTGACCCATCTGGATAGAGCATGGAAATATCAGACGAGGAAGCAAAAGAGACAAAGAAATGTCTCACTGTTTCTTCTGCACTCAGAATCCAATTGCTGTAGCTGCAATACCAGATATCTGCTTTAGGTGACAGTAGCATCTTAAGGAATGGATTCTGAAAAGACAGCAAGACAATCACTGCTGGTTTTTTACTTGAATGAATACAGTGTGATGAGGTCCAATTGACTTGATTTAACACAGCCATCATCAATGAAAAGAAGTGTGGCTCCAGATTGGACTGCACCTCCTATCATGCTGTGTTGACAGGGAACAAGGTAAGGACTGTAAATATGGAAGATACAAGCCTGATGTAATGGGACTGACTCTAGTTGCAAAGTAATCGGGTTTTCTTGGATTTGTCTCCTCATTGTCCCTTAAGTGAAGGGTTAAATCCATGGAGAACACAAAAACTATATAGTAGTCAAGTATCCCTTATGCAAAATGACCAGAAATGTCTGTATTTCAGATTTTTTCACCCTGGATTTTTGAATACTTGCATGTGCATAATGAGATGTTTTGGAGAGGGGAACAGAAGTCTAAACATGTTTCACATATGCTTTATATGTATTGTTGTTGTTTATTTGTTCAGTCACTTCCAACTCTTCATGACCTTCTGGATCAGTGCACGCCAGAGCTCCCTGTCAGCCATCACCACCCCAAGCTTCTTCAGAGTCAATCCAGTACTTCAAGGATACCATCCATCCATCTTGCACTTGGTCAGCCCCTCTTCCTTTTTCCTTCCTTTTCCCCCAGCATCATTGTCTCCTCTAAGCTTTCCTGTCTTCTCATGATGTGGCCAAAGTACTTCATCTTTGCCTCTAATATCCTTCCCTCCAATGAGTACTCGGGCTTTATTTCCTGAAGTATGGACTGGTTTGTATAGCCTGAAGGTAGTATTATACACAGAATTTTTAAGTACGGTTGTGCATGAAACAGAGCTTGCGTTTATTGAATTATCAGAAAGCAAAGCTAGTACTATCTCAGACATCCATGTAGACAAGTTAGGAATATTTTGGATTATGGAATTTGGGGTGTGGGATAGTCAATCTGTATTTGCCAATCAAAATGCCAAATCCTAAATCTGCTCTATAGCAAGTCCTTTGTTGTGTGTGGCATGCCATTTTTTAAAAATGGATTTATTGTTTTTGCCAAATTATTATTTTATTTCCAGCTTTGGTACTTGCATGTTTTTCCTTGTGGGATGACCATGAGCATCATGACATAAGGAAAGATTTATTCCATTTCCATCTATACAATTCAAACTGGGTGCATGTGATTCTCCTGGATTTAGCTATCATGGAAAAAAGTTTTCTGAATGTAACAGATAGGAACAGTGCTCCAAAACCAGATAATTTGTATAGTGTCTGATACCCTTTTATTGACTATGTAAATACACTAGCTGATTATCCAGGGCCTCTTACGTAAATCTGTGGAATTAAGTGGTTTTGAATCCCACATCCCAGCACTTATCAAGAAACAGAGCGTGACTCACATTTTTAGTTTAATGAACTTCTTTGTCATATAGTTTATCATACACTCTGCCTAATGAATTTTTAATTATCACAGTTGTTTTATTCTCTATTTCCACGTTTTTTTTCTTTTCCTTTATAGATGTTTCAAATTTAATAAATGTAATAAAGATTTAGAAAAATATATATAAAAAGAATAGACTATAGGAGATTCAAACTAGGATTGTATATTGCTTCAGCATAATGTTAACGACCCACTTTTGGGAAAAAAAAGCCAATGGGATTTTGGCCTGCATCAATAGGAGCATAGTGTCTAGATCTAGGGATCTACCCCTTTATTCTGCTTTGGTTAGACCACACATGGAATATTGTGTCCAATTCTGGGCACCACAATTGAGAGATATTGACAAGCTGGAATGTGTCCAGAGGAGGGCGACTAAATGATCAAGGGTCTGGAGAACAAGCCCTATGAGGAGCGGCTTAAGGAGCTGGGCATGTTTAGCCTGAAGAAGAGAAGGCTGAGAGGAGATATGATAGCCATGTATAAATATGTGAGAAAGCCACAGGGAGGAGGGAGCAAGCTTGTTTTCTGCTTCCCTGGAGACTAGGACGCGGAACAATGGCTTCAAACTACAAGAGAGGAGATTCCATCAGAACATGAGGAAGAACTTCCTGACTGTGAGAGCCGTTCAGCAGTGGAACTCTCTGCCCCGGAGTGTGGTGGAGGCTCCTTCTTTGGAAGCTTTTAAACAGAGGCTGGATGGCCATCTGCCAGGGGTGATTTGAATGCAATTTCCTGCTTCTTGGCAGGGGGTTGGACTGGATGGCCCATGAGGTCTCTTCCAACTCTTTGATTCTATGATTCTATGATTTGCCAAGAGGTTTACTCGAATGAAAGACCTCCAAGACCCCATCTACGCTGCCATATAACATAGTTCAAAACTAGACTCACATAATGCTGCTCAATGCAATTAAATGTATTTCTTTAACAGTAAAGTGGGACTCCAAATTTGCCGTTTTGATTTTGGCAGATTTGATTATCTGTTGACTTGATTTAAAATGTTCTCTCTAAGAATCTCCAGTCATGCTGGAGGCCTTAAAACTTACAGAAAATGAGTTATGCTGGAAGACATGGCATTTCCTAGACAAATGTTCTCTCACTTTTTTAAAAAAATAGTAATTTTTTAATTCATGTTTTTTCACTTTCACCAAAGTCTTTTGTCCTTAACCCCAGTGAATGTGGAGGGGACTTTATATCTTTTTAACTGAGCTTTCCACAACTTAGCATACTTCTCCATTGAGAATCAGAACAGTCCATCAATGTTGCATGATTTCCAAGGAGCTTGAAACCTTCACTTTTTGGTCTTGCAAAGAGCCAGAAAAACCATGAAGTTTATTGAATGGATGGGCTACTGGTTAGTAGGCTTGTTCATCTAGGGTAAATCGCTATCTATTTCTGCTTGTCAGATACTAAAAGTCCCCATGTCTGTTTTCTCAGGCCTCCCGAAAACAGGTGTGCTGTGGAATGGGCGTTTTGTTTCACGTCCGAAAAAAGTGGCTTTTCAGCCCATTGGTGGCAATGGGGACCTTACAAGGCTGCCATTTCCCCTGGGAGCCTTTCCTTTCTTCCCTTCCCTGGGTGTTAGCAATGGGGTTAAGAAAGCACCCTATCCAGCCCATTTGGGGGGGGGGGGGCTTCCCACAGGCTCTCCTTCCATATCCTTCATTAAGACCTGGAGTAAAAAAAAAACCATCAAAGTTCAGATACCACACTTTCTGGATCCTTTCCCCTTCTGTTTGTAGAGAAGGTTTAATGCTTCTTAAAGTTGTTTCTATTCTAGAGGAGAGACAGGCACACATGCTTTCTCTCCCAGCACCAGCAGCACACCACGAGGCTTTCCTAGGCATTTTAAGGAGGCCCAGGAAAGGATGAGCGATGACCTGGAGCTCAGTGGAGCTATCCTCCCTGGATTACCTTAAAAACCCCTTCTCTTGCATGCAATCTCCTTTATGCTTGGGATTTTGCTTCCTTATTTATTTATTTATAGTATTTCTATACCGCTTTTCTCACCCCCCGGGGGACTCAAAGCGGTTTACACATAACTGACAAAACTTCAGTGCCATACATTGGACACTGACACGATGCCAAACCATAACAACCACAATAATAAAACCACAATTAAACATAAATCATAATTAGACAGTACATAAACAATCATTAAAACAATAAATAATAAAAACAGTCTCGCCAGTCGTATTGTCATTCTAGTCCATGTCCTTTAAATTCTACAAACATCTACTGTCCGAAGGCCTGATCCCAAAGCCATGATTTTAATTTCTTTCTAAAAGCCAGGAGGGAGGGAGCAGATCTTACCTCATTTGGGAGTGTGTTCCATAGGCGAGGGGCCACCGCTGAGAAGACCCTGTCTCTCGTCCCCGCCAGACGCACTTGCGCAATTGATGGGAGCGAGAGCAGGGCCTCCCTGGATGATCTTAGATTACGAGATGGGATGTAGACGTGGATGCGTTCAGACAAGTAGGCTGGGCCAGAACCGTATAGAGCTTTATAGGTCAAAACCAGCACTTAAAATTGGGCTCTGAGATGGACTGGCAGCCAGTGGAGCTGGTACAACAGGGGGGTGGTATGCTCCCTGTATGTCGTCCCAGTTAGTAATCTGGCTGCTGCCCGTTGGACTAGCTGAAGTTTTTGAACCATCTTCAAAGGCAGCCCCACATAGAGCGCGTTTCTGCTTTCTTCTCTAGAGGAGAGGTAGGTTTCACTTTTTGTTTGCTGGGATTATTATCATTTTTGTTAATAATAATGATTAACTTTTAGAATAATTTTCTGAGTGGAAGGGAAAGAGGAAAAAAAAGGTAAGAGAGTGACTCTCCATCTCCAAGCTCCCCACCAACCATCCCTCAGATGCGCCCCCTCCCCCACAACGCCTATTCAGTTCCAATAAAGAAAAAAAATCAGGAAAATAAAGAAAAATCAAAATGATTCAACCATGATGTTGAATAGGGGAGGAGGAGCTATGATTGGCTGCCACGTGGTCCCTTTTCAGATGGGAATCTGCGATGGCTGGGCCCTTGCCATTACGGATACCAGATCAAACTGAAGGAGCCAAATTGACTGAAGGGAACGGTTAAAATTGGTTCCGGGCTGAAGTCTGTTGTTTAACTGTTCAGGTCAAAAATGTGTACATCTGCTCTAATTCAGCTAATTTCATAATGTTCCAAGACTACTTTTGCCTGAGGGAGATATAACTTCAAGGTACCAAACCTGAGTAAATAACCACAGGCTATATTTTTCACAGGAATATATATATATATATTCTCTGAACATTGTAATCATGAGGCATCTGTCTGACATACCAAAAATACATTCTAGGAAGGAATTGTACTTTCTCCAGTAAAATATACGAAGCCGTTCTCCATTTCTGACATCACGTGGGCTAGACAAATGTGTTAAACAAAGAGAAACATGCAATGAATACCAGGAAACCTATCTAAGCTAAAGCCAGTTTCCTACATCAGGTTTGGTTGGAGTCACTCTCTGTATGTAAACTTGTGTGTTCACTGTACTATGTGACTCTTGTTTTGAATAGTGACATTGTGCAATGAATGAACAGGCAACAAAGGAGTAATGCCACTAGTTTCAGTAGGATATATGTCCACTGTGCTGGCATGACAGTGCCAGGAGTTTTGAATTTCTTTTTCTTGCGTTGCTAGTTTGTATGAATTTATTTAACCATGCTTTTTGCAATCAGGTAGCTTCCCCAGGTTACAGCCATATGGCCAGCAACCTGGCAATCATCGTTAGAGTCTTTAGATCTGCCCCTTTTCCCAGGGTTTTGGAGGCAAAAGAGGACCTTTGTTCAGTCTCACTGTTTGAAGCCTAACAACAGGACGTGTGGGATTCTCTTTCCCATCTGCACAAAGGCTTCACTTCTTACAGCTCTGCCAGGGGGAGTAAAAGGATAGTTCCACAGCCTTTGCTGGGGCAACAGGACAGTTCCTACAGCCTTCGTGAAGTAATTTAAGGGATACCTTTTAGCTTTGCAGATCTACAGCAACCATTGTCTGGTAAGGGACCACTCAGGCTATCCATAAAGTAGCTTGGAGCCGGGAGTGGGGGCCTCACACTAGCAAAGTAAAGAAAAATTGCCCAGGGAGGGGTCAGAAGATTTCCCTAAGGAAGAAAGGAACAGTTTACCACCAGTTGCCTGCCCTTGATAGCAGATTGAGGAAGCTACCGGTTTTCCAAGGTTATAAAGCATTTAATTCATTTGTTTGAAGATTTAAGCCCAAATAAAGAACTTTGTTGAACCTATTTTGAGCCTCAATAGAACTTTGTGTTGGGAAATCTAAGGGGCCCTTCAGCTGAGGCACGCTGGTGTCCCGTTGGGCATACAAAAGGCACGTCCTGTAAACAGACATTATTTCAGGCCCAGTGTGCGACAGCACATCCACCATTATATGCAATGCACCATAATTGTCCAATGTTCCTCACTGAACAAAAATGTCCAACCACTTTTTCATGTGTAAGTCTCCAATAGAAGTCTCTTACATACCTTCTACACTTTTCTATATCTCTGGATCTGATCCCATATTATCTGTTTTAAACTGGATTGCATGAGGATGGATCTACGTGGCCCTGTATTCCAGGATCTGATCCCAGATTATCTGATTCTCCACATCATCTAGCAGTGTACACTCATTTAATTCAGCTCAGATAATTTCGGATCAGAACCTGGGATATAGGGCAGTGTAGATCCAGCCTAAAGCCCCTTCTACACAGGTGTATGAAATCCATATTATCATCTTTGAACTGGATTAGCTGGCAGTGTAAACTCAGATAATCAAATTTAAAGCAGACAATTTGAAATATCTGCCTTGATATTCCACATTATGTAAAAGGGCCCTAAATCTCCACTGCCAGATAATCTGGGATAAGAAGATAATCTGGGGTCAGATCCTGGGATATAGGGACAGTATGGAAAGGGCCTTAGAAGTCTCTACAATACACAAAATTAAATATCAATCATAGGCATTTCTTTCAGAATATATTGTTATCCCATGTCTGCTGGACACAGGGAAATCACAGCAAGTTCTAGAGACTTCCTTGGACAGCTTTGAAGTTATTCTTCACTTTTCGTTTTCATTCTTACCCACACTTTCTTTATTCCCCTATGATTGGAACTCCACTGAGAGACCACTAGTTTCCATTTCAATAAAGCCTTCCTTGTAAAAGAGGATTTAATAAAGCTGTGCTTTCCTTAGAAGATCCTATACCTTCCATTAAAAAACACCAATACCACAAAACAAAGCAGTTTGGTCTCTCCCTTTTGTTCACACATCTCTACTAAATTGGTAATTTAAACCTTAATTGCAACTTTTATGGGGAGCTGGAGGTAAAAGTTTCCTTAAAGTCTCCTGGAATCCCCAATCCCTCTCTTCCCCAAATAGCTATTTTCTGCAGAAAGTACTTCACTGCATCATTTTTATGTAGCCAGAGTCTGTTGCGTCTCAGTACAGTGGCATACGGTCCTGTCGTCATACATTTTTTAAGAGGAGCTTATAGGAAAAAGTTAGTACAACTCCAATAACATTTGTATTGGTGTGGTAAATCAAAACAAGGTTCTGTAAAATTAACGAGAATCTGCAAAGTCTTTAAATCCCCTGCAATCGTGCCTGAGCGGCGGCAACAAGACAAATAAATATGGGATGAGTGTAGTGCTACTCAGAGAAAATTCCACCCTTCATTAACTTAGCTCTTGTTCAGAGCAAGATTTGGATGGAAAACAAGAAGGCAGGCCTGTTTAGAATAACTGCCTTTACAAGCTGACAAGCGATCATTTGGAGAGGTAGTGCTTGTATTTGTAATAAGGATACATGCCAGGCTTTCAATGAGGAAAGACACCTAAATACTTTGGGGAGGCCATTTCTGCCAATACTTCCACAAGTGTTTTGATCTGTATCTCATTGGCAATAAACGAGTGACTAAAACCAAATGGACTGAGCAAAGGAAGATAGATGCTTCATTCAAGGTAATAGTTGGTTTACTTACAAATTTCATGTATTCAGCATACAGGTACATTGCTTATAAATCTAGTTACAGATAGGTTTGAAGTGGTTTCTCTGTTCGGATAACACAGGGCACCTTATTAGACTCAACAGCAACATCTCTACATTCTGAGACTCTAATGGAGTCTGTCCTCTAAAATGGAGTCTCAGTCTGAATAGTTCCAGATCTGATCACATGGTCTGCAGTCCCTCCCACAACCTCAAACAACATGGAGCTAAGGGGAAACTGCATACCAATACACACATATATGATGTAGTAAGTAATCTGAATTATGTACATAACAAATAACTAGTATAGGAGGCTTGTAGAAAATTGATATTTCCAACAAGTGCCCCTATCTGACATTAACAAAGACACCCTTGCGACTAGAAAGAAAGAGGCAGGCCATTTCTCTTCCTTCTTTCTGACCATACAAGCACTTCTGTTGATCTAAGAATGGGATATCCAATACATTCTCAAGGAGGTCTGTGTTTGACCGATAGTGATAGCAGCAGCGACACAGGTATGGTCCACCCATTTTCCCTGCAATGATGAGTTTAGGGAATGGGTGATGTCACTGGTGTCCCATGAGGACAATGAACTGGTACAAACTGGGCTTGATCCTACAGTCCAGATTGCCCCAAATCTACAGGGTACATTCAAACTTCCAGTAAACCCCAAGTGTATCCCCCAAATTTTCCTAAAGCAGGGAAAAGCGATCTAACTCTGTAAAACCTACAATGCTCATTAAAAGCAGAACATCCAGGAACAGCCAGAAGTGTCTTTGTTTGGGGAAAGTCTAGGGTTTTCTTGACCCTGTAGACTTAGCTATGTCATGGACTGGATTTCCTGTGCCACTAACATTGAACCCAGCAGCCACCATTAGACGGAATGTAAACATTCTTTGTACTGCTTTGGAGAGCATCTAGAAACCTCACAGCAGCCCAGTGATTCTGGCCATGAAAGCCTTCAATACCTGCCAGAGATATGGGTGAAATGTCAGGAGAGAATGCTTCTCCTCTGCAAATAATCTGTCCTTGTTTATCTCGTGTTTATCTCGCCTGAGTTTTTAATCTATTTCTACCCAATTTTCTTTTATCCATGACATGTAGCTCGCCCATGTTACCGTGATTGTGTTTATTGTGTTTATTGTAATTTTACATTGCTATGTTGTTTTTTGTTATATGTAATTGCACTATTATTGTTTATTATTTGCATTTTCGGTTTTGTTTTATTTCAAGTAATTGTTGTTTTGGGCTTGGCCTCATGTAAGCCGCACCGAGTCCCCATTGGGGAGATGGAGCGGGGTACAAATAAAGTTTATTATTATTATTATTATTATTATTATTATTATTATTATTATTATTATTCTGAAGCATGGCCATACAGTCCGAAAAACTCACGGCAACCCAGTGATTCCAACCATGAAAGCTTTTGATGCCTGCCATAGATGTGGGCAAAACATCAGGAGAGAATGCTCCTGGAACATGGCCATACTCATAGCAACCCAGTGATTTCATGGCCAGAAAACTCACAGCAACCCAGTGATCCTGGACATGAAAGCCTTTGATGCTTGCCAGAAGAGAATGATTCTGGAACATGGTCATACAGCCTGGAAAACTCACAGCAACCCTTTAATTCTGGCATTTTAAAATAATGTTATTGTTTACATTGGGTTGTTGAAGGTTTTTCAGGCTGTATGGCTGTAAAGCCTTTGACAATGCATTGTTCACATTGTTTTGAACTGCTCGTGTTGATTTTTTTTAATGCCACCCTGAGGTCTTGGATATGGAGAAGAAAATTGGCATTTACATAAAAGCATAATAAAATGTGTGGATAGGATGGTTCTCCAAGTTCCCAGCAGGAGTGGTATATACTTTTACATCTTTGGAAGTTGTCCATCCCTACCCAAGGTCATGGAAAACTTGAAAATCCTCCACATATTTTAAAGTCTAGTTTCTTCCATTGTAAATATGTGGAAACGTATGGATTTAAATAAATTCTTACAAAAGTCTCTTGCCAATTCCTACAAATAAAGTGCCAAAGGCAAATTGATTTCAAATTGAGATTTTCAGGGTTCCAAGACAATGGCAAAAGGCCCAGAAATCAAGCAGAATAGCATGACCATGATTAAAATGGGATAGATCCTCCTCCCATATCTGGGGACAATTGCACTGTTTCTTCCATAAATTTATTTTTCTCCTGGTCACAGTTCAATAATTTTTCAGAGGCGCAGCACCACCCCCTCGTGGTAAAAGTGAAATATAACCACGGAAAACAAAAGCCCTGCTTGAAGTTATGGTCAATCAAAAGGATAGTTCTACACCTATGCAAAAGCTTCTGCTCCCAAGACATTTCTAAATGGTAACTGAGATCCTATATTGTGCTTGCTTAGTGTAAATTAACACTCACAAACTTAAATGGAGATTGGGCCACACCACTCCTCTATTGTGTTGTCTAAGGCTTTCATGGCCTGAATCACTGGGTTGCTGTGAGTTTTCTGAGCTGTATGGCCATGTCCCAGAAGCATTCTCTCCTGATGTTTCACCCACATCTATGGCAGGCGTCCTCAGAGGTTGAGAGGTTTGTTAGAGACTAGGTGAGTGGGGTTTATATATCCGTGGAATGTCCAGAGTGTCTTGAGGCACTTGTGAATACTGCAGTTGACCACCTTGATTAGCCTTTAATGGCCTTGCAGCTTCAAAGCCTGGCTGGATTTTCCCCAGGCAGCAACCAGCCAGGCTTTGAAGCTGCAAGGCCATTACATGCTGATCAAGGTAGGCAATTGCAACATTCACACTTGCCTCAAGCAGACAAGAGTTCTTTCTCCCTCCCTGGACATTCCACAGATATAAACCTCACTTGCCAACTTTTCAATAGACCTCACAACCTCTGAAGATACCTGCCATATATGTGGGTGAAACGTCAGGAGAGAATGCTTATGGAACGTGGCCAAATGGCCCGGAAAAATCAGAGCAACCCATGACATCTTTGCAAATGTGTCCATAGCTTTCACAATCCCAATGAATCAAGATTTATTACATTCTTGGGCTATTTAAATTGTCTTTATTGTTAAAGATTGGTGGAATTGGTTTTATTTGGGCACTAGCCTGAGATCCCAGGCCTAGGCTGCAAATCATTCTGTAATATCCAGGACCATCCAAGGACATAGAGTGGAAATCATCACTGCGTATGGGGAGAACAAACTGCGGAAGATATTGAACATTTCTCGATTGACTGTCCAGTATATACTGAACTGCGATACAGGTATTTACATTCAATAGTATCCAACTGTAGGCCCCCCAAAAGAAACGATCTTCTGAATGTTGTAGTAGAGCCTGTTAGCAACACTGCAAGTGGTAGTATGGGTGTCAGGAGAGGAAAAAGGAGTGCTCAAGAGTTAGATGAGGAACAACAGAAGAAAAGGATCCGGGATATACTTATGTCACCTACCGATGAAGACTCATTGGAAGGGATTTCTGATAGCGAAGGGTCAATGAGTGAGGGAGAGGAAGGAGATACAGTGGATGTGAATAGGGGAACTAAGAGGGTTACTCGGGAGCAGGAATTGGATGAGGAGCGACAGAGGAAGAAGATCCGGGATATACTTACTGCTCCCACAGACGAAGAGTCTTTCATGGGTTTCTCTGGGAGTGATGGGTCTGGGAGTGATGGGGATGGGGATGACACACTGGATTGGACCAAGGTGCAAGAGGTTCAAGATGTATGTACTCAGCCAACGTCTAGTGACACGTTTGTGGGGTTTTCTGGTGGTGGGGATTGGCAATCGGGAGATACTGTGGAGTCTTGGGGAGATCTAAGTCTTGACAAGAGGTGGAAGAGTTGGAGGGATGGGCGTCGGTTCAGGTTCAGAAGCAAGGACAGCTGTAAGAGATAACGACGGGGTGGAGGTCAGCTCATCATCAGATGATGAGTTGTAAGATAAAAGTAGGCACTGAAATGGAAGAACTTTGAAGAAGGCAAAGTGTTGGTTTCGTGCCTTGGGTTTTGTCACTGCTGCTTTCGTGTTGGGCTTGGGTCCTGGATCTGCAGGATGCTGCTTCCGTTCATGTTACAACTTGGCTTGGATTTCCGTGAGTGCGGATTTCCCCTTCCTTGACTTTGGACTGTTTTTGACGACGATGCTGCCTACGTGGACTTTGGAACCTCGCAACTTGGCTTTCTTTGACCTCGGACTTCATTTGACTGCGGCTCTTTCTTCACGTCTCTTTGTTTGTTCGTCCTTCATTCGCTGTGTTGTTTTGCATGACGTTGGAAGCTCTTCAGTTTAATCCAGATCTTTTCTCTGGATAATCCGGTTTATTGCTTTAGTTTGCTTTTTAAGCTAGAACTGCGGCTGCTTTTGAGTTTTGACCAGGGACACTGAAGTAAGTGTCTCTGAATCCTTTTTCCTTTGTATTAATAAACTATTCTATTGGACATACTCTTGAGTCTGGCTCTTTAAGGTTTCTGGGTTCTGACAGACATTCCTCTTGTTGGATCGGATGACCTTTGGGTTTTTTCAAACTCTATAATTCCATAAATAATCTACCACTGCATACATCACATTTCCCATTGTGGGGCTACAACAGTTGCTACTTTATATACATACACAGTACACGCAGTCCCCATGTTATATCTACTACCTGGACAATGGACACTCAACTTTACACAGCCCTTTCCTTTTCCATGCTGTAAAATGTGCTCTCCCTGCAACCTTACATTTTACTGTGTATTTTCCTCTTCTATAAATCATTTCTACAGGAAGCTCTATGTCTCTTTTGTTTATTCTTGGCCTCCAGACTCTCCTTTTCCCTATTGAAATGACTTCAGCCTACAGTAGCAAAATGGAAATTGGTATTCATCTTAAAAATATGGATCTCTTGAAATTCTGCGGTGCTTTTTTAATGTCTATTGACTGCGGGAGACGAACGGTGCCCAAGACCTTGAGTCACATCAAATTATACTGATAATTATTATTCTGCCTATAGTTTTATAGGTCTGTGCACTGCCCATATTAATGAAGGAGTGGATTTGATGGAAGCTGAAAGACCAGCTAGAAGGGGCAATAGAACTGCTATTAACATATAACAGAATGCCTGAACATGCATTTGAAATGCTCAGCATGCTGTTTGACCCAGATGTTTATGAGGACGTTTATAACTGCCAAATGTAGCTGACTTGAATGGCCTGATTTCTCATAGAGCTATTTCCTCTGCTCCATAGCATGAGCTGCTGACCCAAATAAGACCATTCTGGCCTGCAACTTCATTTTCAGAAATAATCTGAAGACAAACCTCATAGCTCTGGAGTTGATCTAAAGTATACCCAAAAGCATTTTGACTTTTCAGTTGTTATCACATTGCTGTTGTAAAGAATAACTGGCTGACTACTGTGTGCGAAAGTTTGCATGATGTAGTTGTACGACTGTTGGATTAGGAGTTACAGGAAACCAGGGTTCAAATCCCTACATATTCACAGAAATATTAACTTCAGGATTGTCATTTTGGAAACAACATGAAGACATACATGGGCTGTGCACAGATCTGTTTTTCAAAATAGGTTCCAGCTGTTACAGTTCTTTCAGATCTTTTGACCAGCTCTAATGGTACGGGTGCCACAACAGACGACATGGCTGCTGAAAATGGTTTCTTTCAGCTACACATAGAGTGCTGAGAGGGAGGCAGCCATACACACATGGGTTTCCCCGTGAGGCTGTAAGTCAGGCTGCCTGCCCGAGCCAACCAGAAGTAGAAAGTTGCTCATGTGCTCCATCTTATATCTCAGTGTCTTTGCTGTTCTTAGGATCTTGCTTTTGGACTCAATTCCAACCTATTCCTTTGGAAATTTCATTTATACACTGTGAAAGGGCATTTAGGTGGGGTGTTAGTTTAAATATTAGGGGTGGTTCACTGGAAGGAGGAGATAGCCTGACCCCCTTGAATCCCCACAAGGATAATTCAATTCCTCCCCAGGTCTAGTTAAGGAATATTAGAGAAAAGGATGCCAGAAACAAGGATTTCTTGAGCCTGATGCTTTAACCCAGGGGTCCTCAAACTAAGGCCCGGGGGCCGGATGCAGCCCTCCAAGGTAATTTATCTGGCCCTCGCTCAGGGTCAACCTAAGTATGAAACTACTTGAAAGCACACAATAACAACAACAATCCTATCTCATCAGCCAAAAGCAGGCCCACACTTTCCATTGAAATACTATTAAGTTTATATTTGTTAAAATTGTTCTTAATTTTAATTATTGTATTGTTTTTAAATGTTTTTGCACTATAAATAAGATATGTGCAGTGTGCATAGGAATTCATTCGTATTTTTTTCGAATTATAATCTGGCCCACAAACAGTTTGAGGGACTGTGACCTGGCCCTCTGTTTAAAAAGTTTGTGGACCCCCTGCTTTAACCAATGGCTAGCTGAAGAAGATTAAAGGAAAGGATACTAAAAGCAGAGGTTTCTTAAGCCTGATGCTTTAACCCAGGGCTAGGTAAAGGAGATTAAAAGAAAAGACACCAGAAACAGGGGTTTCTTGAGCCTGGTAATTTAACCCAAGGCTAGCTGAAGAAGATTAAAAGGAAGGGGTACCAAAAAACGGGTTTCTTAAGCCTGATGCTTTAAGCCAGGTCTAGATGAAGGAGATTAATGGAAAGGATGCTAGAGAAAGGAGTTTCCTAAGACTGATGCTTTAACCCAGGGCTAGCTGAAAGAGATTAAAGGAAAAGATGATAGAAACAGGGGTTTCTTAAACCTGATGCCCTAAAAATAATGGAAAAAGGGGCCTTGTAAGTTCCCCATTGCTACTAATGGGCCAGATTTTTCTGGATCTTTTGGCTGCTGAACCAAAAAGTTGATTTTTCTCCAGCCAAATTCAGGAGGCTCCTGAAAAATGGATTGGGTGGGCCACTGAAATTTATGTATTTATTTATTTCGTATACTTCTACCCTGCCCTTCTCAACCCCCGAGGGGGGACTCAGGGCGGCTTACAAAAGGCACAATTCGATGCCTACACAATAATACAGATAACGTATAAAACAGCAATTAAAACAGCTATAAAAGTTAAAACAATCAATATATAACATAGTCAATAAAACTAATCTTTCCAGCTCCTCACAAACATCCATGTTTTTTTTAACACAGATGTTTGCAGGAGAAATGGCTGTCTGAAACCGCCCTGAGGTACCCAAGATCACCAAGTGGGAGTTCATGGCCAAGCAAAGATTTGAACCCAGTTTCTTCAGATGTTCAAACTACTACAATAGGCAATAGCAAACTTTGGCTCTCCAGGTGTTTTGGGCTTTAACTCCCACAATTCCTAACAGCCAGTAGGTTGCTAGGAATTGTGGGAGTTGAAGTCCAAAACACCTGAAGGACCATAGTTTGTCCATGTATGCACCGGCCCATGCTTTCACATCTTCTAATTAAGTGCTCCCCAAAGCTACATTGATGATCCCCCCCCCTTTCCCCTTTTCTTAAACAGTATTGTTCAGCCATGCCTTTTCTTTACTTTATCAATTCTCTATTTAAAAATGTAAAAGCATGATAAAATTGCAAGGAAAGCAATTTTAGCTCTATTGAAAAACTAGAAATGTAAAGGCAAATTTTAGCTGTTGGTCTTTGGTCTTGTAAATCAGAAAAAAACACGATCTTCACCAGTCACTTCTATTATTTACTGACAGTGTTTAGCCAAGATGTGAAGGACTGGAAAAGGTGTACAGGTCTTTAAGTTAAACAAAAGAGGAATTAATATCCTTGGGGAGGGATTCATCATAACATTGAAATGCACTTGCCAATATTTGCTCCTCTGAGATGCCTGTTGCCTTGAAGTCTACTTTTTAAATCAGCACCAAAGTTATTTTTTTTCTCCCAAAATGCACACAGGCAAAATCATGGAAATTAGATGTAAATTGTATTAATGCTATGAAACTTTATGGCTCCTTTTGCTTTAATTTTCATTATATGCTAGAGTGAAACGCCATCACTTACAAGGCATGCCAGCTTTATTTTTGCAAAATTAGCAAATGATAAAATGTTATAGATGCTATTTTCATTTTAAGAGGCTCTTCATTTCAGAAAGCACAAACAGTAAGTTAAGCTGCTTGCAAAAGATACTGAATGGGGTACATAAATGCACAGCATTTATGTCAGGAGGCTGGTTAACATGCTCCAGAAATTAATATGAACTTTAGAGATGTCCAAGGCATTGAAACATCTTCCCAAAAGAGACTCATCACTTTCAATAGTTTCATTAAAATCGGAACAAAAGCCCACAATGGATAAACCCTCTCTCTGAAAGCCAATAGCCTCAACTGATACAAAGTGGGTCATACAATATAATAAACTTAGAGAGTTGGAAGAGAGCCCAAGGACCACCCAGTCCAACCTCCTGCCTCTTGGATATCTCCAATCAAAACACACCTGACAGATTGCCATCCAGCCTCTGTTTTAAAAAGAAGGAGACTCCACCACATTCTGGATGGCTACCCAATGTTGTAGTCGAGCACTCAAAACACTACATCACACTTGTTAGATAAATGCCAACCCAAAGCCAGGACTCATCTGCTAAACCACGACAAAACTTGATATCAATATCAAATCAATCTCACAGTCAATGTCCACACTGGAGGGTAAATGTCACATTCGAAAGGAGTATAATTAGTGTCTTAAAATGCTATCGAGATAATCAAATAAAGCTGTTTATCCTAGTATGACATGTTCATAGCTCACCTTCTATCTCCCAGCCCCTGTTCTCTTAAGTGGCTATAAAGAAGATTATAATTCAATGTAGATTTCCCTGCCCATGAACCAATCAGTGTTGCTTTTAATGTTGCAGTTTATGAGGTGGCCAAAACTAACAATTAAATGGATGAGGGAGCATTATGCTTCATATTCAATTAGGAAGCACTCTCTCTGATATCTCGGAATGGGGTCTAGAGTTCATGCTTTCAATGTGGCACCTCAGCATTGAAAGTACAGGTGAACATTATCCCATATAAAGGGTGAAGTGAGCCTTGGTTTTAACATTTGGGTGGGAATGTAAGAGAGAAACTGGGCATGATCCAAAAATGAGGGGAAAGAACCATTTATGGACTGAGGTCCCACATTGTGTTTTGCTGGTGTAAATCTAAAACACTGTAGTTACGTATTTGGTTGCACTGCATCACCTTCTGCTGAACATGGATGGACTTTGTGAAACTAATTGGGTATCTTCCAATCTTCCCGCCATGGATGTTTCTGAAATCTCAGTGAATCAAGTAGTGCTTATAGGCTTTTATGACTCATTGGGGCTTTGAGATCTGCTGGGGAGGCTCTTTTCTTGGTCCCACCACTGTCTCAAATATGGTTGATGGGGATGGGAAAGAGGGCCTCTTCAGTGGTGGCCCCCTGGCTTTGGAATGCCCTCCCTAGAGAGATTGGTTAGCCCCCCTCACTTCAAATTTTCCAATCCAGTTAAAAACATGGCTTTTCAAACAAGCTTTTGCTCTCGAGTAGATTTTAAGGGCAGTCTGAGGATTTACTGGGGTGTCACCTTGGCACTAGGTGTGTCAATTGAAAACAACCTGTTTTTATCCACAGCTATGACTGTGCTTTATGAATGTTAATGTTTTATTGTGTAGTTGCATGTGTTTATGATTGTAGTTTCATAGTTTTATTGTTTTTAGGTCTATGTACTATTTATGTGCACCACTTTGCTGTGCTTTATTAGGTGTCCTGAGTCCCTTTGTGGAGATGATGGTGGGATACAAATAAAATGTATTGTTATTATTATTAAAGGACCCTTTGGAAGTAATAAGTGTGACAGAGATCCTACATCAAGTGGATGATGTGTAAATTTAACCCCATGGAGTTTTGTGGTGTTTGTACCTTAGTGAATTGCAATACTACACAACCAAATGTGAAAAGAAAAGTAAAATCCATGGTTGTAATGGCACCTATGGAGCAATGGCATCCTATGTTGAAACCTGCTTTGGTAGCGTTCCATTAAATGGAGAATGGATACCAGTCCACAAAGTACAGCCATGTGTGGCAGTCACCAACAGGATGCCAGCCCATACTAAAAAGTTAATGAAGAAACCTGCTTTTGGCTACTCCAACCTCTCTGGGTAGCCTTGGAAAGAGCCACTTCCAGTTAGGGTATACAATATTGCATTCCACTAGGGAAGGGCATTTTTTCAGGGTGGAAATCCTACCTATATCAATCATATTGCTACATAGATGGGGCCATACAGCTGGGAAGACAAGTGGACAAATGTCAGTGTGCTGGAAGAAGCAAAGACCACCAGC
>NW_026845477.1:11963132-11994097 GCF_025583915.1 Anolis sagrei ordinatus | reverse complement strand
TTGCTTTTTAAAAAGCTAAGCACCCTAACCCTGGTTAATTTTTGGAAGTGAAGCAGAAATGGCAGAAATCTCCAGGTAGATTCTTCCTGAATCGCTGAAGAGCTACAACTGATCTGCACTAGATGGTCTGACTCAATATAAAACAGTAAAGTTGCTGCATCCCTAATACATAAAGAAGACAGCTGAAATCAGATGCAGGTTTAGTATTGATTAATTATAGATATGTGAGTATAATCCACAGCAAAGCAACTACCTAATTGTTAGACAAATTGTCTCATTATGAATTTCCCACAAGCAGGGATTAGGCAATAAAGAAAAAGTTCATTCCATTGTACATTTTAGCGGTTTAACCAGTGGCAAAGAGCTTCCATTTGTTCTGAAATGTCTGCTTTATTTGACAGAAGCCACCATAAAGGTCTATCTGGTGCCTTTTCTGAGATTAGATTTTGTGATTTCATTGACACCAGAGGCTTTTGCTGTATCAGGAGGGGAGGAAAAAGCAGAACTGTTGTCCTGACTTCATGGTTTGATCATTATTTTGCTATTAAAATTCCTCTTCAGGGTGGTCTCAAAAGCAATGCCAAGAAAACTCCATTGCAGAGGAGCTTGCATGCCCAGTTAAGATTTTTATCGCCTTGTGTAAACTGAACAATTTTGCTGGGTCACGCCTTGTTATTTTTAATGGTCCTGTATCAGCAAATGCAGCAATTCTTTGAGCAATTGCATTGGAAGAGGCATAAATGACTGAAGAGTCCTTTGTCTGAAACTGAAAAATATATTGGCATTTTAGAACCCAAAGGTGCAATATCTGGGTGTATTGAGTAGTTCTCAAAGTGCTAACTAAGCATGTGTGAGGATTACTCTGGTTATAAAGACTGGAGATGGAAAAGTCCATTCGGTTCGCTTCCTCTATATTGAAAATTTCGTTTGAACCTCACACTGCTTCTTTCCTAAATATAGCATTTGTAAGTTTTGGTCAACTGCAGGGAGTCAGAGTAAAATGAAAGCTCACCTTGGCAGCAAAATGCAATAAATGCAACTGCTCTCAACATGGAAAAGATATTGACTGCCACATAAATGTTAAAGATGTCAAGATGTTAAAGAAAAGTACATCTATATGTAATGCATAACTATGTGAAATGGTACTAGGTTTGGGCCCGAATCAGTTTGAATGAAAATTGATTTTTAATATTCAGTGGTCAATTTTATATAATCTCAGAAAGTAGAATGGGAAGGAGGGAGTTGCAAAGCCCAGCTAAATGGATTAATGGAGCTGGATTTTATTGGTTCCTGGAGAGGAAGGAGTTAAGTCTGCAATATACCTGTGGCAGGGATCTGTAGCATCTTTTCTCCCTTCCCGGCAGCAACAGCATCTGTCCATCCATTTCTTTTATGAAAGTTTCCTAGGCTCCTCTTCCAGAGAGGACTTTGCTGGGAACTCGCTTTCCCAGCAGCACTTGCATAGGGCAAGTATTGAAAAGTCTCATCTTGGTGCATGTGGGGAGTTGAAGTTTCTCTCTCTCTCTGTTTCTCAGCCAATAAAAAGCCTGATTGTGGCAACTAAAATGATCAAGGGTCTGGAGAACAAGCCCTATGAAGAGCGGCTTAAGGAGCTGAGCTGGGCATGTTTAGCCTGAAGAAGAGAAGGCTGAGAGGAGATATGATAGCCATGTATAAATATGTGAGAGGAAGCCACAGGGAGGAGGGAGCAAGCTTGTTTTCTGCTTCCCTGGAGACTAGGACGCAATGGCAATGGCTTCAAACTACAAGAGAGGAGATTCCATCTGAACATGAGGAAGAACTTCCTGACTGTGAGAGCCATTCAGCAGTGGAACTCTCTGCCCCGGAGTGTGGTGGAGGTTCCTTCTTTGGAAGCTTTTAAACAGAGGCTGGATGGCCATCTGTCAGGGGTGATTTGAATGCAATATTCCTGCTTCTTGGCAGGGGGTTGGACTGGATGGCCCATGAGGTCTCTTCCAACTCTTTGATTTTATGATTCTATGTACATGCTCTGATTGACTGAGTATGGACACAACTGGCGACTACAATTTCCAGAACCCTCTCTTGTGGTTTGTCTATTTTTTAAAAAAACAGTTATGGTTAAAACTTAAAATCATTCTAAAAAATCAGTAGATTGGTGAATTGTTTTAAAACCTGGCAAGCCTGCAGTTATAAATGGGGTCTAAAACTGAGGTAGGTTTCATGCAGATAGGCCTTAAAATGACGGAGGACTGAGTATGTAAAGTTTCCATTGTATCCAATGGGCCAAATCTTTGCTAAATAAAAATGACAACACCCCTTTCCATTCAAGTAATTTCTCAGTAAACAGAATGGGGGGTCAATTTACAATGGAACCTGAAACAGCATGCCTTTTGGCCAAATTGCACACCTCTAAATGGCACTAAATATGCAATTCTACTCCTTTGAACTTGAACTGAATACAGCCACTCCACACTGAGCAGAAATCTCTAGAATCATAGAATCAAAGAGTTGGAAGAGACCTCATGGGCCATCCAGTCCAACCCCCTGCCAAGAAGCAGGAATATCGCATTCAAATCACCCCTGACAGATGGCCATCCAGCCTCTGTTTAAAAGCTTCCAAAGAAGGAGCCTCCACCACACTCCGGGGCAGAGAGTTCCACTGCTGAACGGCTCTCACAGTCAGGAAGTTCTCTAACTCCATCTATGGAGGGAATGTGTAAAGCACCAATAGGATTCTATTTTTTTTTACCGTATATTGCAGAATGTTCAGCTGTTGTGCAGTTAGAAAAATCTGCTGTACAAGGAAATACTGGTTCCTCTTTGCACAATTGTATAAAAGGGTTTATATTTCCACAATTTCTGTTTACATATAAGTCAGTTACTGAGAGGATTCTAGCCCTAGCTACAAGGAAACTACCAGTGATATGTTGTTGAACTGTGCTTTCAAACCATTTTTGATTTATGGCAACTCTAGGGTGACTCTAACATGGGTTTTTCTGAGGATGAGAGTATGTGATTCATTCAATTGTATTTTTTTCATGGCCAAGTGAAAAATTGAATCCTGCTCCTCAGTCATAGTCCCATTCTGAAATCACTACACTATTCTGGCTTTTAATAAAATACAAATGAATTCATTTGTATAGCTCACAGATTCCCAAGCCAAATATGATTGTTGAAGGCCATACACATACGCACACCACCAGAGAACGATAGTGGGAAATTAATGTGGTCCTATTTGGTCGTTTCAAAACTCAGTTATATGTAATCCTATTCTTAAGAGTAGCTGAAAACGAGGCAATACTGCTACATCAAAGGTAATTCCTACAACTTGGTTACTGGATTTTCAATTTCATTAGTTCTGAAAAAGTAGATAATATGACATCACTGAAGGATAATGTATTTATGCATCCTAGCCCTACAGAATATATTTTAACAGCAATTACTGGCAATTTGATATCATTACCATTGATTTTGCAAGCATTTCCAGCACCCAATAGCCATAACATTATTGAAAACTGTATTTACTGGACTTTCTTTCTTGCTTGTTTCATTTGCAGGTTTTGTTGATTTGGCAAATGTGTGTTTTTCTATCTCCAGATACAGAACAATTTGTGTCCACACATGTAATAGAGATGGAATTTTACTGTACCTTGGTTTTTTTGTACACAATAAAAATTTCCGTGTGATTCCAGCATTTTCAGTCTGAGTCTCACCAATGACGACTGAAATGGTGAATATGCTTTATGTTCTACAGTGGCATAATGTTACTAACAGACACAGAGATGAACACACCTTATGCTCAGGTATGCCTTTAAAAAATCATTGCAGCCACAACAGCCAAAGTCCCACCCCAAGATTTACCTTTTATTTGCTGCATTACTTTAGTAGTCATTTATTGTCTGGTGAACAACTGGGAGGTGACTGTGGAATCATTAGGGGATTGTGATGGCATGAGTGGCGCCACCTGTGTGTAGAACTTTAAAGTGCAAAGATTTAAACTGTATAACATGCCCAAACTTGCTTATCTTGTAAATGTATAGTTGGATTGATTGGTTATTTATAGCTGTCAATCAATGTTGTTTGCACCAGTTATATTGCTTCCTCAGCTCAATTGCTTGGCTCCACCTCTTCCTGGAGGAGGGCAGAGCTTTTCCTTTTCCATTCTACCATCAAACTTTCTATCAGATAGAGCCTTGGCTCTAAAGCCCTTAATTAAGTTACCTCTCATCACCAATTCTAAGGTGTTTACCCTTGGGACTCCTACTTCATGCCCAGATCACCCTGGAGAACATTGAGGAAATCCAAGCGCCTTCAAACCGGTCCTGTGGCACCAGAGGAAGGCTTTGTGCTTTCAAATATAGGCCATTTGGATTGGGGCTGTGAATGTTCAGGCATTTACAGCCATTGAGAAAGAGTGAACCTGGAAAAGCTTCTCAGCTGCGAAATCTCCTTGGACCCAAGACAACCAGAGACTGTAATGTATTTACCCCCTTTGAAACTTCCAGCTTATTGCCTTAAAGGGATAACTCTTTGTGAACAATAAAACCTATTTTGAGTTATCTACAGTGTTTTGGTCCTTGGGAGTTCCAGTTCTTTAAAGGAAGGCAAGAAGCAATCCCCTGGGGGAAAGATGTCATGTCTATGTCTCTTTCACTATGTCTCTTTCACTAAGGGATACCCACTTGACTAGATACAGGTTGATTATCTCAACAACTGAGACCTCCACAGGATCCTAGTAGATCTCAACAGGTGATGGTCTTCATCAGAGCCAAATGTTTATCTGCTCTTCTAACCTCATGACTGGGGAGGGCTGCAGTATATTTTTGGAGTGCAAGAAACAGTGAGAGACCCATGAAGTTCAATGGACCATCTTGTTCAACCCCTTGCCCTGCTGGGACGCACAACTAAATTACTCCATAGAGATGGCCATCCATTTCCTGCTTGCAGAGCTCCAAACATAGTGAGTCCACCACCAACTTGGACAACCTCACAGGAAAAAAAGTTATTCCCAGTCTTTAAGGGCAATGTCCTTTCTTGCAAATTTAAAACATTGGTTATTTTTCTAATATATTGTTCCTTCCTCTATATGTCATTACTTCAGATTTTTAAAGATGGCTATCATCTTCTCTTCACAAGGCTAAACATATTTATTTATTTACAGTATTTATATTCCACCCTTCTCACCCCACAAGGGACTCAGGGCGGATTACAATGCATGTATACATGGCAAACACTCAATGCCATTTAGACATACAACATATCTAGACCGACACAGAGGCAATTTAACATTCCAGCTTTTTCCAGCTTTATGAGTGTATGCTCAGTTCCAGCCACAGGGGGAGCTGCCAATTCACCATCCACTTGTGACACCAAGTCTTTTAATGCAGTACTTCCTCTTTCTTCTGCATGGTGCTGGAAGGTTTTATGGCATTGCAAATTAGTTAAATTAGCCTCCCCGCAAAAAGCAGTACCTAAATTTCCGACTTGACAAATCCAACTGTCTTTCAGGCTCCATAAGTCAACAGCAAGCTAGACTATTAATGGTTGGGAGCTTACTCCGATCTAGGCTGGCTTTGAACTCATGACCTCTCTCAGGAATTCCTCATAAAACTTGGTTGCCATAACTTTTCATCATTTTAGTTACCCTTCTCTGGTCATGTTCCAGCATGCAGATATTCTACTTGCAGAAATTTATTTCATACAGGATTTTTATTTTCTCTACTGAAAATGATAAGTTTTGTTTGGATAATCTGCTTTATGTGCAGAAAAATAACATTTTGGTGGGGGGAAAAATGCTTCTTTTGAGTAAAAATAGTTTTGTGTTCTTTTGCTCAGAATAGATTTTTAACTTCAATTATTCTCATCCATAAAACATTACCCAGAAAATTCCTTTTCATATGGGTTTTAGATATTTGTTCATATTTTTCCCATAGCTGGCAAGTACTTTATCTGGCCTAAATCCCATTGAATACGTTGACAATTGAATCAGCAAGGTATGTTTACTTAATGTGTTTATGTTAAATTGAATAAATGCAATAAAAATAATTTAAAAAATATTCATGAGGCTGTACTATGAGGAAATGACACGGTTGGCTTCTGATTAATCATAGTATTGATGAAATAATAATAATAATAATAATAATAATAATAATAATAATAATAATAATTTTATTTTTATACCCCGCCAACCATCTCCCCTTGGGGACTCGGGGTGCTTTCAACCTTGGAATTAAAGTTGTAGTAGGTTCAAATTAAAAAAAAATATGAATCAGCAAGATGTACCTACATGTGGACTCACCATTCAATAATAGATTAAGTTGGTCTATTTTAGTTGGAAGCACCCACCTACATTCTAGCTGAAATGTAATTCTGGGTGAAAACAAAATCATATTGCTTCATCTACAGATAGATAAAGTGACACAGGCACATCTTCAGTCTGTGACGTTGTTGTGCATTGTTAACATTTCCACAACTCTTCATATTATTTCACTAAACATATTGCTGCAACAATTGTTTGTCATAAAAATGGGAACTATTGTTAAATTATGAAATGTGGAAGACCTTGAGAACCAAATGACATTTAAATAACACATTGAAAGTAAAATGAAAGAAGAACAATCCCTCCTTTAATCAAGTTCAGAATTCAAGGCAACTTAACATAGCTCAAATTCATAGTACATCAGTGTTAAAATATAATTAAACCGTATAAAAATTGTTGTTAACTACCATCAAACTGACTTTGATTTACAGTGATCCCTATGAATGCAGGGCTTCCAAATCTCATCATAATTGCTTCCTCCCCACCCCTCAACATGAGGTGAGTGGAGAGCTCTTTGCTCCCTTCTATAGAAGGGAGAGCAAGAAAATAGTCCTGGCCTGGACTTTGTGGGGCGAAGTCAGCAAGGCTGCGTGATTCCACCCCTGATCTCCAATCTGGTTTCCAGTGCTGACCCACCCTCCCACCTGTTAAGGGTCACCATTGGAGCCAGGTAGGAATCCCCCCCCCCATCTACACTGTTCATTTGGGACTAATTGGGTGGGTGGGTTTTAAATAGACAATAATTTAGGAAAACGGGGAAAGGTTTACATTCCGGTGTGCACCTAAGGCACCCATTTGTAGTGTAGGCCATGAATGGACGCCCTCAACTGTGGTTTAAACAACCGAGGTGAGGGTGAACAGAAATGTCATTGAGCAGGGAGAGTTGTGGTTTCAATATCCTCTGGAATTGAGATAGATATTTGAATCAGTTCCCTGAGATGTCACTCTGGAATCAACAGTTTGTTGTATCTGGGGACCCAGATGTCTCAGTCATGGTAGCTGAGGAGTAGGTCTTGGATGGCCACTTTGTACACATCAAGTTCATGCCATTTCAGTTGGTTGACAGGTCACATAGTGGTTGATTGGTAACATTAATAAAAGTTGTTGTGCAGGTACAGCTGTAGCAGGAGCTCCAATTTTGTTTGCTTTGCATTGAGTGTTTGTTTGTAGTCCTAAGTTTCAGGGACTCTGCAGATAGGTGGCTTCTTTTGGCTGCAATCATAGGGCAAGTCACCTGTCAATTATAGTTAGGTTCCCTGGTCCCGCCCCCTTTTTTGGGTTTTGGAGGGAATAGGAGCCAGTTTGGGTTCTGTCCATACAGAGAAGCTTTTCATGCAGGACGTAATACCAAGAGCTCCTGTAGAAAGCTTCGTCTTTTACAGCTTGGCCGGGGTTTTATAGCCCACAGCTTGGCCGAGGATCATACAGCCTTACAGCTCCTTTGCTGAAGGACTTCAGCCAGCCATCACCGAAACCTGAACTTCTTTTCCCTTGGAAATCTACAAAGCTCTGCTTGGTAAGGGTCATTCGCGGAAGCCAGAAGCAGTTGGTACCGGGTGCAGGGGCTCCATGCCAACAGAGGCAAGTACAGACTGCCCAGATAAGAAGTTAAGGATTTCCCCATTAGTTAGTATACAGTAAAAAAAGATAGTGCCTGTTCCCTGTGGACAAGATTGAGAGAGAGCTAATAGACTGTTAAAAAAGCTTTAAAGTACCTGTTTGTTTTCATCAATAATAAATAATTTGTTGAACCTTTAAGCAATCTAAAGACTCTGTTTTAAGGAAATCCAAGGGCCTTTAATCTGAGGCGGACCCGGCGTCCTGTTGGGCACATGGAATTTATGTCCTGTCTACAGTCTTATGCACAGGCCCAGCGTGCGACAGCACAGTTATCCATATTTTAACTCAAATGGTTGTGTTGATTCGTTATTTTGGTGGTTGAGTAGCAATCAGGTTTTGCAACTTCAGATTCATAGCTTCCTTGATTGAAGATGCACCCACACTACAGAATTAACAGAGGCCCGTTTTACACTGCCCTATAATCCAGATTATCAAATAAAATAATCCACACTATTTGATTTGAACTAGATAATATGAGTCTACACTGCCATATAATCCAGTTCAAAGCAGATAATCTGGATTTTATACGGCAGTGTAGATCCAGTCTCAGTTTGACAATGTTATGCAATTGTGAGAGCTGTAGTTTGATGTGGCACAACATTCTTTGGCAGAGAAGGCTTTTACAACAGCCACAATTGCACCAGAACATCTCAAAACACAGATATGTATGGGGCCTCCAAATATTTGCCCTAATGACAGATAGCATGTCTCCACTTCTGCCTTCTCCGCAGGGAACATTGGTCCTATATATTTTTCTGGGAGAGTAGTTGTTTTCAAAAAGTGAAGATTATACACAATTCTTTCCCAGGATAACACAGAGTAAAATGGCAGATCTGAGCAGATAGATTTGTGACAGCTAAACATAGTCATTTCTGCCACTAGACTTGCTTCTCCAAATGCCCTGTTTATGTACAGAAACAAAATGCAGGGGCCATTTCGTTTGGCTTCAATTGTCAGATAGCGTGAGTGGCAGGCCATAACTGAATAAATAGCCCTTGGATTCCAGGGCAGAGTAACAGACTGCTGCAACTCAAGGGATGGAGTCAGACTGCTCAGCTGCAGATATGGAATAACACACATACATAAAACATAGAAACACACATAAATGCCAGCTGCTTTTCAATTATTTATCCCTCCCTGAACCCAGAGCATGATAACATTTCCTGAAGTCATTGCACTTGGGCTTGTTGTTAGCAGAATGCTCCTTAATGAAAAGGCACTAGTTGTTTGCTAAGCAAAAATGCAAAATGAAGCAAAAGAACATTCTCATCAAAGAGCATTTAAAATATTATTTCCTCTCCTAATGGTATTACAAAAAGAGTGAGTACCTGGAAATGGCTGACTTCTGTTTATCTTATGTTGCCTATCTGTTGCTCTTCATTCATGTGGAAACTTCAGCACAAAGAACCGTAGAACTATAACAGTAGAGAGGGGAGAGATATTTTAAAAATTGTGGGAAGGATAGAATGTGGTAGAAAGAGTGATATTAGTGAGTCCCACTCTTGGCTGTTTCAGCACAATGGTTGGGAAATGTGGTGAGATTCCACTTCACATAGAAGGGCAAATTGAGTGACTACAGTCATCCAATCACATTAGTGGGTTTGACTTTTGGGGATTTGATTTTAATGTTCTTGCTATGAGTTCCGGAATGAGCGCCACCGGGATTGTGGCGCAGCAGGCTGAGTGTCAGCTGCATTAAGATCACTCTGACCAAAAGGTCATGAGTTCGAAGCCAGCCCGGGTTGGAGTGGGTTTCCAACCAATTGTGTAGCCTGTTGTTGACCTTTGCAACCCAAAAGACAGTTGCATCTGTCAAGTAGGAAAATTAGGTACCACCTATGTGCGGGGAGGCTAATTTAACTGATTTGTGAGGCCATAAAAAAGACTCCAGCAAAGCATTCCAGTGGGGAAGCATGCGGGGAATGCGGAAGTGCTTCATCAGCATCGCAGATGGACGATGAAAGCAACAGCACCCCTGGCGGCCAGAAAAAGTTAAATAGCCTCTGTGTATGTCTGTATATGTTTGTATGTCAAAAATTGGCATTGAATGTTTGCCATATATATGTACACTGTAATCCGCCCTGAGTCCCCTCCGGGGTGAGAAGGGCAGAATATAAAAGCTGTAAATAAAATAAAATAATATAAAATAGGACAGCCCAGCGGCCCATCATCCTCAGATTGTCTCTGTGGCAATGTGGCCTACCGCTCCTCCTCCCACGCCATCCCTCTCTCCACCCTCCTTCTCCTCCCTCCCTCCCTCCCTTGCCCCGCATTGACAAGGTTTGAACTTGGGATTACTTGTAACAACATGGGCATAGTGTTGGAAGAGGGGTAGTCTTAAAAGGAATTTGTGTACATCCTGCGACTCCTCCATGATGACATGATGGCTACAGTTTTGGACAGCAGTGGCTCCCAAAGTGACCCATTTAAGGTGGATTCGGGTGTCAAACAGGGATGTGTTATTGCCCCAACTCTATTCTCCATTTTCATCGCTATGATACTTCACCTTGTTGATGGGAAGCTTCCCACCGGAGTGGAAATCATCTATCGGACAGATGGCAAGCTATTCAACCTCAGCAGACTGAAAGCCAAAACCAGGTTACAACAACATCTGCTATAGAACTCCAGTATGCTGATGACAATGTCGTCTGTACGCATTCAGAAGAAGATCTACAAGCCACACCTTTGCAGAAGCATACGAGAAGCTCGGCCTGTCACTGAACATTGAGAAAACCAAGGTGCTTTTCCAGCAGGCACCAGCCAACCCCTCTCCAATGCCAGTGATACAGCTTAATGGTGTAACATTAGAAAATGTTGATCATTTCCGCTACCTTGGCAGCCACCTCTCCACCAAAGTCAACATTGACACCGAAATACAACACCGCCTGAGCTCTGCAAGCACAGCATTTTTCTGAATGAAGCAGAGAGTGTTTGAGGACCGGGACATCCGTAGGGATACCAAGGTGCTTGTTTATAAAGCTATTGTCCTCCCAACCCTGCTCTATGCCTGTGAGACGTGGACTGTCTACAGACGTCACATGCAACTCCTGGAACGATTCCATCAGCGCTGCCTCCGGAAAATCCTGCAAATCTCTTGGGAAGACAGGCGGACAAACGTCAGCGTGCTGGAAGAAGCAAAGACCACCAGCATTGAAGCGATGGTCCTCCGCCATCAACTCTGCTGGACCGGCCACGTTGTCCGGATGCCCGACCACCGTCTCCCAAAGCAGTTGCTCTACTCTGAACTCAAGAACGGAAAATGGAATGTTGGTGGGCAGGAAAAGAGATTTAAAGATGGGCTCAAAGCCAACCTTAAAAACTCTGGCATAGACACTGAGAACTGGGAAGCCCTGGCCCTTGACCGCTCCAGCTGGAGGTCAGCTGTGACCAGCAGTGCTGCAGAATTTGAGGAGGCACGAGTGGAGGGTGAAAAAGAGAA
This sequence comes from Anolis sagrei ordinatus, assembly GCF_025583915.1. NCBI lineage: Eukaryota > Metazoa > Chordata > Lepidosauria > Squamata > Anolidae > Anolis > Anolis sagrei. The sequence goes on along the minus strand of NW_026845477.1, from coordinate 11,982,737 downwards.
ACGTGCCAAGAGGAAGGCGCGTCAAGCCAACCCCGGAGACCGCCTTCCACCTGGAAACCAATGCCCTCACTGCGGAAGAAGATGCAGAGCAAGAATAGGGCTCCACAGCCACATACGGACCCACAAGAACACTGGAAGACAATCATCCTCGGAAAGCGAGGGATCGCCTAAGTAAGTAAGTAAAGTACATTTTTTTTCATCCAGCGATGGCTTTCCTCCAAAAGATATCCTTCAGCGATATGATTTGAACTTCGTGTGATTAATCACAAAACCTGCTAACCACAAGATACATAGTTGAGGACAATTATGTGTTACAAGAGCAGATGTGTTTCAGGAGTTGATGGAGCATGTGCTTGAAAGCCTTATTTGACAAAGTGTTGCTTTTAGTCCAATCTTTTGCAGCCCTGCTTGAAAGCCCACCCTACTGTTTTCAGGTTACCTTTGTATAACTTTACAGAGAGGTGCTCAGAAAGCTTGGGAAAGGGCAAACAACTAGCAAAGATCTTCACTTACCTTTTCACACTCTCCAAGAGATAAAAGCAAAATAATTTGGAATCTTTTCTTCTTGTTGTTCTTCCAGTCTGAGATTGTAAGGGAAGATGAGAAATTTGTCAGAAACCATGTTAAATCCTTTCTGTATGGCAGAATGCTACCTGTTTGTGGTGATATTAGCAACATAAGTAATAGTAATTAATTACATCTCTTATATTTATGATGCAACAAATCAGCGACCCTGCCAGAAATACATGTGGCTGAAAATTTTGATAGAAATGAAGATACAGCTAACCCCTCCATATTTGCAGGTCTGACTCTTCCAAGGAGAAAGACAAAAATGAAGATACATGTGAAAACAGGATTAATCATAGGCAGCTAAATTTAGTTTCAGTAGGAAAAGAGGAATAGGGAATAATAATAATAATAATAATAATAATAATAATAATAATAATGTATTTGCATCCCACCCTATCTCCTTGAGGGGCTCACAACACAATATCAGTGCAAACCATAAACAATAATACATTAATTTTAACAAAGGCAGCCGCACATAGAGTGTGTTGCAGTAATCCACTTGAGGTGTAACTAAGGCATGGACCACTGTGGCCAGAGCTGGCTTTTTGAGGTATGGGCACAGTTGGTTCATAAGCTTTCATTGTGCAATGGCTCTCCCAGCCACCGCTGACACCTGGGCCTTCAATGTTAGTGCCGAGTCCAGGAGGATCTCCAAACTGTGGACCTGTGTCCTCAGGAGGAGTGTAATCCTGTGAAGCACAGGATACCCCTATACCCCAATTGGCCTTGTGACTGACCAGGAGGACCTCTGTCTTGTCTGGATTCAACCTCAGTTTGTTAGTCCTCATCTAGCCCATCATAGCTGCAAAGCACTGGTCCAGGATCCAGGAAGCTTCCTTGGATTTGGGTGGAAATGAATAATACAGATGACATCAAACTCCAAAAACTCTGGATGACATCAACCAGCAGTTTGATGTAGATGTTATTTATTTATTTACACCATTTCTACCCCACCTTTCTCCACCCCGAGGGGGACTCAATGCAGCTTTACAAAATAGGCAGCTATTTGATGATGCTATTAAATAATGTAAAAATTACAATAAACATTTTCTAAAACTCGGATAATAAAAAGCTGACGTTGAAAAGCATGGGTGGGGGGGGGGGGGTGTGGTAAAAATCCAACATTGCAGGACTCCATAAGCCAATGACCAGGGGTCCAAGCAGGTATCTCCTAGTACTACCATCTGGGTCTGATCCTCCAGAAACAAGTGGAGCCAGTGCAGAGCAGTGCCCCCAAGACCCATCCTGGAGAGTCGTCACAGAAGGATACTATGGTCAATGTAATCAAAAGCCACTGAGAGATAAAGGAGAACTAGCAGGGACACACTCCCCCTGTCTAATTCTCTGCGGAGTTCATCCACCAAGGTGACCAAAGCTGTCTTTGTTTCATGACCAGGCCTAAAACCAGACTGCAATGGGTCAAGATAATTGATTTCATCCAAGAATCCTTGGAGTTGAGTAGCCACCACCTGCTCTAGAATCTTGGCCAAAAAGGGGATGTTAGAAATAGGCCAATAGTTGCTTACTAAAGGATTCAGGGATGAATTTTTCAGAATTGGTCTTACAACCTCCTTTGTCTGGCATGTTGGTATTTTTCCCTGTTCCAGTGAGGCATTGACAAGCCTCATAATCCACTCGGTCAATCCCCCTCTGGCTTGTTTGATAAGCCAGGAAAGGCAAGGGTCTAGAGCACATATGGTCACCCTCACAGCTTATCAGACTGAACAAATGGAAATGAATCCATTAAAATAGGACAGACAGGTGCCTCAGGTACATCTATTGGCACTGCAACAATGCTGGTGTCAAAGTCGGAATGGATCTGAGCAACTTTGTCTGCAAAATGATGGGCAAAATTGCCACATCAAGCTGTTGAGTGATCAGGGGTCCCACCCTGAGAATCAGGGTGAAGAAGCCCTCTGACCACTCAGAACAGCTCTCTGTTGATCTATTGGTTACAGAAGCAATGCAGGCAGCCAAGTGAGCTTTCTTGGCTGCCTTCATTGCAATGGCGTAGGCCCTAAGTGAGGTTATAGCCCATGTTTGGTCAGATTCACTCTGAGTCTTCTGCTAGCAGCACTCTAGTCTCCACCTCGCTTGCTTCATCACTGCTAGCTCCCAGGGAGGAGACATTCAGGGATGATTGTGTCCACCACCCTGGTTGTCTTCTTATTCCAGAGATCAAGCAGAGTTGACAGGGTTGCCTGCTGTCATGACAGGAAAATCCCCAAGAGACATTAGGAGTCCAGCCCAACACCCAGAGGACAGAGCTGGGAGAGGTCATTCACTCCCAGTTCATCCAACCAGGGTTTGGTGATGCAGGCCAAGTCCACATGCTCATCCAGGATCAAATGAGGCAATATCCGTGGTGCTTATTGTTTCCATAAATCTCCCAAGATATTTTGTTAAAATACCTCTGAGAGGCTCATTCAGGAATTAATTTTCTAGATTTCATCTGCTGTAGCTCGTAGTTCAGAACTATCGAAAGGATCTCCACCAAGAGATTTGGAAGGATGAAACTTGAGCCATGGATCTGTGATTTCAATGCTTTAATAATATCACCACAAATCACCTATTACCCTCATGCCAATACCTGCAACTAGAAGTCACAACTAAAAACATAACTCTTGTTCATGCCACACTTCAGATTGCTCATTTCAAAAAATGATCTAGCATTTGTTCTCTCTCTCTCTCTCTTTCTCTGTCAGCCTAATTTAACCCACAGAGGAGGAGAAGCAAATTCAGAATAGTAGTCTGACAAGCACTGTAGAAATGATAAATAGCAGGGAAATGCACTGAAAGCATAATTATCTCACAACTGGTAGAGTGCACACTGAGCAACAATCTGCAGGAATTGGATGTCCCTCTGTCTCTGTGTATCACAGGGCTGGTTGACCACTAGCAAGTGAAGCTTGTTTACTTTTACTGACTGATTCATCCATGACATTTCTACTTTCAGGATGTGTGCCAGGCAGGCTCTAGCTTGCTTTTAGTCTTTGATGCTCTTCTTCCAATTTGTGGCTGTCTATTTTTAAAATGACTTCCTTTTAAATTGGTTGCTTTGATCCTTTTTTATAATTAGCTTTGTAGTATGCTTTGTTGCATGCTATGTTAGCATTTCATGTCATTATCAACTTGCGTGGTTGAGAGTAGTTATCCATTCAAAAAATGGTGCCACTTGTTTCTGGAGTGAATGGCCTTACTGGAAGCGGCATGGTGTGTGTTTACTCAATCTGATGTACATTATGTACTTTATAGTATAATAATGAAGTACCTTTCCTCTTCACTTGTGCTTTCCGGTAATTCTGCTGGAAGGTCTTCTGCTCCCTCAATCCTATTCTGATAGTGCAAATGAAGCCAAAACTGAACATAATATGGGAGTGTTCCTCCATTTCTACCCATTTGAACACACTTCGCTACAGATTCACATGGAACCCATCAAATGATGCAGGATGGCTTCCGGTGGTTGGTCATGGGACTCTGTCTCCACAGTGTGTAGAAATGGGAGGATTTCCAAAATGGATAGAAAATGATTCCACTCCTTTCCCAGCATATAGAAACTGTCGAAGGCTTTCATGGCCGGAATCACTGGGTTGTTGTAGGTTTTCTCAAGCTATATGGCCATGGTCGAAAGGCATTCTTTCCTGACATTTCACCTGCATCTATGGCAAGCATCCTCAGAGGTAGTGAGGTCTGTTAGAACTAGGAAAAAGGGGTTTATATATCTGTGGAATGACCAGGGTGAGACAAAGGACTCTTCTCTGCTGGAGCTAGGTGTGAATGACTCAGTATGCCCACCTTGATTAGCATATAATGGCCTGACAGTGCCTATAGCAAACTTTTGTTGAGAGGTGATTTGAGGTCCTTGTTTGCTTCCTCTCTGTTGTTGTGCTGTTTTAATTTTAGAGTTTTTTTAATACTGGTAGCCAGATTTTGTTCATTTTCAGGGTTTCCTCCTTTCTGTTGAAATTCTCCACATGCTTGTGGATTTCAATGGCTTCTCTGTGTAGTCTGACGTGGTGGTTGTGAGAGTGGTCCAGCATTTCTGTGTTCTCAAATAAAATGCTGTGTCCAGGTTGGTTCATCAGGTGCTCTGCTATGGCTGATTTCTCTGGTTGAAGTAGTCTGCAGTGCCTTTACTTTGTGACATTTCAGTGTGGGCATTAATGTGGACCATCTGCTAATGATCCTTCTGTTTCCATTACTGGTTTAAATATGGTGTGGATCCCATTGAAAGAAGTGTTTGGAAAAGTGTGCCTATCTTGTAGGGCCTTCAGGAGAACAATCCCATGGAAAGTGATTCTTCAGAAAATGGAAGGAATATGCCTGTCTTCTTCTGAGTATGGGCTTAAGAGGAACAATCCCATGGAAAGTGATATTTCAAAAAGGATACCTGTTTCAAAAAGTGTGTTGGTAACCTTGAAATGGCTGAGCTAAAAAGAGGAGGAAGCAATCCTATGTGATGGAGGTGAGTAAATGCTCCATCTTCCCTAAAGACAGAACCCCATGAAACACCAGACAAAGAAGACGATTCCACCCACTCCCCCACTTGTGAGATGAAGTCCCAAGACATCTTCATGCAGAAGCTTATCCATGTGTATGAGACTGTTTGGGATTCATGCTTTCACGTAATGCTAGTATTGTGTGGTTATGACAATTAAAACCTAATAACTATACTAGACACTCACAGCCTTCAACCCAACAACTCTGCTATGTATTTCTGAAAATGCATTATATGGCAGTGTAGATGGGGCCTCTGGATGCTATGAAGCATAGAATGATTGTGCAAGGCATATTTACTAATTGGGGAAGGGTTTTCAGTACTGTGGAAGGATGAGAGAATATCAAAATCCTGCAAAGTCCAAGAAAAGATGTCCATGTGTGTACAAGAAATACATACACCTGCACATTCCTAACATAATTACATCCACAGTGCAATGAAAGCATCTTTACTGTTATTGTTTGAGAAAATCCTCACAGAGATAGAGATGAGTTCCTATGCATGCAAAGAAAAAGCCCTGATGCTGCCTTCTCTGCATGCAAGTCTGATCAAGCAACCCTTTAAGCCAGTGGTTCTCAACCTGTGGGTCCACAGATGTTTTGGCCTTCAATGCCCAGAAATCCTAACTGCTGGTACATAGTTGTAAGCCAAAACACCTGGGGATTCTAAGTGATGCCTGCTGTTTTCTAACTGGGAGAAGAAGAAAAAAAATAATCCCAAGAGAAGAGGAAAGGCATGAAGATGAAGCACAGCAATCTGTACACATGAGACAGGTTGAGATCCAGGAAAAATAACACTTATTGTTGCCGTTGCTGTTATTGTTATCTTTTGCGAATCTGTAAATAGACCTTGTCCAGGCATTCAGCCAACTTCAAGAAAGAGAGAAGGAGAAACAGATACTGCAGCTCGGCTGGAAGAGCTGAAATGTGAAACTGCAAAGAAAAGCCATGGATGGAGATGATTGGAAGAGGATGCAGGCAAATATTGTATAGAGTAATGATCTCCTGCTGATCTATGCTCAGATACCAGTGAGGATCCAAAGTAATACAGTAAGATTGTCATATTTGTGTAAGGTATATTCCCAGCCAGAACACAGTTACATGAAACCACAGAGTGAATTGAATGTCATTGAATTATCCTACTTCCATTCCCAGGATACTATAAAATTAGGTTGGAAGCCCTAGAGATTCCTAGATGTATCCTATCCAGGGTTTTTCAAAAGGTTTTCCAGTGTGTAACTCTCTGGTAACTTCTAGGAGAATCATAGAATCATAGAATCATAGAATCAAAGAGTTGGAAGAGACCTCATGGGCCATCCAGTCCAACCCCCGCCAAGAAGCAGGAATATTGCATTCAAATCACCCCTGACAGATGGCCATCCAGCCTCTGTTTAAAAGCTTCCAAAGAAGGAGCCTCCACCACACTCCGGGGCAGAGAGTTCCACTGCTGAACGGCTCTCACAGTCAGGAAGTTCTTCCTCATGTTCAGATGGAATCTCTCTCTTGTAGTTTGAAGCCATTGTTCCATTGCGTCCTAGTCTCCAGGGAAGCAGAAAACAAGCTTGCCCCCTCCTCCCTGTGACTTCCTCTCATATTTATACATGGCTAAATATCTCCTCTCAGCCTTCTCTTCTTCAGGCTAAACATGCCCAGTTCCCTTAGCCGCTCCTCATAGGGCTTGTTCTCCAGACCCTTGATCATTTTAGTCGCCCTCCTCTGGACACATTCCAGCTTGTCAATATCTCTCTTGAATTGTGGTGCCCAGAATTGGACACAATATTCCAGATGTGGTCTAACCAGGGCAGAATAGAGGGGTAGTATGACTTCCCTAGATCTAGACACTATGCTCCTATTGATGCAGGCCAAAATCCCATTGGCTTTTTTTGCCGCCACATCACATTGTTGGCTCATGTTTAACTTGTTGTCCACGAGGACTCCAAGATCTTTTTCACACGTACTGCTCTCGAGCCAGGCACCCCCCATTCTGTATCTTTGCATTTCTTTTTCCTTGCCAAAGTGGAGTATCTTGCATTTGTCACTGTTACACTTCATTTTGTTAGTTTTGGCCCATCTCTCTAATCTGTGAAGAAGCATTCCATTGAATCACCTCATACCCAGTGTATTATGTACCTTCAGATGATGAACTTGTGCCTGGCTGCGCAGAAAACCTGTCATTTTTCTGAAAGTTGCAGAGGTGACATGATAGCCATGTTTAATATTTAAAACAGTGGTTCTCAACCTGGAGTCCCCAGGTGTTTTTGACCTTCAACTTCCAGAAATCCTAACAGCTGGTGAACTGGCTGGGATTTCTGGGAGTTGTAGGCCAACAACATCTGGGGACCCCAGGTTGAGAACCACTTATGTAAAAGGATGCCATACTGATGAGGGAGCAAGCTTATTTTCTGCTGGTCCTGAGACTAAAACATGGAGCAATTGACTCAAACTATAGGAACATAGATTTCTTTTCTGGAGGTTTTTAAACAGATTGGATGGTCGTGTGTCAGAAAGGTTTGAGTTGTATATTCCTCAATGGCAAAATGGGGTTGGACTGGTTGGCTCTTGTGTTCTCTTCCAGGTCTATGATTCTATATCTATTTCTCACAGATCTAGAAAAGGCAAGAGGGAAGATTGGGAGAGATTTGGAAACATTACCAGCTACTGTCCTGCTCTTCAGCACTTTGCAAATCCCGCTGTTGAGGGGTGGCTTCATAGATTAAAAAGTAGGTTTTCAGAGGCACTTTCAGTTGTTCCAATGCAACAACCATAAAAGTGAATTAGAGTAATTACAATGCTGTAAATTGGGCTTATGGACATCATAATTATTGAACAGCATGCAAGTCAATGTTTTTAAAAACCTAAATGGCCATTCAATACTTCTGCGTTACTATGAGGCATGGCATGCTAAGTGTGTGTATATATATACAGGAACGAGAGTGGCCTGCTAAAAATATCCCAAGTTCATGCTAAGCATTTTAGGAAGAAGATTAAGAGAGTTTGGAACATGTGTCTTTAGGTAAAACAATATCACCTCTCTGTACATTATATATAAATGTATCACGATGAAAGAAAGGGACCAAAATGCATTTTCCTTTTCTTGAGAAATTTCTCCCTTTAATTTCACAACTAATTTTGTCTTAAAACCTTTGATACTATGGAATTTGGGAGTAGCAGAGCAAGGGAAGAATGTACCTTGCAGATTTGGGGTTAGGCATGTGCATTCAGGGTAAACCTTGATCTGTTTAGTGTCCCGGCAGTCCATTTTTGGGAGCATCACATGGGAAGTAGGGTACAGAGTAGGATAAACATTGCCAGAGAGCCTGTAGCTTACCTTGTAAATGATGTGTGTGTGTGTATTTGTGTGTTGAAAAATAGCCAAATAAATAACCACACTCACAGATAGATGCCCCGGGACCCATTCAGGCATTCAGAAAGCTGCCATCTGGACTCAGTCTAAAAGAGACATTTTACAAGCTCACGATCATTGTATCATCTCTGTCTGACATGATCCAGATGGTTTGGAAGACATCTCCTGTCTTGTTCGTCAGCTCAGATTGGACAAGGCAATGTAAAATATGACAGGAGGAGGGCAGGGTAGAAGGAGCAGAAAACAAGACCAAGGGGAAGGGGGAAATGTGTGTTTGTCTTTAAAAATTGAAAGCTCCCTCCCCGTTACCAGGAAACTTTCCATTTCTTCTGTATATTCACTGATGTATATGGAATCAATATGTAATTTACTGTTAGTGCATTTCATCATAATCTGCCCAGGCTCTGTGTTTAGCCGAACATATAAAATCTGCTATAATGATTCAAAGATGTTTAATTTAAGAATCACGGCCTCATGTGAATCACGACCATGTATTTCATTATTGATAGCAATTAGTGCAGGGAAGCAGACAAACAGAATCTGCAAGTAGAAAGAGATTGCTTTCTATGGCCTGCTCACAAAGAATTCTAAATGGAAAGAGGGATTATTGGGTGTAACTCATGCTTGCATAGTAGACATTCTGTACTATTATAACCCAGTATATTTGCAGACCCTCCTGTGAATACATGAAATGTTGGACAATAATGAACCTTATATTGCAACTATATTTGGGCTGGAAGCATATTATACAATTGTACTGGGAGACATAGAGTAGTCCACACTTTGGAGTGTGGGTAAGTAAAACAGCAGCTATTGAATCCATGGAGAAGTGGCCCATACTATATCTCCTTACACAAGGAGGAGGAGGAGGAGGAGGAAGTGGTGGTGATGATGGTGATGGTGATGGTGATGGTGATGACGGTGTCGGTGGACTCATATTTCACAAGGAGTTGCGTGCAGCTGCTGGAGAGCTAGCATTAAAACGTCTTTACTTCCAAACAACATCTTTTTAAATAGGGACTGTCTAGAAAAGGATGTTTAATTATCATAAATATCACAATTCTTTAAAGGGGACATTTAGGAAAAGTAGCATTCTGGTGAAAGTCTTGTTCATAGCCTTTGGGAAATGCTTTCTTATGGCATACATTAATTTATCCTTATATGGGCTCTTTCTTGGTACCTGACCCTTTCACTCCACTTAATAGATACTAGGCCTGGGTAACAACGGAAAAATTTGTTTCTAAAATCGATTTGTATTTGGGTTTTTTTTTTGTTTCGATATTTAAAATAATTACAAAATTTTCCCTTAAAAAAGTTCGGTATTTACGAAATTTCGTAAATGTGAAAAAATTACAAAACATTAACAAATCGATTTCCGAAACAATAACGAATCGATTCGTTAATGGCGGACGCGACCGCGAAATACGCTAAAAAACCTCCAAAAACTTCTGAAGCTTCCCTCTCCCTCTGTTGTTGACTGTTGGTGTGATATTATAATTTTTTTTCACTAATTAAACAAAAAACTTGCCCCAGACATGCGGAAATAATAACGAAACGACCTCAGAACAATAACGAAACGAATACAATAACGAAATGCGAAGCATTTACAAAACGTGTTTAAAAATTCGTTTTTTTAAAAAATTGCTCCAGAATGGTTCGTTATCGTTTTGTAATTGAAAAAATAACGAATTATTAACGAATTACGAATTAACAAAACGAAACCGCCCAGCCCTAATAGATACTCTTTGAAGATCATTGGCCAGTTTGCTTTTTTGCCAGCAAATGACATTTTCAAGCACTCTTAAAAAAACAAACATTTTGTAGAACATCTAAAGAAGATATCCACTGTCACAGAATATGGCAATGGTCACTTATTCAAATGACTTTAAAAGGAGGATTATCTAGATTTATAGAGGGAAGGAGAATCAACCATTATTAACAATTATGGCTAAACTCTGATCTTTCATAATCACTTAATGCCTTAAGAACCTGTAAGCATTGTTGTAGTCTCCCTTCAAGTTATTTGCGACTTACAATACATCCAATACAACCTTATAGTAGGATTTTCTTGGTTTATTCCTTGGAGGTTTGTCATTGTCTTCCTCTGAGGCTTTCTTAAATAGAGATTTGAATCCCAGTCTTCTGGCATTTTTGAAGGTAAGCTTGGAACTGTTGATAGTGGGCTATGTTAGAAACATAAGAAACTCCCTAATATTGAATGAGAACAGTAGTCCAGTTTACCTAGCATTGCCAACTCTGGCTGACAATGGTTCTACAGTATTTCAGATTTTTAATGTCCCATGGTCCTCCAGAGTTCTCAGAGTTCTTGCTGTATGTCAAGTTACAATCCCATACTTGGATCCTTCTGTGTTGCCCCCTGCTCTCCAACAGCCAGCAAATGGCCATGTTAATGTAGAGCAGTGGTTCCCAACCTTTGGTCCTCCAGTTGTTTTTGGACTTCAGATCCCATAATTCTTTACAGCTGATAATCTGGTTGGGATTTCTGGGAGTTGAAGTCCAAAACAACTGGAGGACCAAAGGTTGGGAATCATTGATGTAGAGGAATCATGAAATGGGTGGGATTGGAAGGATAAAAGACGAGACAAGGCATAGTTATTTCTTGAAGGAACTTTACACCCTATCTCCCAATGCAGAAAGTTCTTATTAAAAATATTTGAAAGCAAAGCAGATTAGCTCAGTGCCCCTGAAGTTTCCTTGGAAAATGCCAGAAGCTACAAATGCTGCCCTTTTCCAAGAGCAGAATAGATACTGCCTTGATTATTTTTAGCCATTTACTGGAAGGACCTGGATGATCTTAAGAGTCATGATAATGAGGCACATCACATTATGTGATTCACTTATTCCCAACTATAACTGGAAAGGTTAGATCAATTATCATGGTGTTCCAAGCATTCTAATGTATAGATCTTTTAGGGAATATGGTCTAGCATTGCCAGACAACTGGAGGGACACACACACACACACAAACTGTGTGTCTTCATTGTAGTTTGCAGGTAAAAGAGCAAGTGAAGTTTTGCAGAGCCACACAATGTGCAATGGGGACATAGAATGAGTGTATGTTATATTATTATATTACTGATAGTTCTGGTGTCAGAAGGGCAGTTTTAACCAGCATGGTAAAAGCAGTGGTCAAGGTTCTGAACCCACTTTGAGAACAGAATTCAGAAACATGGCTATTTTAATGTTTATAAGATGTATGCAGGAATGAAATCACCAAAGATTTACATCCCTGATCCAGAACATTTACTCCAAATGTATCCCTTGAGAAACATTAAAGGGATTTGCATTTCCCCATGAATTAGAATGCTTGACCCTAAGCATCCTAGAGGACCTCAGAAACAAAAGTAAGAATAATACAAAAACACAACAATAAATAAGACAACAATTAAACTCACACTCATGCCGTAAATGGTATGGCTGAAACATAACCAAGTATCTCACAATAGGAGGCATCAGACTCAGGTGACAATCTGTGGATATTTATTTTTTATTTGTCGTGTCAGGGCAACCAGTCAATTATATTACATTTCTAACAGAACAAAGCAAATAAACAGACAAAATACAAAATTTGTGAGTTTGGTAGTTGATTAAATGTCTTTTGACCAGTATCTGGCCACTTGGAGTGCTTCTGGTGTTGCTGCAAGAAGGTCCTCCATTGTGCATGTGGCAGGGCTCAGGTTGCATAGCAGCAGGTGGTCAGTGGTTTGCTTCTCTCCACACTCACACATCGAGGATTCCACTTTGTAGCCCCATTTCTGAAGGTTGGCTCTGCATCTTGTGGTGCCCGAGCACAGTCTGTTCAGTGCCTTCCAAGTCGCCCAGTCCTCTGTGTGCCCAGGGGGGAGTCTCTCATTTGGTATCAGCCATGGGTTGAAATTCTGGGTTTGAGCCTGCCACTTTTGGACTCTCGCTTGCTGAGGTGTTCCAGTGAGTGTCTCTGTAGATCTTAGAAAACTATGTCTAGATTTAAGTCGTTGACGTGCTGGCTGATACCCAAACAGGGGATGAGCTGGAGATGTCTCTGCCTTGGTCCTTTCACTATTGGCTGCTACTTCCTGGCAGATATCAGGTGGTGCAATACCGGCTAAGCAGTGTAATTTTTCCAGTGGTGTAGGGCGCAGACACCCCGTGATAATGTGGCATATCTCATTAAGAGCCACATCCACTGTTTTAGTGTGGAGAAACACGGGGAAGATATAAGGTGACATTATACTTATATTTAATTACGACATGGAAGATCGCAAGAGTTTTTTTCCACCGTTTCAGAAGATAAGTTTGAGACCAGTGATTTCAAGAAAGTAGATTCCAGTTAGGCAGTTAGAAGAAGTTTCTGATGGTATCAACCTCACCTCAACTTATGAGTCAGCTGCTGGGTCAGAAGTTGGTTCAGGTGGGGATTGAAGATGACTTTTCCATTCTATTTCCGCCAACAAGCAAGGAGGTTATGACTATCATAAGTAGAATCCTGTTACTAGTCCTTGCACATTGGTAGAAGAGATTGACATATCATCCTCCTTATGCCCAAATCGCCACCTAATGGACCTCCTTCACCTGGTTCAGCAGCTGGCTCTCAAGGCGAATTGTGTGTGTGTTTGTGTAGGAGAGCTCAAACTAGGAAATGCTTCTTAGTTATGCCTCTTTAAATAAGTCTCCTATCTAGTGTTGTGGTGATTGATTTTTGAAATGTAGGGGGAAAAGTGATCACTTTAAAATGAAACTCACAGCTCTGAAGCCATGCAACCCACAATGACGTAAAACCAAGCAGGGTAAAATTGCGGTGGTACATTTCCATGTCTGCCTGTCAGCAAACCTCTCTTGCTTGTGCTATTAATTCTTCTCCCCGCTTATCCTAGACATTGAGCAATATCTCTGGCTTTCAACGCTCCCCCTCCCACACCTTCCTCCAAGCTATTGGTACATTCGGTTCCATGGAAATGTGCCCACTTTCAGACACTCCACAGCATCCCAATTGCAGCCGGGAAATTTCCACAGCAAAGGTAAAGCATACATCATCATCGCCTCTGCTCTTCGGTGTGTGATCAGCATCTCTTCAAAAGGCTGTGGAGGAAGCAGAAGTGAGGATGGAAAAGAAATCCAGGCAGCAGAAGGGTGTAAAATTTCAAGTACTTCTTAATCAGTATGAGCAAAAGAGAATGGACTTAATGACTTGTTACACCGCTTGCTGAAGAAGGCAGATAATAATAATATGTTTTGAAGGCCTGATTCTCATGGAAGTATTAAGCAAATTGCCTGCACACTTGTGTCACTCCATTAAAATGGTGTGAATAGGAATCAGATTTGTGTGTGTGATCAATTTACAGATGACAACTCCTTTTGCTGTTCCTCTGGGTTGTATGAGAACTGTCCTGGTGCTGAACTTCTGTTGCCAACATAGCCTAGTAATTGGATAATTCCCCGAAAACCCAGAGCAGCAGCCTGCTTTTCATGGTCACCCATCCCTGCTTTTAAAGGGTGGATCAAAAAGTGTGATGGATTCACCATCCCATTGACATGGAAGCTACTGACAGCCTTTCAGCTGAGATACTCCAAAGCAGACATTCCTCATTACTTAGCCAATGACCTATAGTTCCTTGATGAGTCACAGATGTCATTATAAGGGAACAAGAGCTAAGCTCCTAAACTTACTTCAGGATCTTTTACACACACACACACACACACACACACTTTAAGAACTGTCTTAAAAATCAAACTGCCCAGAGAAAGAGAGAAGCACATTGTTTGAAAAACTGAATCCTTTACTGAGCAGGAAGCAATTTTAATAGGGAAGGAGGAAAGCTCATGTGGGTTTATGGCAATAGGTTCTTGGGAGTACATTCTTTTTTCTGATACTGCATTATATAAATGTGTCTAGAGCTCTAGAGGGCCAAGAACACTTCATCGCTGTCAGCGCACACTGATGGCATCCACTTCAGAATCCATGGTGGGAAATACCTTACTCACGGCAGAGCTGAGTTGTTTCTTCTCTCCACTCCCTGTCTCTCAGCCAAGATTTAAATAGCCTCAATTTGGCAGAAGAAACTGGAAAAGATCACATTGCAAGGGAAAGCTTGTTCTGGTGTCACGGTTTGTTTCATCCCCATGGCTGCATTGCCGTAGCAGGTCTGTTATGAAAAGGTGTCCAGGCCTCATTAGACCTTTTTAATAAAGGGATTTCCTCCAAGCTGAACATATTACTGAACATAATGCAGAACTTTTTTTAAAAAAAAATATGTTGCCATTCCTCTCATTTAAACAAAGAGTTCCACCATTCCAGTATGGCTGGTGGTCTCTATATAAGTGGAGACAAGATAATTCACTCAAAGCTGTTATATAAATTTTAAAAGAGCGATCCAAAATCATGAGCTTTGAGGAATAGAAATAATGTGTCTTGTATACTTCTTTAAAATGTTTAGAGTAAAAACCAGCTCTTTATTGACATGGGACCATCCATCACTGTTCCATTAATCATTAATTTTGTTTTAAGAAATAAAATTAATTACATGAGAACATACACTGATCTGCCCCGGAGTGTGGTGGAGGCTCCTTCTTTGGAAGCTTTTAAACAGAGGCTGGATGGCCATCTGTCAGGGGTGATTTGAATGCAACGCTCCTGCTTCTTTTTTTTTAATCAATAATCTTTCTTTGTGTTACAAAACGTGCAAGAGTTTAGGTAGAAAATGTGAGTGGAGTAGGGGGAGGGATAGGAGAGAAAGACGGGCAAGAAGGGGAAAGGAAAAAAGAGGGAAAGAGAAGGTGAGAGGGAGGAGAAGAAGAGAGAAAAGAAAAAAGAGAAAGAAAAATAATAATAATAAAATAAGAATTGGAGACAGATGTTAAGTGATGTCTCTCTCCTTGACTTCCTTCATATCTTCCGAGTGGATATTCCTTTTCCTTCTTTCATCCTTATTTTCTTTATCATTCTCTCTTCTACTTATTCTTCTGTGCTATTACTTATGTGGTCAGTATAGTTTATCACTTTTGTCCAATCAGTTTCTTTTATCGGGGTTCCTTTGCTTTTAGTGATCAAATATGTTAATCTATCCATATTTTTGATGTCCAATACCTTCTCGATCCAATCCTTTATTTCAGGTGTTTCTTCTTTCTTCCAGAGCTTCGCGTAACACATTCTTGCCGCAGTATTCATTAAGAAGAGAAGTTTGTCTGTGTTTCTTTCAATTTTTGTATCAAGTATTCCTAGCAGGAATATTTCTGGTTTAAATTGTAATTTCACATTTAGAATTTCCTGTGTTGTTTTATAGATTTTTCTCCAATATGTTCTTGCTTTTGGACACGACCACCACATGTGAAAATAGGTGCCGTCCATCCTCCCACACTTCCAACATTTAGTATTTACATTTTTATACGACTTGTTTAATTTTTTGGGGGTCATATACCATCTATGAGCCACCTTTAACCAATTTTCTTTTAGGTCTATTGCGTAGGTATATCTAATCTTTATTCTCCAAATCTTTTCCCAATCTTCTTTCTTAATTACTTTGCCCAAGTTTTCATTCCATCTTTTCATATATATTTTCTCTCCGTCCTTTTCTGAGTTCCATTCTAATAGTTTCCTATATAACTTTGTTATTATCTTTCTGTTAGTTTTTAGTATCTTATCCCAAAAGGTATCTTGTTCTTGAAACCCTTGTCTACTATCCTTCTTGTAACACTCAATTATTTGTCTATATTGAAACCATGATATGTTTTTATTTATCGAATTCATTTCTTGTTGTGTCTTCATTACTATCTCACCTTCTTCCTTTTTTAATAATTCTTTGTATCTCGGCCAATTATTCCATCCCATTTCTCTTCTTTGAGTGGCCTCTAGAGGGGAAAGACATAATGGAGTTTTTTCACAGATTTTTGATTTATATTTCTGCCAAATTTTTATGATTGCAGATCTAATAAAATGGTTCCCAATTTTTTTTCCTTCTTGGGGTCTCCGTACCATAGGTAGTGGTGCCAGCCTGTTCTTAATTCGATTCTTTCTAGGGTGAGCAATTTCTCCTTCTTCAATTCCGCCCAATCCTTTACCCACATCAATGCGCTAGCTTCAAAATATGACCTTAAATCCGGAACTGCAAAACCACCCCTCTTTGTATCCTCAGTCATTTTTTTGAAATTAATTCTTGCTTTTTTGCCTTGCCAAATAAATTTCATTATCTCCTTGTTCCATTCTTTTAATAGGTTTTGGTTCCTAATTATTGGAAGATTTTGAAAGAGAAAGATAATTTTAGGCAATATTTTCATTTTGATGCTGGCGATTCTCCCTAATAGTGACAAGTTCAGATTTTTCCAACTTTCTATTTCTTTTTTCATTTTTTTCCATCCTTCTATATAGTTGTTCTGTAGTAACTGTAGATTCTTGGCAGTCAATATTATACCTAAGTATTTCAGCTTGGTTACAATCTGGATATTCCAATTCTTTCCTAATTTCTCCTTTTCTTTTTGTGTAATATTCTTCGTTAAGGCTTTTGTTTTATCCAGATTTAATTTAAAGCCTGCCACCTCACCAAATTCATTTATTGTTCGTATCCATTTTCCCAAATTTTTCTCAGGTTCTTCTATTACGCAAATAATATCGTCGGCATACGCCCTAAATTTGAAATCCTGACCCTGAATTCTTGCACTCTCCAATTCTTTATATTCTCTAATTTTATCTAGTAGGACCTCTAAAGTCAAGATGAATATCAGAGGGGATAAGGGACATCCTTGTCTCGTCCCTTTCTCTATTTCAATTTTCTTCGTTTCTTGTCCATTAATCCATATTTTGGCCTCTTGTTTCTCATATATTGCATTTATCATATTTTGAAAATGATGTCCGATATCCATCTCTCGCATGAGTGCTTTAAAGAAATCCCAATTTACCTTATCAAAGGACTTCTCCGCATCAAGGGCTAGTAGCATTACTTTTCTTTGGCTATTAATATCATAGTATTCAATCAGATCTAATATTGTTCTAACATTTTCTTTCTGTTGTCTGTTTGGTAAAAAGCCGGATTGTTCTTTAATTCTTTTTGTCAGTAGTTTTTTTAATCTCTCCGCAATTATGAAACTAAATATTTTGTAGTCCAGATTTAATAGCGAGATAGGCCTGTAATTTTTCACTCTTTCAGGGTCGGAATTTTCTTTGTGAAGCACCGATATGTTTGCTTGTCTCCATGACATTGGAATAGTTTTAGTTTCTCTAATCGTATTCATAATTTTTTTCAAGTAGGTTATTAATTCTTCTTGGAAAGTAAATAGCGGAAAAGCCGTCTGGGCCCGGGGCCTTATCCGTCTTCAGATTTTTTAATTGCTTCTTTTATTTCTGAGTCTGAGAACTCCTTATTTAAGTCTTCCCTTTCTTCTTCTGAGATTCTTCCTATTTTTCTTTCTCCTAAATATTTTGAGATCTTTTCTTTATCTATCTCATCTTTTTTGTATAAGTTTTTATAGTATTCCATAAATTGCCTTTTTATTTCCTCTTCTTGTGTATATGTTTTATCATCTTCTTTCAGTTTTGTCACGAATGTTGCTTCTCTTTTCCCTCTTAGTTTCTTTGCTAGCCACTTCCCTGGCTTATTTGCGTTCATAAAGTGGTTTTGCTTCAAGTATTTTAGTTCTTTTGCTCTCTCTTCTAATTCTAAATACTCTCTTTGTTTATGTAGTATTTTTAGTTTTTCCCCTCTATTACCATTCCTGGGGTTTTTCTTTAGATTTTCCTCCTCCTGTTTGATTTCTTCCATGATTGCTTCCCATTCTTGTCTTTTCATTTTATTCTTTCTTGCTTTTTGTTGAATAAAATTGCCCCACATTACAACTTTGCTGGCTTCCCAGATCGTATACAGATGTGTTTCCTCCTTGTCGTTTATTTCAAAAAATTCCTTTAGCTTTTTTCTATTACTTTCTATAGCGTCTTCTTTTTTCAATAAGTTTTCGTCTAATCTCCATTTTCTTGTTGTTTTAGATATTTGCATTTTCATTACTAATGGACAATGGTCCGACTCTATTCTCGGTAATATGTTTATTTCTTTAACACTCATCGTTAGAGAATTTGTTATCCACATTATGTCTATTCTTGACCAGCTTCTATAACGATCTGAGTAGAAAGTGTAGTCTATTTCCTTTTCATGTTTAAATCTCCAAATGTCTTGCAATCTGTACTCGCTTTTCCAATTTAGAATTGATTTTGTTAGGTTTCCACTAATCGATGTTCTTTTTCCCTTCTGTTTTATGTTTCTACTTCTGTCTAATTTACTGTCTATTACTCCATTAAAGTCCCCTAATATTAATAGTTGATCAAATGATTGGGAGTCTATTTGTCTTTTTAGCTTTTCTGAAAATGTTGTTTTAGAGTCGTTTGGGGCATAAATATTGCATAT
Source organism: Anolis sagrei ordinatus (assembly GCF_025583915.1). Lineage (NCBI taxonomy): Eukaryota > Metazoa > Chordata > Lepidosauria > Squamata > Anolidae > Anolis > Anolis sagrei. The sequence goes on along the minus strand of NW_026845477.1, from coordinate 11,963,921 downwards.
TAACATTTTTTCCCTTGAATCGTGATAATGACACCTAAAAATCTTCCCTCATCATCCTTGAATGCTAGAGTTGCCGGGATATTTGTGTCTACATACGTTGCCACACCTCTTTTCTTTTCGCTTGCTGAGGCATAAAAGACTCTTCCCAATTTTTTGTTATCAAGGTGTGCTACATGTTTGTGTGTTATATGGGTTTCTTGTAGAGCAATAACATGATACTTTTGTTTTTTTAATCTGTTAAATATTTTATTTCTTTTATTCGGTGGATTAATTCCATTAATATTATTTGAGTATATTTTTAATTCTCCATACATTCTTCTTTTTGTGTCTCTTCCTCCTGCTCTTCCTCCTCCCTCTCCGATTCTCCATACACCTCTTCTTCTTCTTCAGTTCTCTCTTCTTCGTTTTTGCCTCATCTGTCCTTTTTGACCTTTCACCTTCTGTGGTTCCTTCCGATATTATTCTCGTTGTCCTTTCTGATTGTTCTCTTGGCCTATCCTGTCCGTCCTGTCTTTCTGGAGAGTTTCTTCCTGGTTTTTTCTTCCTTTCCCTCTCTCTCTCATATTTATCTCTTCTTTTTCCTGTCTCTCTTTTTATTTTGTCATAAAAGTCTTTTGCACATTCTTCATTTAAAATCCAATACCGTTGTTCTCTGTATGTTACCATAAGGCCGTCTCCTCTTTCCCAACGGAATCTAATATTTTGTTTCTTTAGCTCTTCTGTGAGGAAACTATATTTCCTTCTTTTGTTCAGTGTTGCTTTCGGGTATTCTCTCAATATCGCCACTTT
>NW_026845477.1:11945643-11961158 GCF_025583915.1 Anolis sagrei ordinatus | reverse complement strand
TAATACGCTAAAAAACCTCCAAAAACTTCTGAAGCTTCCCTCTCCCTCTGTTGTTGACTGTTGGTGTGATATTATAATTTTTTTTCACTAATTAAACAAAAAACTTGCCCCAGACATGCGGAAATAATAACAAAACGACCTCAGAACAATAACGAAACGAATACAATAACGAAATACGAAGCATTTACAAAACGTGTTTAAAAATTCGTTTTTTTAAAAAATTGCTCCAGAATGGTTCGTTATCGTTTTGTAATTAAAAAAAAATAACGAATTATTAACGAATTACGAATTAACGAAACGAAACCGCCCAGCCCTATTTTTGGAACTTCATCTCGAACCGTTTTTTTCGTGAAGTTCACAATCACATCTCGCGCCGTTTTATTTTTTTTTTGCATATATTGTGTTCACCCGATATATCCTGTCCGTGTGATTTATCACTTCTTGTTCCGTCCAGTTTAACATTTCTGTCAGGATTTCTGTCACTTTCTCTTGTATATTCTCTCTGGCCTCTTCTACTATATTTCTTAGTCTAAGCTGGTATTCCAGATTCTTTGCTTCTATAGATTCTTGTCTTTCTTCTATTCGGTGGCTTTTTAGGTCAAAGGTTTTTATTTTCACTGAAATTTCCTCCTGTTCTTTCTTTAGCTCTTGTTTTTCCTTTTTTAGGTGCTTTAGTTCTCTTTGTATGGAGGCTATGTTTCCTTTCATAGTTCCCAGTTCTTCCTTCAGACCAGCCATCGGCAATACTTTGATAGGCGTCCTGCTTTTCTTGCATTTTATCCTGTTTGTCTTGCATCGCTTGTATTTCTGCTAGTATCTTTTTCATCATTTCTTTTATGTTCATCTCTTTTGGAGGTACTTCCTCTGTCAACGAGTTTTTCCTAGATGTTCCTTTCATTTCCTTCGCATCCTTCTCTCCTTTGCCTTTCGGTGTAGTCATCTCTATTTTTGTTACTCTTCTTTTGTCTTCCTCCTTTTCTGTTCTCCCCTTCCTTTCAATTTAGTTTTCTGCTTCGTTCTGGTTCTGTCTCAGTTTGTTTATTCTACTTGTCCTTTCCTTATATATTTATTCTTGTGTATGAGGCTCTGGATATACAGCTGGGTATGGGTGGAGGGTTGGGTAGGGATAAGAACAATTCAGCTTTTCAAATTATCAATATCTTCACTTTTAATTAGTCTCTTATTTCTCTCTTTCCCTCCTTTTTGTCCCCTTTTTTCAGATTTATGTCCTTTTTTTTTAATCTGAGGGGGTTAAATATCTAATGTTTCCTTACCCTTTTCCTCTGTACCTTTCTTTCCGTCTTTATTCTCTCCTCCGCATGATGTCTGCTTTATTATTCTCTCTCCATTCGTTGCCCTTCTTCCCTCCGCTTGAATTCTTACACTTGCTCCGTGTCCGTCTTTATCCCGCTCTCTATCTTCACCTTCTTTGAATTCTTTCTACTCTCACGTTGTTTCGCGTTGTTTCTGATCTTCCTGCGTGTTTTTGGCGTTATTTCCCCTTTTGCCCTTCTTCTGCCCTTCTCCGCCTCACCTCAGCCACCTCTCGTTTTTTCTCGCCATTGTCTCCCTCTTCTCTCGCTATTTCACCCTTTCTCTCGCGAGGTTTCTTCCTTACGTAATGACGTGGCGCGTCGCGCTTCTTCCTAATTCCTCTCACTCCCACGCAGTCTGCTTTTGTTTATCCTTCTTGCCTCCGTCTTATCACTCTTCTCACTCCCAGGATGGCGTTTTCAAGGTCAGTTTTCCAGTCCTTATGTTCTTATATTAACCCTTGCTTGTCCTTCTTGTCCTTCTCACTTTTAAACACAATATAGGTTTTCCCTCTCAATTTTTTTCCTTTTTCTTCCTGCGTTCTATCGTTCCAGCTTATGCCAGTCTTTTTAGTTTTTTTTCTTTATTACTCTTTCTCCCCCTCTCCTTCCACCTTCTTCCTCCCTTCTCCTCTCTTGTCTTTCCCTTCTCTTATTATATCGTTATTAAGCACCTTAGTATACTTCTCTTATTGTATCGTTAATGGACACCTTAGTATACTTCTTTCTTCGTTTCTCTTTTCTCTGCCTTCTCTTGCCCCCCTTGGGTATTTCTCCCTTTCTCACTCAGGTTTCTCTTATGGTTCTTACCTTCTTATCCAAACTAACATTCTTCTCTCTCCGTTCTAGAAGAGACCTCTTTTCCACTTATCCGATACTTTCTTATGATTTCAATTGCTGTTTTTCTCTTTTCCCTCTTCCGGTGTGCTGCGATGGCGGGGAGACGGGCACCTTAGGCTCGGCAGAGAAGTGCCAGCTCTGTAAGCGGCTGGGTAGAGCTAAAAGCTCCCTTTTCCTCACGGACCGAAGCGAGGAAAACTGCGTAACCGCAAGGGGATCGGCCGACGGTCCTAAAAGGGGCTCTCCTCTCAAGGGGGGGCTTCCGAAGGACCCGGCAACTAGATCCCCGAGGTAAGGCGGGCAGCTACAGTAGCGCACAGGGTATCATACCCCTGTATATCCCCAGGCGCGCACATTCAAATACCGAAGAAGAATGAAGAAAAACAGCAACGCTCCTGCTTCTTGGCAGGGGGTTGGACTGGATGGCCCATGAGGTCTCTTCCGACTCTTTGATTCTATGATTCTATGAAATAGGTCCAAATCCTCTAAAGTGACTTCTCCAATATTATTTTAAGATTAAATATTATTTATTCTGTTGGTGTGTGCTTTGAAATAATTTCCAACTGATGGCAACCATAAAATAACCCTGGGCATTCTAGGGCTAAGGACATATGACTTTCCCAAGGTCATCTACTGCATTTTCATGGCTAAGCAGGTATTCAATCCCTTGTCTCCAGAATTGTAGTCCAACAGGCAAACTACTGTACTATATTGGCTCTCATTATACTGCTCTAAAAAAAGCAAACAGTGGTTGTAATTCTGTATGACTATTACAAATGCATAACCTGAAGTTATGCATTCATGATTATTTCATATTCATGATTCCCATGTAGTTATGAGAGCATGGAGGTCACCCCAACCTGCATTTACCAGGCAGCAGCAGCAGCAGCTGTAATCCCTTGTCACTCAGGAAGCAGTTGGCTGACAGACATATCCCCTTTCCATGAATGAACCGTGGTGCAGGGTAGGATTGTGGCAGTGGCCCTGCTCCTGACTGTCACATATGAGATTACACATGGGAAAGTGGTGGCAGCCAGATGCTATCTGATCTACTGGTGAATAGATTTCCATTACTTCCAATGGCTCCTTCCTGATGAGTAGTAATGGAGTGGGGAGGTTGAGCTTGAATTCACTGCGTTGAATTCATAGTATCATGAAGTTGGAAGAGAACACAAGGGCCATCCAATCCAATCTCCTGCCACACAGGAATATAACCAAAGCATTCAAGCTAATGTACTTACTTACTTAGGCGATCTCTCATTTACCTAGTAGGAGAGTCTTCCAGGATCAGAATTCTTGTGGGTCTGTAGGTGGCTGTGGAGCCCTATTCTTGATCTGCATCTTCTTCCTCAGTGAGGGCATTGGTTTCCAGGTGGAAGGTGGTCCCGGTCGGGGTTGGCTTGATGTGCCTTCCTCTTGGCATGTTTCTCTCTTTCACCTTCCATTCGTGCCTCTTCAAATTCTGCAGCACTGCTGGTCACAGCTGACATCCAGCTGGAGTGCTCACAGGCCAGGGCTTCCCAGTTCTCGTTGCCTATGCTAGAGTTTTCAAGGTTGGCTTTGAGCCCATCTTTAAATCTCTTTTCCTGCCCACCAACATTTCATTTTCCATTCTTGAGTTCAGAGTAGAGCAACTGCTTTCCGAGATGGTGATCGGGCATCCGGACAACATGGCCGGTCCAGCAGAGTTGATGATGGAGGACCATTGCTTCAATGCTGATGGTCTTTGCTTCTTCCAGCATGCTGACGTTTGTCCACTTGTCTTCTCAAGAGATTTGCAGGACTTTCTGGAGCCAGCGCTGATGGAATCGTTCCAGGAGTTGCATGTGACGTCTGTAGACTGCCCACGTCTCGCAGGCATATAGCAGGGTTGGGAGGACAATAGCTTTATAAACAAGCATCTTGGTATCCCTATGGATGTCCTGGTCCTCAAACACTCTCTGCTTCATTCAGAAAACTGCTGCGCACACAGAGCTCAGGCGGTGTTGTATTTTGGTGTCGATGTTGACTTTGGTGGAGAGGTGGCTGCCAAGGTAATGGAAATGGTCAACATTTTCTAATGTTACACCATTAAGCTGTACCTCTGGCATTGGAAAGGGGCTGGCTGGTGACTGCTGGAAGAGGACTTTGGTTTTCTCGATGTTCAATGACAGGCCAAGCTTCTCGTATGCTTCTGCAAAGGTGTTTAGAGTGGCTTGTAGATCTTCTGAATGCGCACAGATGGCGTTGTCATCAGCATACTGGAGTTCTATAACATATGTAATTGGTTGCTCCATTACTATTTAGAGGCATTTTTTGGAATCCTAAAGTATAGCATATGGCAGATCATAGAACCACAGATTTGTAAGAGACGATAAGAACTATCCAACCCAATCCTGACCATGCAGTAACACACAATCAAAGTATTCTGGACCAGCCTCTATTTTTTTAAACAAGAACATACATAGAAGGAAACTCCACCACAATCCAAAGCCTATTTTATTCCACTGTCAATGAGCTTTCACAATCAGGAAGTTTTCCCTAATGTTTAAGTAGCATCTCTTTTACTGGAGTTTGACTCTGTTGCTCAGCATTTCAGTCTCTGAAGTTTCCAAAAACAAGCTTGCCCCCTCCTCAATGTGGCATCCTTCCAAATATGTAAACATGGCTATCATGCCTCCTCTTGAACTTCTCTTCTCCAGCCTAAACATGCCCAGCTCCCTAAGTCATTCCTTATATGGCATGAGTTCTAGATGTTTTGATATACTGTTACTTCTAGCATGCTACTTCTAAGGTCTAATTTCTGTCTGCATCTGGGATAAGGATGGAGTGGAATTATGTTAAGCTCTCATTTCGATAAGAATGGATCAATCTCAAACTTTTAAAATCAAATTGCCATTTGAAGTACAGTTCCCATTTGATATTTTCATTTATTTATTCAAATTAGATTCTTCTTCCCTTTCTTCTCATCAAAATGACATTAACTCCATTGTACTGGAGTAATCCATGTTTCACTGAAACAGCTGAAATTTAAAAACAAATATAATTAGGACATGAAATGATATTGAACATACTAAAAATGACAATTGCTGAAAAACTCCTTAAGCACTAACCAATATTAAATACCGCTTTGTCTGCAAAGGGAAGAACAAGACAGAGGAACAAGACTAGAAGACTATGGCCTGGCAGTCAGGAGATGACCACCGAGAAAGCTATCTGTCAAATATGACTTCACTGTGGTGGAACCATGATAAAAAGTCTTTGATCAAGTTCTTAACATTGAGATAGGATACTGAGATGCTGTTTCAGATAATTAGGTTCCATGGCACAGAGTTTTATAAGCTACTGCAACTAACATAACAATTCCCAAAAAAGTTCTCTTAACAAGTGAGCCACCATCTCATCTCAGAATAAACATAGGGCTGGGCGGTTTCGTTCGTTAATTTCGTAATTCGTTAATAATTCGTTATTTTTTGGGTAAACGAAGCGATAAAAAACCATCCAGGAGCAACTAAAAAACGAAACGAATTTTTAAAGCTATTTCGTAATTGTTTTGTTATTGTTTCGTTATTATTTCCGTATGTGTCTGGTGCAAGTTTTATAGTTGTTTCCCTCCCCTCTCCCTGGTTGCAAGCAGTCGGCATTTACCCCACTTCCGGGTCCCTGGCCTCTGCTTAAGTGGATCAAATTCTCCTCTCCTCCTGTCGTCACCTCACCTCGTTCCTCACTCTGGCCTGCGTGCATTGGGCAAAGAGACAGCAGTGCAGCACTCAGAGACCTGCCTGTTGCCTGCCTAACCTCTTTCCTTCTCCAGGTTAAAACTATTATTATTATTATTATTATTATTATTATTATTATTATTATTATTATTATTATTAAGAATGGATGGCCATCTTTCAGTACTGCTTTCACTGTCCCTTACATTCACGAAGGCAGAAAGTGGTTTGTTTCACCCCTCCTCTCTCTCTCTTTCCCCCCTCTTTCCTTCTCCGAGGTTAAAACTATTATTTAAAACTATTTTTACGTCGCGCAACCGCGTCCGCCATTTTAACGAATTGATTCGTTAATATTAACGAAATTTCGTAAATACCGAACTTTTTAAAGGGAAAATTTTGTAATTATTTTAAATATCGAAACAAAAAAAACCCCCAAATACAAATCGATTTTAGAAACAAATTTTTCCGTTGTTACCCAGGCCTAATAAACATACAATCTTAGCATTAGATACTAAAATCGGCAGCACATATACTAAAATTGGAACGAAATGGATCCCATAGCCTTTCTAGTCCAACCTTTTGCTATGAAAGAATACATAGTTAAAGCAATAATGAAAAATGCCCACCCAATCTCAGCTTAATGTCTTCCAAAATAGGATGTCCACCACCTCCAGTTCCTATAGTAAACAAGTTCTTCTTAATGTCTAAATGGAATGTCTTTTCTTGCAATGTCAAATAGAAGTAAAAAAAAAATACCTAGTACTCCAGAAGACAAGATCAGAATTCCAAACGACCTTAACAAATTAGAGAACTGGTCCAAAACCAACAAAATGAATGTCAACAAGGAAAAATGTAAGATGCGATACTTAGGCAGAAAATATGAAATGCACAAATACAGGATAGGTGACACCAGCTCAACAACAGTCCATGTGAAAGAGATATTGGAGTCATAGTGGACAATAGGCTGAACATGAGCCAACAATGTGATGCAGCAGCTTAAAAAAAGTCATATTTAAGTATATTGTCATGGCCGGAATCACTGGGTTGTTGTAGGTTTTTCCGGGCTATATGGCCATGTTCTGGAGGCATTTTCTCCTGATGTTTCGCCTGCATCTATGGCAAGCATCACTACCTCTGAGGATGCTTGCCATAGATGCAGGCGAAATGTCAGGAGAAAATGCCTCCAGAACATGGCCATATAGCCCGGAAAAACCTACTACAACCCATATTTAAATATTTGAAAGGATGTCATAAAGAAGATGGAGCAGGCTTGTTTTATGTTTCTCTAGAGGCTAGACTTGGAGCAATGGGTTCAAATGAAGGAAAAGAGATTCTACATGAACATTAGGAAGAATTTCCTGACTATAAAAGCAGTTCAACAGTGACACTCAGAGGCACGCAGAGGCTCCTTCCTTGGAGGTTTTTAAGCAGAGGGTGGATGACGCAGAGTTCTGTCCTGGGCCCGGTCCTGTTCAACATCTTTATTAATGACTTAGATGAAGGGTTAGAAGGCAGGATCATCAAGTTTGCAGACGACACCAAATTGGGAGGGATAGCCAACACTCCAGAGGACAGGAGCAGGATTCAAAACGATCTTGACAGATTAGAGAGATGGGCCAAAACTAACAAAATGAAGTTCAACAGTGACAAATGCAAGATACTCCACTTTGGCAGGAAAAAACGAAATGCAAAGATACAGAATGGGGGACAATGCCTCGTGGACAACAAGTTAAACATGAGCCAACAATGTGATGTGGCGGCAAAAAAAAAAAAGCCAATGGGATTTTGGCCTGCATCAATAGGAGCATAGTGTCTAGATCTAGGGAAGTCATGCTACCCCTCTATTCTGCTTTGGTTAGACCACACCTGGAATATTGTGTCCAATTCTGGGCACCACAATTCAAGAGAGATATTGACTCTAAGCTGGAATGTGTCCAGAGGAGGGCGACTAAAATGATCAAGGGTCTGGAGAACAAGCCCTATGAGGAGCGGCTTAAGGAGCTGGGCATGTTTAGCCTGAAGAAGAGAAGGCTGAGAGGGGATATGATAGCCATGTATAAATATGTGAGAGGAAGCCACAGGGAGGAGGGAGCAAGCTTGTTTTCTGCTTCCTTGGAGACTAGGACGCAATGGAACAATGGCTTCAAACTCCAAGAGAGGAGATTCCATCTGAACATGAGGAAGAACTTCCTGACTGTGAGAGCCGTTCAGCCCTGGAGTGTGGTGGAGGCTCCTTCTTTGGAAGCTTTTAAACAGAGGCTGGATGGCCATCTGTCAGGGGTGATTTGAATGCAATATTCCTTCTTGGCAGGGGGTTGGACTGGATGGCCCATGAGGTCTCTTCCAACTCTTTGATTCTATGACTCTATTATTCTATCTGCCAGAGGTGCTTTGATTGAGTTTTTCCTGCAAGGTAGGGAGTTGGACTGCTGGTCCATGTGGTCTCTTTCAACTCTATAGTTCTGTGATTCTATGAAAACACTTGACCGGATAAGACTTCATGTTTGTACAATCCAAAAAAAGGCGTGCCCAGTTCTGAGAGCAGTCTCTGGGCTCTGCCTATTTTAAATCAGATTCTCATTGAAATCCCGTCTTAGTCCCAGAGGCTGATGCGGGAAGCAATGCACTGATGAGGAACGCTGAGTCACACTGCAAATTGTATTTGGCAAAACAGTCCTTTCCCTTCATTCAGCTAATTCAGTCTGCCTCTTTTGACTCAAGAAATGGTGGATCAGAGAAGGAAACATTTCTGACCAGTAAATAAAGCTGTTTTATGCATTTTTGCAGATGTTTGGTCAAGAGAACAGAATGAGATAAGGGTATAATGTTTAGGGTAAAGAGGGACTAGAAACATGGTGCCTCATGCCCCTTAGTAGTAGTAGGGAGATTTTTTTTTAGCAAGGGATGCAGTAGGGAGAATGGCTGTCTAATATTTCCTATGGACCTATTGATACCTCCTTTACAAGTTGCCAGATTTACCCCAAACATGTACTCCCCAGCAACTTTTTCTGGGGTTTGGGAACAGCCAGGGAAATGGAAGAAGTATTCTTTATTCACACTATATAAGATCTTAGCCTTATGGGGAAGAAGAAGAAGAAGAGAGAGGATCTGATACTTACATAGCATTACTCATAATGCAGAGGAGGGATAGATAAGGATGGAAATTTATCCTTATCTGAGTCTCCACATCATACATAATGTCCCTTATAATACTAGAAACTGTGGCTATCTGGTAAAAGCTCTATTGGGAGATGTAAGACAGAGAGGAAACTTTTTCACACAATATATAGATGAACTGTGGGCTTTACTACTACAAGATGTAGGCTGCCAACATGGACTGCTTAAAAAAGAGACTGAATAAATTAATGGAGGTCAGAGCCCTCTATGAGGTCATGCTCTCGATCCTGCCTGTGTCACAAATATGTTAGGCAGGGATGAGAAACAGGGTCTTTTCAATCGTGGCCCCTCGACTATGGAACGCCCTTTCTAGGGACATTAGATCGGCCCCCTCCCTCTTAACATTCCAGAAAAAGAGTCAAGACCTGGCTGTTCGAGCAAGTGTTTGAAAATGAAATGTAAAAGATATAGGAACTTGGAACGACTGGACGACGAGATGGATAATGTTTTTAATTAGGAGACACAAATGGCTTATGTTTAATTACTTTTGTTAGGTTTTATACTATCTATTAATGTTTTAAATGCTTTATGATGTTCTTGGGCATTGAATCATTGCCTGTGTAAACTGCCCTGAGTCGTCTGAGGGCTGAGAAGGGCGGTATACAAATATAGTAAATAATAAAATAATAATATATCATCTGTGGCATCAGAGGCAGTGGGTCGCAGGGTATCAACTGATGAGAACATGGGATAGAAGGTAAAGTTGCAGTAATGACTTTTTGCAAAAGCCTTCTAAATTTGGTCATAAAAAAAGTTTTTTGGTCTGGTAACTGAAAGATCCAGGAAGAACTGGCCCATTGATGGCAATGAGGAACTTATGACGCTCCCCTTTCAGTCTTTTTTGGGGCATCAGTCTTAAGTAACCACCCTATTTGGAATCTTTTCTTCTTATATGCTTCAATAAAACCTGTATTAAAGGATTCAGACTTAAGAAACCACTCTTTCTGGAATCCTTTCTCCTTATATCCTTGAATAAGACCTGGATTAAAGGCATCAGATTTAAGAAACAACTCTTTCTGGAATCTTTTCTCCTTATATCCTTGAATAAGACCTGGATTAAAGGCATCAGACTTGAAAAACTACCCTTTCTGGGATCCTTTCTCCTAATATCCTTCAATAACACCTGGATTAAAGGTACCGGCCTTAAGAAACCACCTTTTCTGGGATGATTTGCCTCAACACCAACAAATAGCATGAAGGGCATTCCATGCTATATCTTGTGATATTTCTTCATGCAAAATAACCCACTTTTCCATATACATGGTAAACATTCTCATTATACTTTGACATTTTATGCCACATTTGTTTTCAGTCTAATGATGCAGATTCAGAAACATCTGGAATAATACCAATTAAATATGTTTCAATTCAAGGTTGTAACATAACAAAAGTCTGGGAATGCCAAAGGTGTTTGGTGAATTTTTCCAACAGGCAAATACATTTTTATTTAAGCAGACTTTGAACATGTAGTGATATGTTAATTTTATCAATATCTGTATGTATGTATTTTTATCCTTTACAATTTTAGCTTGTAAATCGCCTAGAGCATCTTGGATAATTAAATTATGATGATGATGATGATGATGATGATGATATTTTATTCCTTTAAAACTTGTGTTTGTTTTTTCAAATATTTTAATTCTGTTTTATGCTGCTTTAAATGTTTCTTGCAATTTTTAAAAATTTATTGTTTTGAAAGCTGCCTTGGGTCCTATTCTGAGGGAAAGGCAACATCTAAATACAACAAATCTTAATCACCTTGAGTCCTCATATCAGGAGAAAGGTGGTATAAAAACAAAATAATTAATGAATAGATACTGCCTCTACAGCACATTGTGGAATTGCCATACCCAAATGGAAATAATTGGGCATATCTATGGGGTCAAACCTGGGCAATATTGCCAGACTTGAAAAATAAAGAGCTTAATTTCTGGAGTGAAACAGCAGGAGTAATCCTTTTGTAGGAAGATTTGCAATGGTGATGGGAAATCTTTGCATTATAATTTATAAGCAGAGATATGAGATGTTGGATTTAAACACATGCACACACACAAATAGCCTTTTCCATGCACAAGTGCTCACTTGAGTCTTAGCTGGTTTAGGAAGTTTACAGAGCGTTTCTTAGCAACTGCATTCCTTATTCTTCAATCTGTAGGAAGGAAAGTATCCTGTGCTCCTTCCCAGTACCTTGATAATCTGTTATCTTAGACACACATCCCACCACAGGAACACTTAGCGTGAAGAGGTCATATTATGTAAATTCTAAGTCACATGGCAAGACCAACCTTTTCCATACACACTCTCCCTACGCATTGCTCGAGATTCTGTTTAGTAGACTGAAACTCCTATGGTTTGACAAATACCTAGAAAACACTCAGAAGAATGAGTTAGAATGCAATTGTACAGGAAGATAAATATCAAACTTATATGGTTTTAGTGGGTCATAGCTCCAGCCTAGGGAAACTTGGGATTTGAACTCCCACTCTGAAATAATGAGACCAGACACAAGATTGTGGATAAAGCAAATGACCAGGGACTCTGGTCATTCCACAGATATATAAACCTATTTTCCTAGTTCCAACAGACCTCACTACCTCTGAGGATGCTTGCCATAGATGCAGGCGAAACGTCAGGAGAGAATGTCTCTAGATCATGGCCATATAGCCTGAAAAAACCTACAACAACCTAGCCTTTTGTTGATTGAACTGTTAATTCGAATTTCTGGACTGCTTGAATTATGGGGATGGCATGACCAGATGTCAGTCTAGACCAGTGGTTCTCAACCTGTGTGTCCCCTGGTGTTTTGGCCTATAACTCCCAGAAATCTCAGGCAATTTACCAGCTGTTAGGAATTCTGGGAGCTGAAGGCCAAAACATCTGGGGATCCACAGACCAAGGGACATGAATAAACAAGTGACCGCCTCCTCCACCCACCTCTGGACAAAATACCTGATCCCAGGTGATATAAAACAGATATAAAAATATAGTGACAACCTACTCTTTGTAGAATATAATTACTGTGTTTGGTTTCCTAATTGGTTTCCTTGCTTGCTTTTTTGAGAAGGTGGTTCAGCTATCCTCAGAAAGTGCCAAAAGTTTTAATAATTTAAATTGCTTAATTTGTTCATCATGAGTAAGAGAGAGAGAGAGAGAGAGAGGCTAATAGAGGCTATCCCACTTAATGGTTTTGCTTATTATTTTTTATTTCTTCATGCCAGTGAATAATACACAAGAAAAGGCATATGGGTGATATTTCATTTTGAATGCCTAAACCAGGACAGAATCTTTAAGAGCCATGTTATTAGCTGGATGTGACAAATACTGTAATCAATTCATGAGACATTTTACAGTGGCCATCTTGACCATTAGGCTGTGTGAGGCATTGACTTGGCACAGCAGATGTGGAGAAGTCATAACAGAGCTGCAAGTGCTTAATATTGTACTTTGTTGGGAACCTGCAATTTTTTAAGCCAGCCTTCCTGATCTATGGCCCTTTCCCCACATAGCATTATTCTGTTAGCTTTGGTGCCTCAGAAGAGGCATTGCTGTGACAATCCTGTATGCCAGGAATGTTAGAATAGTCTTGATCTTGGCCAGTGGTAGTGAACTTTACTGAAGTTTTTAAATATACATCTATGAAGCAATAAACATATATTATAATATATGGAGAAAATTACAAAGAGAACAATAAGTTTTTGCATTTTGGCTGAACCTCAATCTGGTTCTGCTGGCCGGATTCTGGTAGACACCCGTATCCATTTTTGCATGCCTCCTAAAAATGAGTAGGTAGCCAGATAGCCGTTTTTGATCTGCAGCCACAAAATACAGCTGGATTTGGCCCATTGGCAGTAATCAGGACGTTACAAGGCTCCCCTTTCTGTTTCTGGGACCGTTTCCTTTTTTCCCTTCAAGGGAGCCTGGGTTTCAACAACAGGGTCAGGAAGCAGACACAGCTTGCGTGAGACATGTCATGGCATTCTTCTATTCTGATTGGGCCAACAGGAAGGACTCAGAGGGGAAACCTGTGCGAGCATCACACAACGGTCTCTTTGCGCACAGCATGATGCCGAATAGGGGAGGTGGAGCCGTGATTGGCTGCCGTGTAGTCCTGTAATGGACAAAAAACATGACCACTGGGCAGGGGCGGCTCAACCCATTATGCAAAGTAAGCATTTGCAGTATAGTTGATTTTGTCCAGGGACGCTCTTGAAGTGCTCTTGGGGGAAAATAGATCTTGACATATGCGAGTTGTAGTTACTGGGATGTATAGTTCACCTACAATCAAAGGGCATTCTGAACTCCACCAATGATGGAATTGAACCAAATATGGCACACAGAACTCCCATGACAAACTGAAAATATATATCAGTGATTGGTTGGGGGGGGGGGGCAGGCAAAATACTGTTTGCTTACCGATGAAAATTACTTAGGGCTGCCTCTGCCACTGGGCCCTTGCTGTTATGGCCATCTGACCAAGCCGACCAAGCCAGACTGGCCGAAGGGAACTGACCACTCCCAATCTGTGCATAAGTCTAGAGAACAACATTTTTAAAAAGCTACGCTACAGCTACAATAAACAAAACTATAATAGAAATCTACCTTAATGGACTACAATATAAATTGTAAACAACAAATGATTTCCCAACTAATGGTTATACATTCACATATCCTACTTCCTCCAAATGAATAATATAGTTGTATTTCCATATATTGTTCCATCCTACTATTCTTCAAATCATAATACCAGTAATCTCCCCTGTTAATTCCCAATCTTTTTTTTTAAAAAAAGAAAGAAATATGTAAATACTTTCCTCTAATTAAAGCCGTGAATATGCCCATTTCTGCAGGGTCATAGAATTCCATCAATTAGTCCTCTTGTAGAGGATAGCTATATCTTTCCACTTCTGCTCATAAAGCAGTCTGATAACTTTGTCATATACTGGATAATCTTTCTGTACTTTTTCTCAATCTAGTCATCCCAAACAAGAAGAGCTCTTTGTGCTTCTTAGCAATCCTTATGAAAGCTATCTAATGTATAATACAGGCAGTTCCCAAGTTACAAACATCCAACACGTGTGACTTAGTTCCACATACCACTGGAGAGCCCACAATCTATACTTGAGGGCAAGGACCTTCACCTGCTTCCATTCCACTGACCCTAATAAATCAATGGTATGCTATCATAAAATGTGTGGGTTTCATCTTGCCATTTTGAATCATGGCCATCCTAATACCAGACCTCTGAGAGTCTGGTGTGGCAGCACTTTGCATATGTCTTGAATTGGTATTCTTTTCTCACTTCTCAAGGAAATAGTCTCCACTGAAACATAGTATAACAAAGTTCGGACTCAGAGATTGGCTTCTGAAAGAGGTTTCTCTCTTCACAAACTAGTGGATTATGCTATATATTAAGCCACAACACTCAGCTATGGCAGTGATGGGACTGCATTGTCATAGCCAGGCCATGTTATAATTGGGAAATAGAAGAAGAAGCCATTTCATGGGCATGAGAACTGATGTATCTTAGTAGGTAAGAGATGAAACATTGAGACAAGTTCAAATATTTCCAAAGAAGGAACTCATTTGATTTCTTTATTCAAATAACTCTTCTGAGTTGGCTCCGTCAACTCGTATGTTCTATATGGGGACCATAATACTGGCCTAATTTGCAGATATGCATGGATTACTGTCCTGACAGCATATACAGAGTACTTTGAAGAATATACACATGCTGTAGAAATACCAAGATGGTTTCATATTCCTGGATAATTATTTCTGGAAGCATTAGTAGTGACTGATTTTGGGAAATACTCTAGTAAGCAGAAGGCAACTTAATTTATTACTGCTCTGGCACAACATTTGAAATGAGAAAAGAATGACCAATATTGTGTTCTGTCATTCCCTATGGCAATGCCTTTAATTATTTTTGTTGTGATTCACTATTAAATGAGCTTTATTTTATGCTGACTTCCATATTTTAGATATTTTAGCTAGAACTGTGGATAAGGACATCCATGCCTGGTGAGCTTCTGTTAAACCAGATCAGCCGAGATTGAAAACAAGCACTCCAACTCAAAGACAAAGCTATAGAGGTTTATTACATTTGGCCAAATAGGATGAAAGTACAAGCAATATGCTTCAAAAGGCACACACACAAATGCACAGAAAAATACAAGACATTTTATACAGTTCTGACAACTATTCAGACTTCCTGCTTCCTCCCAATTGACTGGAAAGAAAGGCAGGCTAGGATCCGCACCAAGATTGCCCAGAGGTTTCCTTGATTTCACAGCCTGCAAGGGAAGATTCTCATGGTGGGAAGAAAGCCAGCTGGTATTTGGTCAGCTTGAAGAATCAATCAATTGCATATGGGAGGGTGCAAACTCAGAGGAAGTGGTGACATGGATATGCAGATGAATCTTTGAGTAACCCAAGTGTCCAGTTCTGTGTGTGACAAAGGGAGCAAGACTCAAGAAACAAAAGTGGCAGC
>NW_026845477.1:11837623-11942253 GCF_025583915.1 Anolis sagrei ordinatus | reverse complement strand
CTCCCCAATACCACATGTATTCATCTTCCATAGCCATTTCCCCTTTTTCTTGAACAGTAGTACTGATTTGCTCCATCTTTCCAATTTTAAAAATACTTTATTTGAAATTTTTGAAAAGCATGTTAAAAATTACAAACAAGACAATCTTGTAAGCCCTTCTCCCTCCCACACCCGCAGCAGTGGCATTGAAAACATTGTATAAATAACACAGTGTGTATTGTTGTTGCATAACTTGTCAATTATGACAAATGTAAGACAAAGGGTAAGATTAAAATCTGTTGTTGTGATTGCTTTAAAATCTGTTTCTCCAGAAGCTCAGTTGCTATTCTTGAGGTCTTTTGGGATTAACTGAAAACTGAAATGGATCAAAGGAAAGCAAACGAAGTTGTTCCGCATTGGTGGTCTTTCTATCTCAATCTAAACGATACGTCTTTTTTTTTTCAGATAATGTGATAAACGATAGCAAAATGAGTGATCTTGAGAATCTTTTCAAGATTGAGTGACATTGATAGGATTGGCATCATCCATTATGCTAACTCATGGTGTCATTCCAATGGACTTCCTCCTGTACCACTCCATACAGAACCCTGTTCCTTTTTCTGAAATGGACCTTTCTCACCCAGGTGAAGCTAGGAGGGAAGAGCAATTTGCCTCCTCCACCAAAGAAGGAGATGGTTGGTTCCACTGGAACCATCTGGAAGGAGGGGCAAGGCTAGGCCGTTGCCTCAGCTGGCCTCTCCTCTTCAGTTGCTTCCAGCCAGTGACTCACCACCAGGCCATTAACAGTATAATTATTGGTTGCCAATAGGGACCAGGTAAGAATTTTTCCTTCCTATGTTCTAGGATGGTTTTTTCACCTACCCTATTCTGTTCTTAGGGGCTAGCTGGGATGGTGTGGTTTTTAAATAGGACTTAGAGGTAAATAGTTTAGAAAAAGCTCAAAGTTGGTGGACACCTAAGGCGCCCCCTTCCGGGGTGACGCCCAAGAACTAAAACACTCACCCGCAGTGAGGACATTGATTTTCAGGTGAAAGGCGGCCTGAGTTAGGATTGGCTTGACATGCCTTCCTCTTGGCACATTTCTCTCTTTTGCCCTCCATTTGTGCCTCTTCTAATTCTGCAGCACTGCTGGTCGCAGCTGACCTCCAGCTGGAGTGCTCAAGGGCCAGGGCTTCCCAATTCTCAGTGTCTATGCCACAGTTTATAAGGCTGGCTTTAAGCCCATCTTTAAATTTCTTTTCCTGTCCACCAACATTACGTTTCCCATCTTCAGTTGTATCATAAATTCCCGTACCTTTCCATACGGTGGTCCACACTCTTGTTACATCCCGTATAGACTACTGCAATGCTCTCTAGGTGGGGTTCCTCTGAAGACTGCCCGGAACCTGCAACTAGTCCAACGTGCAGCAGCAAAATTACTAACAGGAGCGGGGTACAGGGAGCACACTACTCCTTTGCTGCGTCAGCTCCAATGGCTGCCAATTAGCTTCTGAGCACAATTCAAAGTGCTGGTGTTGACCTACAAAATCCGAAACGTTCCGGCCCAGTTTACCTTTCCGAACGGATTCTCCGCTATGAATCATCAAGGTTGTTAAGATCTTCTGGAGGGGCCCTGCTCTCGGTCCCACCACTTTTGCAAACGCATCTGGTGGGGGCGAGAGACAGGGCCTTCTCGGTGGTGGCCCCTCGGTTGTGGAACTCTCTCCCGATGGAGATTAGATCTGCCCCTTCCCTCCTGAACTTCAGAAAGCAAGTGGAATCCTGGCTCTGGGACATAGCATTCTCAGAATGATTGGGAAGTTCAGCAATTAGCTAATAAGTACCGACCACACTGGCGGATTGAGATGAATGTGATTTTATCTTGGCGACTTGGATGGTGTATTTATTCTGTTGTATTTAACTTTTTGATGCGATTATGTTTTTTATTGTATTTATGTACTAATTTATGCTGTAAGCCGGCCTGAGTCCCTCTGTAGAGGTTGAGAAGACTGGGGTATAAAAGTTTTAAATAAATAAATAAATAACAGGCTCAAAACTTTGGCAGTTTCTTCAAGACTGGAATAAAACCACCCACATCTGTCCGGTGATGGAGTCCACTGACTGCCATAGAATCATAGAATCAAAGAGTTGGAAGAGACCTCATGGGCCATCCAGTCCAACCCCCTGCCAAGAAGCAGGAACATTGCATTCAAATCAGCCCTGACAGATGGCCTCCAAAGAAGGAATCTCCACCACACTCCAGGGTAGAGAGTTCCACTGCTGAACGGCTCTCACAGTCAGGAAGTTCTTCCTCATGTACAGATAGAATCTTGTAGTTTGAAGCCATTGTTTCGCGTCCTAGTCTCCAGGAAGCAGAAAACAAGCTTGCTCCATCCTCCCTGTGGCTTCCTCTCACATATTTATACATGGCTATCATATCTCCTCTCAGCCTTCTCTTCTTCAGGCTAAACATGCCCAGCTCCTTAAGCCGCTCCTCATAGGGCTTGTTCTCCAGACCTTGATCATTTTAGTCGCCTCCTCTGGACACATTCCAGCTTGTCAATATCTCTCTTGAATTGTGGTGCCCAGAATTGGACACAATATTCCAGGTGTGGTTAACCAAAGCGGAATAGAGGGGTAGCATTACTTCCCTAGATCTAGACACTATGCTCCTATTGATGCAGGCCAAAATCCACTGGCTTTTTTTGCCGCCACATCACATTGTTGGCTCATGTTTAACTTGTTGTCCACTAGGACTCCAAGATCTTTTTCACACGTCTGTTCTCGAGCCACATGTCCCCCATTCTGTATCTTTGCATTTCGTTTTTTCTGCCTAAGTGGAGTATCTTGCATTTGTCCCTGTTGAACTTCATTTTGTTAGTTTTGGCCCATCTCTCTAATCTGTCAAGATCGTTTTGAATTGCTCCTGTGCTCTGGAGTATTGGCTATCCCTCCCAATTTGGTGTCGTCTGCAAACTTGATGATCATGCCTTCTAGCCCTTCATCTAAGTCATTAATACAGATGTTGAACAGGATAGAGTCCACTGACTGCCACTGTGTACCTATTTCAAAGGAATGCCTACTGAATATAGTAGGTCTGAATCCCAGGCAAAGGGGCATGGAATTGCAGCCTTTATTGCATTTTGATCTGATCCAATACAGCAAGGCATGTCCTTTCAGTCACATCCATCTTTTTGCTGTACACCAAAGGCCTCCTTTCCACCCACATTTTAATTTACCTTCCTGATTCTCATTCCAGCGACACCCAATTGCTGCGACATCAAGGCATTTTTGTGCAAGCTGTGTAACAGCCTGTTTCTGGGTACAGTTCCTGTGGACTGTCTCTCCTGTTTCCCCAGAAACCCAAAGGGGAGAACACCTTCGGCAGTCACTAATTGACAGCTTCCTCCTGCTCTGCCTCTCTAATGGGGACCAGCAGTTGCACCCTTGATCTCCTTCTTTGCAAACTACAGCGAATGCATCAATGGGTCAGGGAGAGCATCTGTATTATTCCTCTTCACTGTATGGCAGTATCATAAAGCTGACATTCTTTAGATGGGCAGATCAATAAGGCTGAATGCAATAGCAGAACATATTACATATTGATGGGTTGGTTTTGTTGCATCAACATTTGGCTACAGTTGGAGCTAAATAATCATTCCTGATCCTGACTTTGTTTAACCTGACTCCTCCTTGTTATTGTTGTTCCTTAACTATCATTTTGATTGTGAGTAACTAACTGGGCTTTTTCTTTTTTTTTTCTCTTGCCTGGCGAGGAGCCCAAAACAAAATGTAATTATGTCCCATGAGCTCACCAATATGGAGAAGCATGACTTTTAGATGTCATAAGGGGTGGGGGAGAAACAGGCAGATGGAATGAAGAAGAGGGGAAAATGCATTAACTAAAACAAAATGAGAAAGAGAGAGAGAGGGAGGGAGGGAGGGAGGGAGAATGGTATAGAATGAGAGGGGAAGTAAAATGAAACCAGACCAGATAATGCCTTTTCTTTTCTTCCCTCTTGCTATTTAATTCTGGGCGTTCATCCAAAAGATGAGTGCCTTTGACGGTATCTCCAATGTCAGCGGGGAAGGGAATCTGCTCTGGGTTTTAGTCTGAACTTTAAAGGCTTTTTTTGTTGTGTCAGGAGCGACTTGAGAAACTGCAAGTCACTTCTGGTGTGAGAGAATTGGCCGTCTGCAAGGACGTTGCCCAGGGGACACCCGGATGACTTTAAAGGGTGAATCTATGACACCTGGCTTGGGCCTCTTCTATATTGCCCTATATACCAGATTATCTTCTTATCTCAGATTATCTGGCAGTGGAGACTCGTATAATCCAGCTCACAGCAGATAACCTGGGCCTGGATGCTGGAATATTAAGCACCCTAGAAGGGATTTCATTTGGAGTTTTTGTATCTTCAATTGTCCTGCTGATATTCTCTTTGAAGAGGGCCACTCAAAAGGGTAAATAAATACCTACACTGCAAAATTAATGCAGTTGGACACACTGTAACTTCCATAGATAAAGGTTTCCCCCTGACATTAAGTCCAGTCGTATCCGACTCTGCGGTGTGGTGCTCATCTCCATTTCTAAGCCAAAGAGCCAGTGTTGTCCATAGACACCGCTAAGGTCATGTGGCCAGAATGACTGCATGGAGTACTGTTACCTTCCTGCTGGAGCAGTACCTATTAATCTACTCACATTTGCATGTTTTCGAACTGCTAGGTTTGCAAAAGCTGGGGCTAACAGTAGGAACTCACACTGCTCCCTGTGAATGAACCGGTCACCTTTCAATCAGCAAGTTAAGCAGGTCAGTGTTATGAGATTTGTAGTTTAGGCACTAGCTCTCTTTGGCTGAGAAGACGAAATACTTTGTAAAGCTACTACTCTGATGATTTCATAGCATTGAGCCGTGATGGTTAATTTGATGTCAAATTGCATTGATTCTACAGTGTAGATGCACCCAGTGTCTTGTTAGTTTGGGATATCAGTTTTCAAAATGAGAAAATGAAATTGGCAACCTAAACTTTTGTAGACTTAGGGCTCACCTATATCTACACTACAATAATAATAATAATAATAATAATAATAATAATAATAATAATAATAATAAACCTTTATTTATACCCCACTACCATCTCCCACAGGACTCGGTGCAGCTTATAAGAGGCCGAGCCCAAGCACATCATAAAACATAACAACAACAAAACAACAATAAATAACTCATAAAAGCAAAAACAATACAATAATAACAATACAATAATAACACGACGCATTTAAAAACCTGTGGCAGGGCCAAACGTAAGAATTAAAAATTTAAAAATGCTAGGCATGTCCAAGGGAAATAGAAGGGATATTTTTGGGATAGGTGGGCATGCAGACAATTCTAAGTCTCTCGTAAAGTGCATTTAGGACGTATTGCTTAGGATTCCTTATTCTGGGAAGGCACACTGGAACATTCACATTTTCAAGCTCCTTCTAAAGACTGCCAATGTTGGGGCCTGCCTGATGTCCTTGGGGAGGGAGTTCCAGAGTCGTGAGGCCACCACCAAGAAGGCCTTGTCCCTCGTTCCCACCAATCACGCTTGCAAAGCAGGTGGGATTGTGAGCAGGGCCTCTCCAGATGAACGAAGAGATCGCGTGGGTTCGTATACAGAAATGCGGTCACACAGGTAGATGGGTCCCAAACAGTTTAGGGCTTTGTAGGTAAGCACCTGCACCTTCAATTGGGCCCGGAAAATGAACGGCAGCCAATGGAGCTCCTTGAACAGGAGGGATGACCTCTCCCTGTAAGGAGCACCAGTTAACAGACTGGCCGCCGCCCGTTAAACCAACTGGAATTTCCGGGCCGTTTTCAAGGGCAGCCCCACGTAGAGTGCATTACAGTAGTCCAATCTGTAGGTGACTACGGGCATGGACCACCCCTTTCCCTTTGACATTAAGTCCTGTCGTATCCAACTGGGGGTTGTTGCTCATCTCCATTTCTAAGCCAAAGAGCCAGCGTTGTCCATAGATGCCTCCAAGGTCATGTGGCCATACGCATGACTGCATGGAGTGCCATTACCATCCCACCAAAGCAGTACCTATTGATCTACTCACATTTGCATGTTTTTGAATTGCTAGGTTGGCAGAAGCATGGGCTAACAGTGGAAGCTCACCCTGCTCCCACAGATTTGAACTGATGAACTTTCAGTCAGCAAGTTCAGCAGCTCAGCAGTTTAACCCACTGCACTACTGCGCGCTCCTCAGGGAGGTTTACTCCCATGTAAATGTGTGCTGGATATCATTTGGAAAATGTTCTGAGCTAGGTTCCCTTTTTTAATTCACTCTGGAAGAATATTCCTCAGGGGAAACTGGCCCAAAATTAACAAGAAAGAAAGATGTCTGTGGGTGTTTCCAACACCCACCCATTGAGAACAACAATAGAAATGGGTTACTGGTTCTGGTTTATCCAGATGTTTGCAAATGTGTTTGGGAAATACAACATTCAAGCCACTCCAGCAGTCACACTGAAACATATATTAGAAAACAGAGAGAAGAGGGGAAAGGGGGAATAGACCCCAAACATAATTGTTTCTAAGATAGATATATGCCAGTAACACCCAGGGAGAAAATGATTAAATGCAATCCCTGGATAGGTCTCTAACCATTTGGCATTTCAACCCAAAATGAGAGTTTGCTCTTGGGCAAAAAGCAGAGATCTGGGTCATTCGTCCCTGGGGTGTGCAACCTCTCCTCATAGCCAACTAGGGTAGAAGGAGTTCTGTTTTCCTAACAGCTTAGGTGTTAGAAAACCTTGGAAGATTTGGCACTAGAAATTAGCATGTATCCGGTGGAGAATGGGAGCTAATCTCCTGCAGCAGAGATGCTCAAATAATTGATGAATGTGTGCCGGATTCCCAAAGAGAGAAGGGGGGGGAGAGAGAGAAAATGAGAGAGAGAGAGGAGGCGGAGGGAAGGTGCTGATTCCAGTCCTGTAACGTCAGGATTGCGTCAATTTGGGTTTCAACCACGTCCTTCGGTCTCAGAGCTCAGTTCGTCAGAAGATCCCACGAACCACAGGAGAAGGGCTTTGCGAATCACTGTGAAGGAAGGAAGGAAGGGAAGGAGGGAGGAGGTAGAGGGCGAAGGCAGSTGRACCCTCCCAGCCTCCCAGTTTCTCCCTGTCACTGTCGCCTCCTCCTTTTCCCAAAGCCTTCCCCATCTTTCAGGCTGCTGTTTGCATCACATTGGGAAGCAAGGCTCCCCTGGCTGCCTGTGTGAGCCTGTGAGCATCTTCCTCTCTGTGTTTTCCTTTCCTCTGCCAACTAAGAGGGGAAGGAGCCAGGCACAGGCAGAGCATCCTTCAGCACCTTGGACAGAGCAGCAAGCAAACAACATGGCTCCGATCACAGCCAGCCGGGAAGAATTTGGTAAGCAATGCATCTTCTTGCAATCTTTTCCAAAATGACTTAGTTCCTTACGGTTAGATGCTGTGGGAAGTGAAAGCGCTCCCACTTTGTAATTGCTTTTCTTGGAGATCCAGAGCATGCAAAGATCTGCCATCCAAGCCCCTTGTGTCTCTCCCTCAAAGCCTCTTTTATGCCTTGGGATGAACAAAAGTTTCCCTGTTTTGTTTTACGAGCTCCATTCCCACCTTGCTCCCTCTGTATCTTCTCTCAACTCCCCAGCTTTTTGGGAGACATGGTGATAGGGGAAGGTGTCAATTTCTCTGGGTTTCCTTTTGCAAGGAAGCGAGCTGCCTGAGGAAGAATGAGTCAGATCATTTTGATCGCAAAGACTTGGAGAATAATTGCCTAAACCACTTCCTGAAAGAAAGGGACAGGGAGCTTTTTGCTCAAAAGGATTAGTCATCCAACCACCCACTCATCCATCCATCCACCCATCCACAGACTTTCTTTCACTCTTTGAATCTATTCCCTCCTTTTGATAGCAAAATGCATTCCCAGTGCTTTTAACTATGATATATTCCCTACAGGAACTTAAATAGGGCTGCCTGGCTTCCCAGACCCAAGATAATATGTACTGATAATGCCAATAAAAAAACTTTCTTGCATGCCGGTCTTTTTTCTGGACTGTTTCAGCTTCAGAAAAGCACAGCCTTTCAGAACAGGAGAAATATATAATTATGTAAAGAGGCATAGAATCATAGAATCATAGAATCCTAGAGTTGCCATCCAGTCCAACCCCCTGCCAAGAAGTAGGAAAATCACATTCAAAGCACCCCTGACAGATGGCCATCCAGCTTCTGCTTAAAAGCCTCCAAAGAAGGAGCCTCAACCAGACTCTGGGGTAAAGAGTTCCAGTGCTCAACAGCTCTCACAGTCAGGAAGCTCTTCCTAATGTCCAGGTGGAATCTCCTTTCCTGTTGTTTGAAGCCATTGTTCTGCATTCTAGTCTTCAGGGAAGCAGAAAACAAGCTTGCTCCCTCCTCCCTAAGACTTCCCCTCACCTATTTATATATGGCTATCATGTCTCCTCTCAGCCTTTTCTTCTTTAGGCTAAACATGCCCAGCTCGTTAAGCCACTCCTCATAGGGCTTGTTTTCATAGGGCTTGATCATTTTAGTCATCCTCCTCTGGACACATTCCAGCTTGTCAACATCTCCCTTAAAATAGAGATTTGTTCTTTTCCAGTTACCTAAAGGGTGGGTCACCATGGCTGTCCCATCACTACAAGTACAATAGTTAGGGGTCCTGAGATCAAACCATAAATTTGCAGGCAATACACTTGGATTTAAACTGCTTTTGGTCCAATTAAAGATAATAAGAAGCAATGGACTTTATTTCATGTTTGCCAGCTTCACTATCCTCTGAATGAAGTTGACAGAGTTTCAAGTAAGGCTAGCATATCTGGCTAAGTAATACCAGATCTGTCCAAAACAAGATCAGCTTTAAATACAGTGAGATGAAATGGTGCTTCTTCAAACCAGCCTTCTTGTGATCTGTCCTACTGTTTGGTTCCCCCCCCCCCAGAATTAGCTCACTTTCAGGATAGTAGTCAATGTCATAATACCTAGGCACAGTAGACAACCACTTTGTATGCAAAAATAACACCAAAGGTAGACAACATTCCCAGCGGCAGCTATTTTACAGCCAACGTAGATAGGATTTCTTCTGATACCGGCCTCTTGGGTATTTCTAATTTCATTTGTGACAGCCTGCTCACCTGATCACTGACTGTACAAGAATAATTAATGTCCATGGGCTTGATTCTGCCTCCCAAAAGCTGGGATTGTAAGTTGCACCATCATTCCTGCCACTGGACACAATCTATCTGCCTACGAGCTTCCAACGAGTATTTGCAAATGTGTCAATTGGCCATTAAAATCTGTTCAGCCGAGTTAATGACCCAACCTGGCTGCCTTCCCAAAGCATCTTATGCAACTGCCATTACCTCACTGCCAAGGGGGGTTTGTTTCAGCTCCTAGCCAGAAGTCTTGCTTAAAAAGAAAAGGGAAAACCTTACAGCAACATAGATTACAGAAAGCTTAGGGATGAAACTAAGCTTAGGGATGGAACTAGGGTCCTACTCCAAAGTAAGATTTTCTACTATTGGATACATTGCATATATAATTTCTGCATATAATAATTGTGTTACAAATTGAAAATAAACAGAGCCAAAAAGAAGTGATCCAAGCTAATGTCAGATTCCTATGAAAGTGTTAATGTTGCTCAGTAAGGCTAATCTTCCACTTAACCCTTTGGCTGCTTGCTTTTGTGGGCAACCCTTCATCTCTCTATGGATTCGCCTAATGCTCATTACAGACTTTGCTTTAATCGATGTGCAACTCATGTGTGTTTTCCCCCTTGGCAATTTGATCTGGTGATTAGAGAGCCATGGGTGAGGATCCAAAAGACCCCTTCTCCATCTTAGTCAGAAAGAACAGATCCACTTATCCTTTGAATTGTTCCCTCTCTTTCTTTTCCTCAGCCAGAAAGAAGACAGCGATCATTTGTTAGAACACCAGTGTTCTTGCATAAAAGATGTGATTACCTTTCTGCCTAAGCAGTGCTGTTGCATTAATATTAATATTTCATGAGACCCCCATTTTGCTCAGAGAATGTAGACTTAGTTTTGATTTCTGCTCCCAGCATGGGAGGCTTAGGCTTACTTAGAAATGTTACTTATGGGCAGGATTGGATCTCCAATTAGTGGCGTTCATTTGGCCCTGTACTGCTTACTCATGAAATGCTAATGATCTCCTCAGTGCCACTCTTTTATCCATACGCCAGATGTCATTGCAGCTTGCATGCTGTTTTGCCTATTGCTCTGGAATGTGAGCTGATTCATATGTGTGATGGAAAGGAGTTCATGGGGGAATTGTTTTAGTTATTGTGCTTGGGCAATGTATTTCACTGAAATGTTGTGTTCAAGGCATCGAGATCTCAAGATACTTTGGAAGCTCCTCTTTGGTTTGCCTTGCAATTGTCATCAAATAAACACAATGGATTTTCCTTTTTGACATGTGCATACAAGATGTGCAAATTTAGTATGAGGGAAATAACTGCGCACATTTCAGAGAAGTGATAAGACACTGGTGGAAAGTCTACACCATGTCATATAATCTCCAATTAAAGTTAGCCTTTTTGTGTCAAAACTCAAGCCCCCCTTGACATAACTCACTGAACATAAAGAGAAATCCAAAGATTAATATAAAAGTGGATGTCATGAATGTGACTAACACATTTCAAATTCTCTTTTATCTACTGAATAAAGAGCCTAATGTGAAAGATGTAAGAAGCAGCTAGAAGTCTTTATACGCCTACAGAATTCATAAATGTTATCTAGGGCAGCAGCAAAGTTGAATAGGAATATGCCATTTATTACAGATGTGATTGCTGAATTTTGTTTGTTTCAACCACTCTTGCAACAGCGGACACTTCTAATTAGAGTTTTCCATGCGTGTTCATACCTGCAAGGGGCACAAAATCTATATGCTTACTTTTGGATACGACATATCCAGGAATTGTTTCCTTCTGTTTCCCTATTTGGCCAGCTGTTGCTAAGTTAAATTATCATTTTTGATCTCCAAATTCTACCATTCATACATTTGTTGCCATTTGCTTTTGACTTGCAGATGAAATTCCAACTGTGGTTGGGATCTTCAGTGCCTTTGGGCTGGTCTTCACTGTCTCCCTCTTTGCTTGGATCTGCTGCCAACGCAAATCTTCCAAATCAAACAAAACCCCTCCTTACAAATTTGTCCATGTGCTGAAGGGTGTTGATATTTATCCTGAAAACCTCAACAGCAAGAAGAAATTTGGTGCAGAGGACAAAGGAGAAGCCAAAAACAAGCCTATCATTCCAAAGAGTTCTCTACATCTTGACCTCGAAAAGCGAGATCTGAATGGCAACTTCCCCAAAACAGCTCCGAAGATAACAAGTTCCTCAGAAGTTGAGAACTCGATTCCAAAGGTCTTCCCTGAGAGGGAGAAAGATTCGGTGTCCCCTGATAGCTTGAAATCTATCTCATCTTTATCTTCTGAAGAGAAGCAAGATAAATTAGGGACTCTCTTCTTCTCTCTTGAGTACAACTTTGAAAAGAAGGCATTCATGGTGAACATCAAAGAAGCACGTGGCTTGCCAGCCATGGATGAGCAGTCAATGACTTCTGATCCGTACATCAAAATGACAGTGCTGCCTGAGAAGAAGCACAAGGTGAAAACTCGAGTGCTGAGGAAAACCTTAGACCCAGCCTTTGATGAAACCTTCACCTTTTATGGGATCCCATATGCTCAGGTTCAAGATCTGAGTCTTCACTTTATGATCCTGAGCTTTGACCGGTTTTCTCGAGATGATGTCATTGGAGAAGTCCTCTTTCCTTTGTCAGGGATTGAGTTGTCTGAAGGAAGAATGCTGATGAACAAGGAAATCATCAAAAAGAATGTTAGGGTAATTGATCTTACTTTTTAATTATTAATTTGTTTTGCCTGCCATGTCTCAGTACATAARATATTTTCATGCTCTGGGATGTAAGATTATCACCAAAACACACACACACACACACACCTTTATTTATATTATATATATATATATATATATATATATATATATATATATATATCTTAGATGCATAAACATATAAAAGGTATGAAGTTAGGTAGCTTGATTGATCATCCAATAGATATCAGAGAAGCTCAACAATATAAAAAGGGTCTTTACCGTAACGTTTCTTTGTATTAACCTAAGCAGAAAGGATTTTACATTGTTTTTGAAAGATGACCCAGCTTGGGTTGGGTAAGCCCACAAAGAGGTGGGTTTGTCAATTTTGAAAGAACCATTGACACTGGATAAAACTGTGTTTATTCTATCTGTTCTTAACTTATGGATGTGTACTGTAGACAACATCCAGAGTTATGCTTCCATCATAATCTAACATGTAGTATAATATAATCTAAGTGTATAAACACAAGATAAGAAATATCCATGGGGAGCTCTTGGGTCAAGACATTATGCTATGATCAACAGGGCTGCTGTAGCTTGCAATACACACACACACACACAAATCTAAGTGCTTTGTCCAGTAAGCCACACTAAGAGATGAAATCAGACTGGGGATCATTCAGTTCTCCAGGGTTTCTCAGACGTAACTGGCAGTAAATACCAGTTATGCCTAAATGGAAAACATGTGCTCTATGTTTAAGCTGTGGCCCATCCTTGAAGCTACAGTGTGACTCTTGATTATTTGGGCTTTCATACAAGACTTCTGCAGAGGAAATGCCACAAAGTACAATGGTTTCATACATGAATTTAATATTTTATACCAGAATACTTGAGTATAATGGCACCCTGAAGCCAACCATGTCTACTATTGGTGCATGTAATGCCCCAAAACCATACTCAGTTTGGTTCCATTTTTTGCTCCCACCCCCAATTCCATTTTCCAAAATTGGGAGGGGTGCCATTTTTGTTCTGGTAAGATTCAGTCCATTGGTGCCAATGAGGAAACTCATTTTCCCATCAACTTTAGGCCTGTCTGGAAGAAACTTGCCTCACTTGTAGACCAAATTTAGGACTGCAAGTCTGCCAAGTTTTGAAACGTTTCATCAATCCACTGGTTTTTGGAAAATGTGTAAATTTTTGACCATAACATTTAAAAAAACACAAGAGGGGGTTCTGGGAATTGAAGTCCCAACCAACGTGCACCACAAGAAAGGAGGAGAATGGACACAGTCAACCAGGCCTCTGATTGGCTGTGAAAGAAACACAAGAAACAGATAGGAAAACCTCAACTTCCATCACCCCCCAGGAGGGAGCACAGAGGCTCCTTCAATGCCCGTGCTGTGCAAAGTGCTGCAGGGAAAGCAAGTTTCCAGTGGGGCCCTCTCCAGAGGAGTGGTCTAGGGAAACCTTTCCCACCTTTTTCTCTATTTCTCTTTCTCTCTTTCTGGCCTTATTTGCCTCAAGCAGGCACTCTACGGGGGTGCACTTTGGGAAGGGATGGAGAAGGCTGTGGGATAGAAAGAAGAAAGCCACTACCATCAAGCGCCTGCTCTTGCCTGATTTGTGAGGCCACCCACAAGCCATGGCCTCTGCCTCAGGTAGAGTGCCACTCAACTCCATTTCCTCCACCAGCTAAAAGATCTGGCTGCTCATGATCTGTTCCAGCTAATGCTTTGGCTGGGTCCTGCATAGTCCATTTTTGGTGGCCCAGCTGCTGGGTCACCAAAATTTCCCAAATCCTGAATCTCCAGAATTGTGCACACTCATAATTCCCATCACTGATCAGGCTGAATTGTTTCATAGCAATAATAATGTTGTGTTGTCAGGGAGCAGACTTCATTGCTGGAAATCCACTGATTGAATCTAGTAGAAGTGGAAAGCTGTGATCTACCCTTCCTAGGCTGGCCATTGGTTAATTCAAAAACTACTCTGGAGACCTGGAACACCTAGTCCAAACCTGTTCCAGATTGATAAATCCTTTGGAGACAAGTTTTTTTTTGCAAGGGGGGGATTTGAGGGCCACAATAGGAAGGAGCATTAGATACCACTAGGAATAATCCATTGCTAGTGGCATTGTAGTGGAAATAGGTCTAAGTATTGAAGTAAACTTGGCAGTAGTTGCCTTTTTGCAAATTAATGGAAGAAAACTTTTATAACATGTAACATGGTATAATCTAAGGGTATAAATAAAAGACAGTAGTGATCCATGGGTAGTCATTGGATTAGGACATCATGCTGTGATCAGCAAGGCTGCTGGAGCCTGGTAATACTGACCCATTTATAAGAACAAGACTGCTATCAGTTTGTTGTGTTTACTTGAAAGGAGCAGGTGACAATGTGATTCTATGCTATGCTTCCAGCCCAAGCATATCACAGAATAGGACTAGAGGACCTAGAAAGGTCTACAAATACTTCTGTTTGCTATTCAGTTGTACAATCCTGACCATGTATAGTCTAAATATAGGATTCACTATTACCCACAGTTTTAGGTATCCTCTATGAGCCTTGGACTATCCCCTGCAGAGATGGGAGTCATACTGTACTTGCCCCTATGTACACTAATATTGCCATTATAAGAATAGTGAAAATGAAGATGAACATTCACAAGCCAATAAATGTGCCATTACATTGCCGACAGTAGTCTGTAGGTATAAATTGTGGCATCATTATCCCAAAATGCCTTAAAAACAACAATAACAAGCAATTTCAGGAGTGTGATTTGAAGCAGAGTGGGAAAGAGTGGAGCAGCATCTTAATCCAGAGTTCTGCTCCATATCACCTCTCGCATCAGATATTTCCAGTGCTTGAACAAGCCCTTCATCTTTATTAGGTCAATAGTTTATATAACCGTAACCCCAAGACTTAAAATATTACACAGATGTTTATGCTAGTATGCAGGGCTGATGATAGTTCTGGATTCAGGCATTCCATGCCATTTTCTCTTTTTCCTTTTCTCCTTTGTTGTTATTTCAGTTGTAGTTATTGGTGACTGATCATGGAATAATGAGATGAGGCACAAAAAGTTGGGTTAAACAAGTGTCACTTTATTTGCCCTATATTCCATTTAAGTTGTTTGAACCTCAAAGAAGCAAGCAAAGAGAAAAACCTGATATGAGTCCAGCTAAGGACAGGTTTCTACCCCAAAATTACTTCCTCAGACCTCCCTTAGGCAAAATACTTGAGCCCAGAGAGAAATCCAAAACTTGGTTTGTTCCTTAACCAATCATGTACTGGAATGTAACCCCAGGCCGCTTCCACCAAAGTCCTAGGACCTTATGAAATACCTGATCAGCCTCAGAAGGAGACTCCTTTTCCCTCCTCTAACCTGTGGACCTGCAGAGGCCACTCCAGAGCCCTACCATTCAGCAAAAGGGTGCCAAGGCAGTACACCCAAGTCTTAAATTCTCCCCTCCTCACTTGCCAAATAACAGCTTATTTGAAGATACCACCTTGAGATAACCACCATAACCATTCTGCTACAATATGGGATAGGGATAAAAACTCCAGGTAAACGGAAGAAAATTCCTACCAGCCTTTAAATGAAACTCACACTTCACTGAGGACAAGCTTCTCTGTTGTGATCCAAAGAGGCACATGATGCACATGATGGGGAGGGGACCAGGCCTTACTCACAGGCGATTCTGCATCATGTGCTATATTCTGGTTCCATACAAAAAAACCCCTCCTGGTCTCTGACTATGGAGGCCAATTGAAAGCATACCTTCCTTGTAGAATCTTTCACCACATGGTACAGGTATGTAATATGGTAGCAGGATGAGAAATGGTCCCTTTCTCCTGAAGTTCCACAGTACCCATGGTCACTTCTGGAATTTTCCAAATGTTTTTCCTGCATTTGTCATACTTGTATCTTGTTCTCCTTAACTGAAACGTATAGAGTGGGTGGCCATACTGGAAGCATGGTCATTTTTCTTCTTTGTCCAACTGGTGGGCTACTCCAATGCACACCCAAAATAACACAATGTCCTTCCAGTTTCCATTTTGTTCATTTTTTCATTTGTGTGTGGGGAGGGGGCTGATTATTTGGAAACTTTAGGGGGCAAACTACTGCAGTTTTGGCAGATTTTGACTAATTTGTGGGCAAAGAAAAATCCTACCAGAAAAGAGCTTTTAGAAATGGAAGGCCTGGGGAGCTCTCAGGGTCCCACGTGGGCCATGGGCTGAACCACTCATCCCTGTTGTACACAATGTTGATAACACAACCCAATTTACAAAAACAATTATTAGTGTCTTGGTTTTTAGGCCTATTCTTGAGGTTATTTGGGGTGCTGATTCCCTAAACAGCATTGGATAGACCACATCAGCTGAATAAAATCCCACATTTTCTGCTTTGAACTGGGATCTATGACAGTGTGGGCCCAGATGTCCCAGTTCAAAGCAGATATTGTGGGATTTTCTGCCTTGATATTCTGGGATATAGGGCTGTATGGAAGGGTCCTTAGATATGGTAATCATGATTTTTTTACGGGCAAGCATATGGCAAGTAGTATATGACATATGTTCTCAAAAACTATAGCTGATGGAGGAAACTGGTGCCATTTTTGGAATCAGCAGCTCAAATATATGCAGAAACAGGTCAAACATTTGAGGCACCAAATGTGTGTTGGCCAGTGTAATGGCATTTGGACTTGTGACTCCTAGACAGAAAAAAAATGGAATTTGAATCTGATACATAAAACTATACTATCTTTTAAAACTTGTATTAATCATTACTTAAACACTATAGCATATGAGTTAATTCCGTCCATTAAAAATATATTGTGTTTGCATTTATATTGGTCAAAATTAAAAAGTTATTAATGATGATGGTTTTCACATCAGATTGAGTCTAGCTGTGTGATTAAACTCTAAAACACATTAAAACATCCAAATTTGAGGGTTAAAAGACTAATAGAGTGTATCCAAGTAAAGTCTGCTTTTTCAAAACAGGTTCTTTAAAAATTGTCCATTTGACTGAATATTTTGAAATCTGTAATTAAACTCACTGAAGTCTACTTTTAGTCACAATATCATCTTAAACTGGGTCATTAACTTTTACCCAACAATCTCATCAAGCTAATATGAACGATTAGGGCAAAAGCCAACAGTAACCTTGGCTTTGTCAGTAGAGATCAACAGGCTCAATTCCAAGTGCTTCATAATTAACTAGGTGGTGGACTGCAAAGGTACAGTCTCCACCCAATAAAGTCTGTGGCAAAACTCCATTGACTCTAATGGCTTTGAGTGTCACCATTTATCATCATGACTCTCATCCATAAGCCATTAATTTATAGTGCTTGCATGACTAGACCTCCCATCCTCAAACCACTTAGCAAAAGTTCCCTGCAGTTGAAGTTAAATATCACTTTGACTATCAAACCAGCTGATAAGATTGAGGCATATATTTTATTAATACTAATATTAGTAGTTCTGGCACACATTCTGAATACTTTAATTAGCTATAAACTCCTATGAAATCAACAGGTCTCATTTCCAGTCTTTTGAGATCTAGTGGCATCAGGTGGTGCCCTTGGCAATTTGACAGTGAAGCTGAACTATAAAGGGACTATCAAAATATCTATCTTCTAAGTAGATTCAAAATTTCCTTGAAGGCAGAGACTGACCACCCTTTGTGGCCATTGTCCCCACGTAGAAAGCCAACACATGTAATATGCAAAGATAACATGCTTCCATAACCACTCTAGGCACACATTCCTCCTTTTCCCCCTGCAGTTCTCTGATAGGAAGTGGCAAGGCAAGACTTCCTGTTGTCATTTGGAATGAGTACTCCTAATAGGAATTGAAGTATTTGTTAGGCATGATGAATAGAGGGATGATCTCTTGGAAGGATTTGTGAAAATTGATCCATGGGCATGACACATTTACCTGTTTTATGATGATGTTGTCTAAAACCCAGAGTAAATTTGTCACCCCAGTGATTTGGGATCCACTAATTGATACCGTTGCTAAATTTCAAACCTATTAAGCATTTCAAGACCCCAATAACCAATAGTTCTTCTTAAAGACCTGCTCATGTATTGACTTTTGGGAAATCGTTTTCAAAAGATCAAGCATCAAAGCTTTTGCTTCGCAGTGCACCAGGCTATATTCTCTTCTGAAGTGTTTTATATGTATTTTATGCAATAACTCCCTATATGTGACTTGGTGCATTGCAATTTACTTGGATTCTGTTTCCTATGGTACATTATTTTTTTCCCTAGCAGGATGACTATATTAGCTTTACCAAGTCTTATTTAGAACCATAGAGCTGGAAGAGACAACAAGGGCCATAGAGCCCAACCTCAGACTGGAATGCACAGCACAAATATTTAAGAATAAAGATGTTGAAGATGGACTTAAAGATGTGGTGGAAAATAGCAAAGTGTTAGTTTAAATTTTCACAATGGTTGTGATTTTTAGAAATCCCCTCCCACCTTCTCTTTCACTAAGCAAAAGGTGGGCATTGAAACTCATCTTTGAAAATGAATTTCAGGTCCTTGAGAGAGCAGGAGCACTTACATTTGTTCTAGTCTTTATTGTGGCCATCCATTAGTGTAATATCATTTTGCTTTCAGATATATGTTCCATTAGATTTACTCATTTAAAATTTTTGTTTTGCGGTATCAAATTCTCAGGAGAATTGGTAGGTGTAGTATCACCATAGAATAGCATGGAGAAAATGTCCACTTTGGATTCTTGCCACCTCTGACCTCAAGTAGTAGTTAGATCATATCTGCCTCTGGGCCTTAGCTTAACACTTGCCAGTATGAGTAGAGACCATGCAAAACAAGATGGACCAATTATTAGATGTAAGGCAGTTTCATATAGTCATCTGAACTTCCAAAATGGTGGGAGTTGAATAAAATCGAGTCATCGTGGAAAGCTGTAATTGGTCACTCTATTTTTCAGTTCCCTTTATATTATCCCCATTTGCCATCCAACCCAATGAAATTAAAGACACCACACACAGGATTGGGTTCAAATTAGGGCAACTTTTATTAACTGTTAAAAAGGTAAAGGTAGTCCCCTGACATTAAGTCCAGTCATGTCTGACTCTGGGGTGTGGTGCTCATCTCCATTTCTAAGCCGAAGAGCCAGCGTTGTCCGTAGACACCTCCAAGGTCATGTGGCCGGCATGACTGCATGGAGCGCCGTTACCTTCCCGCCGGAGTGGTACCTATTGATCTACTCACATTTGCATGTTTTCGAACTGCTAGGTTGGCAGAAGCTAGGGCTGACAGCGGAAGCTCACGCCGCTCCCCGGACTCGAACCTGCGACCTTTCAATCAACAAGCTCAGCAGCTCAGTGCTTTAACCCACTTTAACCCACTGCACCACCGGGGGCCCTTATTAACTGTTAGCAAGTTAAATTTTTGTAACTATTAACTAGACCCTACCTCTATAACATGTAGTGAATACGGTGAGAGCTAAATACCACGTAGTGATCCTTCCTGACCTACCCCTGGCAGAAATTTTGAGCAAACACCAGGTCTCCATCTCAGCTAAATCCGGATGACCTAAAGGGAAATGGAGTGTAGACTTTTGCTCCAAGAAATATTGAAGTCAAGCATCTCTTGTTCCTAGGCCATTAATGTTCTCCCTCATCTGGGTTGTTTGAACCCTAGGCGAGGGATTTCGCTTCTGGCCTACACGCAAAATGAGGTGCCTTGGGTGTACATCGTATATGTTAGTTCCTTTCAGTTTATGCTATTGCCTATTTAAAGACCTCACCTCCCAATCTCCCATATTGAACAGTATAGGGTAGGCAACCACCCCCACCCCCAGAACATGGGAAGGAAAAAAATCCTGCTCAGCCCCGTTAAGTGCTATATTGTTGTTGGCTAGCGGGTGGATCAATGTCTTCGAAGTGAATGAAGAACCGGGCCTCCGCACATGCGGAACCCTGCCCATAGCCACGCCTCCCCATCCAGAGGGAGGTGGCAAAGCCACTTCCCTCCCCCAGCTTCGTGGGGGAGGGGGAGTTGATTCCACAACCACACATTTATATAATTGTAAATTAGAGGGCATCACTTGAATCATTTACCCCAAAATAAATTTGTAAACTTTTTAGGCATAGTGACAGCCTTTAATAGAAATCCAACTGCTAATCCCATTTTGAGTATTCCTATGCTAAGTCAACATGTAAATCACATTGATTGAATGGGTCTATATTTGCTGAGACTAGTAATTCAACATAGCCCTTTGCCTTTGCAGCAACAGATAAATAAATTTGCTTTCCTGATTAAAAATTTTCTAACATCAAATATTGTAATATCTTCTGGGGGTAATATCTACTAATCTGGATCAAGTAAGCCATGCCCCAAACCCATTAAAATAAAGACAACCTGTAATTTTGATCCTCTGGCTGAATATCAACTCTCAGAAGCCCCAGCTAGCTTGGTCAATACACAAGAATTTTGGGAGCTGAAGACCGTAATACCTGAAAGAGTTTGGAAAAAAACTGAGGGCCCTTCTACACAGCCCTATATCCCAGAATATCAACACAGAAAATCCCACATTATCTGAGTGTGGACTCATATAACTCAGTTCTAAGCAGATATTGTGAGATTTTCTGCCTTGATGTTCTGGGATATTGGGTTATGTGGAAAGGTCCTGTGTTAGATGCAATGAGTAACCAAACTCCTTTTGGTTCCAGTGATACATATGTGCACATAATTCCCACTAAATCAGGCTCTTTGGGATTGATAGTGCAGGAAAGACATACTCAAGAGATTTAAATAGTCTCAATCTGTTTGTAAAATGCTGCATGTTTAAGGGAATTATGGGATTTGCTTTACAAAATTAAGTGGCTTATTTCTAAGGTTTTGAAATAGTTCTCAATGTCATTACTTATGGAACATTCTGCATGATTTTTCCCCTAATTCTCTAGAAGTCTTCTGGCCGTGGAGAGTTGCTGATCTCCCTTTGTTACCAGTCCACGACGAATACTCTCACAGTAGTTGTTTTGAAAGCGAGGCACCTACCCAAAGCTGATGTTTCAGGATTATCAGGTAATTTACAATAGCACATTCTTACAGTGACCTACATACAAGAGATTTAAGAGCTTGAGCCAATATCTATATACACTTGACTTAAAGGTTTAGGTTTTAAGCCGTTTACAGCCTATGGATTTATGCATCTCGATATATATAAAAAACAAGAACCTAGTATTCTGTCCATGCTTGGACAACAGAGCAGGGCCTTTTTCTTGATAAACTTCATGCTCTCCGAGTCCCAGTTTAAATAAATGACCCCAGAACCATGCACTGGAAAATACATGGACATCTTTCACGGACCTGGAAACCTTAGATGATGCCCAAAATTTAAATATTTCATTAACTTATCCAATTTTACTAAATCTTCAGCACTTATTCATACCATACTTTTCACTAGGTTGGTTTTCCTTCTAACATCAGGACTAACTCCTTTATGATTATCCAGATATATATTTTTCAAAGATTATTGGTTTACTTGGGAAATATTTTGACAGTATACCCGTTGGTCCCATCCTTACCTGACTTCATTCTAAGCCATGGTGAGGATTTTATAATATGGAAAGAACAGTCACAATTATTTCCATATAACATGCCCCAGCAGGGAGTAACAACAACAATAATAATAATTTGTTACCCATATCTCTGGTACTTTATTGGTACTGTAGAAGTAATGAAGATATAATAAAGTGACACTACTTTGACTGCCATGGCTCAATGCTCTGGAATCAAGAGATTTCTGGTTTCACAAGGTCTTTAGCTTTTTCTACCAAAGAGTGTTAGTACCTGACAAAGCTACAAATCACAAAAGTCCATAGCACTGAGTTATGGCAGTTGAATTGCATCAAACTGCATTAATTCTACAATGTAAATGCCCTCTTAGTTTGCTTTCTCAGAAACTCCAGTCTGATGTGGGGAACCTAACACCAGAAGTATCAGCATAACCTCCTTACAGGACTATAATTACCGAAGAGACAGAAAAGGTCATTAGAAAAAGCCAATTTGATAAGACAGGATGCAGTAGGGACAAAAGGTGGAGCATATTACAGGTTGACTGACTCAATAAAGGAAACCAAAACCCTGAATCTAAAAGACCTGAAGATTCTGATTGACTTGAATATGTCTCATCAACTTGATGGCAATTAAAAACACCATAATTCAAGGAAGTATGACTTAAGCAATAATATTCATCTTACAGAGTATATGTGCTATAAGAGTATGAGTACTATTGCTCAGTGGTGTCCCTAGGGAAGT
Source organism: Anolis sagrei ordinatus (assembly GCF_025583915.1). Classification (NCBI taxonomy): domain Eukaryota; kingdom Metazoa; phylum Chordata; class Lepidosauria; order Squamata; family Anolidae; genus Anolis; species Anolis sagrei. The sequence goes on along the minus strand of NW_026845477.1, from coordinate 11,920,083 downwards.
GTGGAGAGCATGGGACACACCAGGTGAACTCAACCATACGGGGTTTAGAGAGTCATGGGCAAGGACAGAAGTCTGCCTTTGCTCCTTTGGCTGTCTAAAAGCGAGCAGAGGAAAGCTCTGTTCTTGTCCTCTTAGCTGGATTTCTCTAAGATGATTCAACTTGCTCTTACTAACCCCCTGCCCACCTGTAAATGCTCAGATGGGCTCCCTTTGGTCCCTTCTCCTCTTTCCCACACATTTACACAGTTTCCGTGCTTAACCTCCCCTCCTTTAACATGCTCTCCCTTTTGTTAAACAACATATATAGAAAACTTTCTCCACTTGTGGTTTTTGGCCATTGTGTGCCAAAGCACATGCAACGTGTCTTGATTTGTGAAAATAGATAGGGGCTTAAATTGCAGATCTGAATGCTGAGAAACTATTTATTGAATTTTTCATGTCTTTGCAGACCCCTATGTCAAAGTGAACCTCTATCATGCCAAGAAAAGGATCTCAAAAAAGAAAACCCATGTCAAGAAGTGTACCCCCAATGCGGTGTTCAATGAACTCTTTGTCTTCGATATTCCTTGTGAGGGTCTCGAAGAGATCAGCATTGAATTCTTGGTTTTGGATTCAGATAGGGGATCCCGGAATGAAATTATTGGCCGGCTAACCTTGGGGGCTTCGGCAGAAGGAACAGCTGGAGAACACTGGAAGGAGATCTGCGAATATCCTAGGAGACAAATTGCCAAATGGCACATGTTATGTGATGGCTAACTGCAGAGCAAGAGGTTGGAACTCTTCAAAAAAGCAAGCAAACAAAAATCCGTAGGCAAGGATCAGTTTTCTTTCTTTGCAATGTATAATCACAGGCTTGTGCCATTAAAAAGGACTTTTTGTTGTTGTTGATATTGAGACTGAATTGAATTGTCAAAACAAAAGGTAACTAACTTCTTTTCCATTTGATCGAGCTCTTTTTTGTTGCTCTTAACAACTGTAAAGAACATGACATAATTTCATCGATGGTTCATATTCTACTGGAGTTTACAGCTAAAGAGACACAAAGTGCTGTAAACTCAATTAAGAAATCTGTTTTCTAAAGTACTATAGTACCAGAGTAACTAGATGCTGTCACTGAGATACTGGCAACCTCATTAGTATATTTTACCAGGTGTAGAATCACCTGGGTTTTGTAGAAGTGAAAAAACCACAAATAATTAGATGAGCAAATGGCAGAAACATTCATTTCAGTTTCACAATGGATAGCAAACCCTTTCTTCTTCTTGGTTTTATGAAAATAGACACTTTTTCAGATGATTAGGGATTTATACTTTGAACAACCCAAAGACTCATTTTTTTAGAATTGATATTACGTATTTCAGAAGATCAGTTTGTTATTTAACTCATGGCATATTTTATTGGAGGGGGGGGGGAGAGATTGAATCCATTAACTGGCACAGAACCATTCAGAATCTAGAGAAACATCCCCACCCCCAGTGATTAACTTTCTTTAATAAAGGGCTCGGATAATACTGTATGGTTAGAATTTGTGCTTTAAGCTGTGGCATGGTTATTTACTTGTTTGTTTATTCATTGGCCAAAATAAATATAGATTGGACATTTCTTAGCAAGGTGGACATAATGGTAGAGTATTATCCAAAAATGGGAAACATCCTTATGTATATACTCATGTATCAGTCTAAAACCTTTTGTTAAAAATCAAACCCCAAAACCTGGGTCAACTTATCAACAAATCAAAGTAAATATTTTACTTGAACCTTTAGCAGAAGGAAGCCACCCCTTTGTCAGAGTAGAGTAGCAAAATTGAAAACTTAGTCCATTCCAGGAGACCCTAAGAGGAACATTAAACTCCCTCTATTATGTTTGCCATGGTGCCACTTCTTTTGGGCAGGAAAATGGCAGCATTAGGGAGGGCTGGATGGTCTCTTGAAATGATTCAGGTGTTTTCCCCTTTCCATGGAATGACTCTCAAATTATCCATGTTTCTTATCAAAATCTATCATTTTTGACCCAGAACCTTCCCTCAACTTATACATGAAGAATATGCTTATACATGAGTATATAACAGAATATGCTTTGAAACCACTGTAGATTGAACCGAAATGTCTTTATTAAACAATTCTATTGATTTCTATCATGCTAAAAACAAAAAAATATAATTGAAACATGTTTTTAAAAACAACTCACAATTTAGATGGCATTAGAATATGCGGAGAAAGCACAGATCCTGCAAAAACTCATTATTAGAAATGGTTCATGTTCAAATGTACAAGTTTTAGCAGAATCAGGCTTCCAGCTAACTGCATACCTCATGCTAACTCAGAAGTAGATGAGCTGTTTTATTGTAGCAATTCACTAATATCTTTTGTGCCATTGGGTCACTGTATTGAATGCTGAAGGAATAATGGGAGGAGCATAGCACTGTGGTGTGCAGCATGCATGTATCATATGATCAGATTTTTATTTATTTATCTTTGCCAGGTACGGGGAACAAAGTTTGACCTAAGGATAGGACTATAGGCTGTGTGACCTTCAAGGCAAACCTATATATGTGTACCGCTGCCTGCCTGAGAAGTTTCTTAGCTTTTCCTTCCTGGTCAGGTGGTTAAAAACACAAAAAGTTTACTGATGCACCCCAAGTAGGTTGCCTTATGTGTTGAATGGATTACATCCAGTTTGGTGGGTTGCAAAACTATGTAGGTCAATACAGAGTAAACGAGTGCACAAATATAATAACCCTAAACCTGTGGAACGTATTCATATACGTTGTTTACACTAGAAAAAATGTTAAGCTGTCAGATTAGCACAATTGCATTAGAAGGGTTTCCAATCCTATGCTTTGTTGGTGGATATTTGAGATAGTGGAGAAAGTCTTTATTTCGGCATAAAGCAGGAAATCTGCCAGAACTACAGTTGCCTCTGCACAATTACTATTAGAAAATCCTATGGCGATTCCACGGCATGTGGACACATATGTCCAGTCTAATGAATTTCCTAAGTTGGTCTTAAAAGCCAAGGTCATCCAGGGATCCCTCTCAGAAACATCTCAGAGATAACCAAGTCTTGACATAATGTTAGTTGAAATTATGTCTCCATGGAAATCATTCTCAGTAGACTTCAGTGGAGGCAAAGATCACATGGAAACTTTTAGAACCAGGCATTTGTGTTATCAAAGGATCACAGGATTGTCCTTTTGATGTGAATATGTACAATGCTTTGTTTGAAGGGTAGGGTTTTGGATGATGTTTAAAAGGAGAAAAAGCTTCAGGGCTCACATTCCTGTAGTGCATCTGAAGCACTGTATTTATCTAGTTGTCCTAGTGATCTGTCTAAAATGTGAATATCTTGACCCACTGCCCATTAATTTGGAATTTGAAGTATTGGGAGTTTAGAGCCAGTCTAAGACCTGACTTGAAGTCATGATCCACAAATAGCTTCTGAGATGAGAGCTCAGTGACATAAGCATCCTCTTGCTCATGAGCTCTCTATGTTGATGAAATGCTTTTCAACAAGAGAAAAGGATAAGATGTAAAAAACAAATCTGAAGGGTTCAGAATACTATTACCATGGAATGTAACGGGACCAAATGGTCTGAAATAGAAAGATTTTGATAAAACTGTTTTATGGATCAGAACCAATGTACTCCAAGGCATAAGTAAATTTTTAAAAGACCCATCAAGCATTGACAATGAAATCAGGGTTCTACCAACTAATGCTGGAGGTTTATGTAGGATTTTAACTGGAACCATAGTTTGACCAGAACAGAATGAGCAAGGACTGGGATGTGAAATATGCAACAAATATTACTGAAAGAATTCCATTTGGAGTCTTTCAGGTTTTTGTGTTGGTAATTTATCCAGGTTTTTGAATGATGTGTTTGATATAACTGTGTTTATATAAGCTCTAAGGCATTTTCACAACATGCTTTTTATTAAAATGCTCTGTGTAAAAATAATAATAGTGATGCAACTTGTGTAAAAATGAGTCAAATCTATTTTGTTTTGTTTAGACCATTTGTAGGCTAACATCTGTCCAGGCTTGAAATCCTCAGACAGCTTACTCCAGGGTAAACCCATTGAAATGATGAGGAATTGGTCCTAAAACTACAATGAAGCCCATTGATGTCAGCAGATATGCTCTAGTGGGCTTTGATATGGGTCCCATCTCAAAGAAAAGATATCTATCAAGCCATGGGCATTCTGCTGAACTGAAGAGTTGAGGTGACCCAGTAGAGTCAAGAGCAGAAGTAACTTCAAGAATAGAAGTAACAAAAATTTTAGATGGAAAGAGCTTCCAACCTAACCATAAACAAAAAAATGAGACACAAAAATAAAATACCTTCAGTTTAATAGAAAGTTGTGAGTATGGTCTGTATGGAAGATCTTTATGAACTCACTCTTAATTAAACTAATTTAAACAACAAGAATTGTGAGATTTTCAGTAAATTGTTGTTGAACTTGTTTGTCTTCAGTCTTATGTAGGACATATCAGGGGTCTCATAAGAAGTGAGTAGAACAAATTGAACATCAATAGAATTATGAAATCATGTAGAGGTGGAAAGAACAACAAATGCCATTGATGCCAATCATAGAGTCATACAGTTGGAAGAGACCTCATGGGCCATCCAGTTTAACCCTCTGCTGAGAAGCAGGAAAATCTCTTTCAGAGCACCCCTGAGAGATGGCCATCCAGCCTCTGCTTAAAATACTCCAAAGAAGGATTCTCCACCACACTCCATCCGTTGACAGTGCAGGAGTATTCAGTGAAAGAACCCAGATTCTCCTTTTAAAAAACACCAATGAAGGAAAGACCTTCACCTTCCAAGATGGTCTTTTCTAGTGTCAGAAGTTCTCCTTGATATTTATTGGAAAACACCTTTGTTGTAAACAGAATCCATTTTTCAGGTTCCCTCCACTAGAACAGCAGTAACAAGCTCTCTCCATCTTCTATGTGACAGCCTTTCAGATATTTAAAGATGGCTGTCTTAAGCACCTCTTGATCTTCTCTTTTGTAGTTTAAGCATACCCAACTCTCTCAACCGTTCTTCATGGGGCTTGGTTTCCAGAGTTCTAAAATCTTCTGTAACATACAGAAATTTATGTATGAAGGGCTGCCTGAAAGGAGAAAACCTGTAAATTTCTAGTCAAACCCCTGTCTACCACATCATCTCTAGTCATATGGTTTGATATTGGTCTTCAGCCACCATTCCATAGCAGGTCCCAAATTCTCACTTCAGTAATATGCCTTGATTTGTTTGTCTGCAAATAAAATCTGGGGTGGTGACAATCTGTTATTCCGCAACCAGTAGGCAATATCTAAAAGCCTGCCTTAAGTAGTGTGAGAGATACCTTTCCTGCTGGTGGAATGACAGCTATCGGGGTGGGAGAAAACAATTCTTTTTTACACTGGGCAAATTGTAAATAGGGTCCTCTTTTTTTAAATCTTAAGAAATGTTTGTCTTGCAAAATCCAGCTGTTAACCTGTCCAGGACTCAGCTGGGATTGAAATATATGTGATCATGCCTTTAAGAGATGATGAAAAAATATTTGCTGTTTTATAAAGTATTTGGTTCTTAATGTGAATATCTTGAAATCTGTTAAGGCTAATGTCCTGTATCAAAACTTGTAAAATAATGTTTGTCTAAGTAGATAAGAACAACAACAAAAGATTAACTCAAAATGGGATCTTATTCATGTTTGGAGACTTGTTGTAACTCAATAACCAATTTGTTAATGATGTTGTACATTCAATAGAAGTTCTTTGGGAGGAAGCATGGTGTTGGAGGATTTGTATGTCTTTTGTGCCAGCTTGTATGTTGTGCCATGTATGTAAGACAAGAATAAACTGCTACTTTCATTCATTCCATCCCAACATAACTTTTCTTTTTAAAAAACGTTTCCAAAGCATATAAATTAGTTTTTTCTTTGATTTTCCCAGTGTGAATCCAGATCCATTGAGAAATGTTTTGAGAGACCCTGTCTCACTCTTGTACATTGCACTACTATCATACATTGTATAACATTTTCAAGTATTTCAGGCATTATCACATGATGATCACTTAAACATGACCATAAGGTAAGTAAGAATTACCATGCAGGATTGGGCTGGGCTGTTTGGGAGCAGAGACTGAGAAATTCAGAGGCTGAATGGTCTGAATACGATTGCTAGTCTTGATTAGAGTACATCTACTCAAATCAATGGGGCCATCCTACCTGTTCACACTCTTTAGCTTGAATCCTATTAGTTTCAACTGGAAGAGAATTGTTTGCTGAATTCAGGCCAAAGAAAGTCTGGTTTAAGATTATCCACAGGGAAAATAGTCCCAGTAGTGTCACTAGGGGGGCATAGAGGGTATGGGTTGTGCCAGGTGACACCATCAGAGGGGGAAACTCCATTCATAAGGGTTGTGAGAGAGGTGGGCAAATCAGGTGAGAAGCTGAAGAGCCTCCTTATCTCAAGAATCACTGAAGGCTGGCAGGGCAGAGCTTTGTCCTTCCCTCTTGCATGCATTTCTTTACAACTGACTTTTGCCCCCTCCCTTTTACATGCTCAAATCAGTTCCTCCCAAATTCCATCCCATATATGGTTAGTGTAGATCCATATAATGCTGTTTAACTGCATTGAACAGCATTATATGGGTCTACACTGAGTGCGTAATGGAGTTCCAGACATCTACTACAGACTTCCAAGCCAGGCTGAAGAACCTGATGAAGCTTTCTGTCAACAGTTGATCATACAGGTACAAAGAAGAGATATAGTGGTCATGGGTGATTTCAACTATCTTGATATTTGCTGGAAAATGAATTCAGCCAAGAGTACATAGTTAAAACAAATTCCTCGAAGGTAGAAGAGAGAACAAGGGTATCTCACCCTAATAAATGCGGAGGATCTGATCAATGCAGCTGAAGTGGTCAGATCCTTAGGGGCAAGGGACCGTGTGCTCCTGCAGTTTGTGATCCAAAGTAATGCTGAAACTAAGACAAGTAAAACCCGCATTCTGTACGTTAGGAGAGCTGACTTCCAAAAAATGAAGGAAATACTGAGCGGCATTCTGTGGACACCAGTACTAAAATACACTGGAGTTAAGGATGGATGGTAGTTTTTCAAGTGTGAAATACTCAAGGTGAAATTGTAAACAGTGCCAACAAAAAGAAAAAAATAAAAAAGTGCAAAGAAACCAGAATGGATGTCCAAAGAACTTCTAATTGGGCTAAGACTAAAAAAAATACACAAGAAGTGGAAAAGGGAAGAAATCACCAAAGAAGAATTCAAACGAATAACCAACTCCTGTAAAGAAAAGGTTCACAAAGCTAAAGCACAAAATGAGCTGAGACTTGTCAGGGACATTAAAAACAATAAAAGGACTTCTTTGCTTACATCAGTAGAAAAAGGAAGAACAAGGAAGCGATATGGCCTCTGTGAGGAGAATCATAGAATCATAGAGTTGGAAGAGACCTCATGGGCCATCCAGTCCAACCCCATTCTGCCAAGAAGCAGGAATATTGCATTCAAAGCACCCCTGACAGATGGCCATCCAGCCTCTGTTTAAAAGCTTCCAAAGAGGGAGCCTCCACCACACTCCAGGGCAGAGAGTTCCACTGCTGAACAACTCTCACAGTCAGGAAACTCTTCCTCAAGTTCAGGTGGAATCTCCTTTTCTGTAGTTTGAAGCATCCTAGTCTCCAGGGAAGCAGAAAACAGGCCTGCTCCCTCCTCCCTATGACTATGAGTGTGGTGGAGGCTCCTTCTTTGGAGGCTTTTAAACACAGGCTGGATGGTCATCTGTCAGGTGTGCTTTGAATGCAGTTTTCCTGCTTCTTGGCAGGGGGTTGGACTGCATTGCAAACGAGATCTCTTCCCACTCTATGACTCTATTATTTTATGATTCTATGCATGTGTCAATTGATCCAGCCTTTCCCACACATTAACACACTTTCCTTTCCCTTCCTCTCCTTCAATATCAGTTTCTTTTCTTTTAATAGCCAATATAAATAACCCTTCTCAGCTTTTTCTCCCTCCTTACTCCCTATTTCTCCTACATCACCTAACATTAAAACTTTGACTTCAACAACAGCCACTTATGTCTTTCCATTGTATGCCAAAGCACATGGTATTATGTGATGTGCTTTGATTTGTGAAGATAAATATCGGCTTAATTTGCAGTTCTGATTGCTGAGAGACATATTTCCTGCTGCTGAATGATTTAACCATAGCTAGAGAATTTTTCAATGAAATCAAGTGTGACAGAGAAAGAGGCAAAGAAAGAAGATTCGGGAATAAAAGCAAGAACAATCACCCAGAAATGTCAACCAGAGAAGAAAGCGACAGAGAGGACTACAGAATGAAACTAAGGATGGACAGGAAATAAACCAAATAAGGATGAGGAAGGTCAAGAGAGGGAAAACGAAGAAGACGAGGATGACAAAGAAGAAGGAGAGGAGGAAGATGTGGAAGAAAAGGAAGAAGAAGGGAGAGTGGAGGAGGAAGCAGAAGAAGTAACAAAATGCACGGAGAACTGAAAATATATTCGAACAACATAAATGGATTAAACTCACCAAACAAGAGAAATAAAGTCTTCAACAAATTAAAGAAAAAACACTATCATGTATTGGCCCTTTAGGAAACACATATAGCTCAGAGGCACACATCACATCTAGAAAACAAAAATTTAGGAAAATTATACTATGCGTCGGCACCAGAGAAGAAAAAAGGGGTAGCAACATACATAGACAGAAAAAATATCGGCTTAATTTGCAGTTCTGATTGCTGAGAGACACATTTCCTGCTGCTGAATGATTTAACCATAGCTTTTGAATTTCTGGATCTTTCCATCCTATTTCCCTGTTCTCTGGTGGTCAGCAGTGCTTCACTGCTGATGCTCCTCCTGTGAGGAGCAACATTAATAGTAGCAAGGATGGGCAGTATCAGGGGCACTGAACCAAGTGTTCTCCATGTGCACACATATATGTATGTGTGTGTGCATACATATACATGTGCACAATCTTCAGTTGCAGAAGGAAGATAATATGGATTCTTGAGAGTTCTGGTATTTTAGCTACCATACAGTCTGATACAGAAGGAGGTTCAGAGGAGTGATACCATGAGCGGTTGGTGACACCAACTCCAGTAATGCCTTTGAAAAGTTCTAAAGTGAATTCCAAAAGGACCGTAACTGCCCTTTCCGAATTTTCCCCCATCCAGAGGATCCCTCTATTTATTCTCCTGATCATAAACACAGTAGAAAAAGAGCATTTCTGATCAGAGATAAGAAGTAATCACAAACCTTCCTTGCCTATAGCTTACTGCCAGTTGGAGTACTATAATAATATTATTATAGGAGTATTATTATGATATTGTTAATTTAAATATTATAATAGTATTTTATTGCTCTCCACCCTACATTATCATGTAATCATTTATATAGATAATTAATATAAAGATTGTGAATGACATCTTGTCCATAATTATTATGTTTGCTGGAATTATGACCTCCAAATTTATCAACATTTTCTCTTTTTTGGTCATTCCAACATTGCAACAACTGAAAGCCCCCCCCCCCCCCACACACACAACCTATCTTTTAAGACACAAAACCTTTCATTATAGGAATTTCCAAGGTTATGGAGAATATGTCATGGCATACTCAATCCTCAGCCAGTAGTGGAATATGATACAACAGATAAGACCCAACTAAACGGATTTGCCATCCTTCCCTGTCATCCCCTCTTTCAAAATGTTCCACTGTGTGCCTACAAATGGTTCTGGACCAACTTATCTGTCCAAACGTATCTCCCCTTATGAACCTCTGAGGACTTTAAGATCATCTGGGGAGGCCCTGCTCTCGGTCCCGCCTTCATCACAAGCACGTTTGGTGGGGACGAGAGACAGGGCCTTCTCAGTGGTGGCCCCTCGGCTATGGAACGCCCTCCCCAGGGAGATCAGATCTGCTCCCTCCCTCTTGATGTTTTGGAGGCAAGTTAAAACATGGCTATTCGAGCAAGTGTTTACAAATTCAGAGTAGCTAATATAGGAAATCGAATGACCTGGCAATGGGGCGATAGGATGAGTTATAAATAAGTCATCATCATCATCATCATCATCATCATCATCATCATCATTCAGTAATACATTCAAATGAAATATGCATTATCCAAATTGGTGGCTGCTATCAGGGCAGCCACCAATTTTCACCTTTAATCGTCATGCTATATTACCCCTGTATAGTTCCTACCCGTTATTTCTGAGATGTTCCTATGCTATTGAGATATCTAAGAAAACATCAACAGTCACAGAGTGGAGATGAGAGTCTGCCATGCCAGAAGAACAGGGAAACCACTTTGGCTTAAGACAAATTGTAAAGGAACTATCCAAGGTGCTGAACCAATTTGCGAAACTGGTTTCAGCACCTTGTTTAACTCCTCTTAAAACAGACCTACCCTAAAAAGTTGATTAATCACCCCACTGACATGGGAGCCATCAGAGATTTCTGAAGATTTTTCAATATTTCTATTCTGCCCTTCAATGCCAACAACCGTATTGCCTGGATTGTCATACCAAGAACATCAAAGTGTTTATATAACAAGATCTGAATGATGAGAAATGGGATATGAGGAAACCCACACACTTATTCAAATCAGGGTCAGGTTAGGGAAGGAGATCAATAACCAATATCCTATATCAAGGAAACAGAACTTTATACTCCCTGAATTACATGGTAGCTGGCTATGCAATGACACCTTGCTAGTGAATCCTTGTGAATGTGCCCAGTGGGCATCCATGTGCAATGAACAGCCACCTACCATGGTGTCTCTACTGTGAAAGCATAACCATGCATAATTACCCAGCCAGTTGCAATAGTACAGCATACAGAACTCTCTTTCCACATTCTTGGAGTAAATGCACTCATGATAAAGAAGCATTCATGGAGTAAGTGTAACATGTAGCTCAGTTATCTAGCATTGTGAAGAAGAGCATTTCTTTTTGCTACTTGTGCAGGTATAGCTGTACCAGGAGCTCCAATTTTGTTTGCTTTGCATTGAATGTTTGTTGTTAGTCCAAAGTTTCAGGGACTCTGCAGATAGGTGGCTTCTTTTGGCTGCAATCATAGGGCAAGCCACCTGTCAATTATAGTTAGGTTCCCTGGTCCCGCCCCTTTGGGTTTTGGGAGGGAATAGGAGCCTTTTTGAGTTCAGTCCACACAGAGAAGCTTTCCATGCAGGACATAATACCAAGAGCTCCTGTAGAAAGCTTCGTCTTCTACGGCTTGGCCGGGGAGATATACAGCCTACAGCCTGACCAGGGTTGTACAGCCTTACAGCTCCTTTGCTGAAGGACTTCATTCAGCCATCACGGAAACCTGAGTTCTTTCCCCCTGGAAGTCTACAAAGCTCTGCTTGGTAAGGGTCTCTCGCGGAAGCCAGAAGCAGTTGGTACCGGGTGTAGGGGCTCCACGCCAACAGAGGCAAAGACAGACTGCCCAGATTAGAAGTTAAGGATTTCCCCATTAGTTACAGTTAAGAAGATAGTGCCTGTTCCCTGTGGACAAGATTGAAAGAGCCAATAGACTGTTAAGAAAGCCTTAAAGTACCTGTTTGTTTTCATTAATAAAGAACTTTGTTGAACCTTTAAGCAATCTAAAGACTGTTTTAAGGAAATCCAAAGGCCTTTAATCTGAGGCAGCCCCGGCGTCCCGTTGGGCACACAGAATGTATGTCCTGTCTACAGTCTTATGCACAGGCCCAGCGTGCGACAGCACACTACTCTATATCAGATACCCTTTTTATTTGCTAGTTCTGGTCTGTGTTAGCTTTCCCAAATGATACCAAGCAATACCAACACCATGCTTTTTTATTCTTGATAAGGTTGGAAAGCCCAGAAGTGCTACATCCACATTTCCTCAACTAAAGACACCATGTACAAAGGAGTGTCATCACCTCCTTCTGATAAAAGAATCCAAATTTAGACGTACTTGATTGCTGTGTTCAGGAATTTGATGAAAGGAGCTGAGCGCAGCACAGAAATGTTTTCAGGCAAAAAATAAGGGACATAAACAATGAGAGTTTGTATTGGCCTCTCTGTCTGCCATAACTTAGAACTTTAATAGCATCAATTTATCTAAAAGCAGCAGTTTCCTTAAAGTTTACCACAGATATACAGCCACTGCCTGGCCTTAAAATCACCATGACTGACTCCTTAAAAAAAGAACAATAAATGTTGAAACAGTTGAGTATCTGGGAACAGAAAGAGGGGGAGAGGAAGTAAGGAAGGAAGGAAGGAAGGAAGGAAGGAAGGAGGGAGGGAGGGAGGGAGGGAGGGAGGGAGGGAGGGAGGAAGGAAGGAAGGAAGGAAGGAAGGAAGGAAGGAAGGAAGGAAGGAAGGAAGGAAGGAAGGAAGGAAGGAAGGATGCTAAAACTAATATGAACATTGTGGGGATTTGTAAAAAGGCATCATGATGTAATGGGTTGACTGGAAAGTAATGTGTTGGCAGCTGATTGGCTTAGCATGTCAGGAGCCATAATTCTGATTAGTTACTGTCTCTAGCTTGCTACCCAGAGTAACTGTTTTAACTGCCATTTTCACCTCAGAGAGTGAAGAGAGCACTGAGTTGAAACAGCCAAGAAGGAAATGGCTGCCAGCTCTGAAGCCTGATCATTTCTAAGGCATGAAGCATATTTTTAAAAACCAACCTAATAGTTTGAAAACATGCAAATGTGAGTAGATTACGGGAAGATAACGGCACTCCATGCAGTCATGATGGCCACATGATCTTAGAGGTGTCTAAGGACAATGCTGGCTTAGAAATGGAGATGAGCACCACCACCCAAGAGTCAGACATGACTAGACTTAATATCAAGGGAAAACTTTATCCTTTTTTTACCTTAGTTATGCATTTCTGCGCGACAGTGGGATGGAGTAGATAGCCCTTGTAGTCCCTTCAAACTCTTAGGATTCTATGTTTCTGTGATTCTACCTCTATACAGTGAGCTATCCAGGGAGCTCTGTCAGCTTAGCAGCAGCAACCCCTTTGCATCTCTATTAAATTAACTCAGCATGGATCACAGACTCCAAAATGTCAACCTCTCAAACTCAGGCAGGCATTTAAAATGGTGCTGTATCGACAAAACTGGGAATACAAGGCTGCCTATTGACTGTGGCAGTTGGAATATAATCATACTTCAATCAAGGAGGGAGGCTTTTTGGCAGATTCTTATTATCCAGTCAAAAAATGTTTTGAATAAGAATGTATTATTAGAAAGAAAGGGGGATTAATAAGTGATAAACAGTGCACCGCAAACACTCGGTTGTGCTTCATTCTTATGAAGAGAGTCATTTTAGATGGAAAATCATCTTTAGGCAATGCTTCATGCCAGGCCTCCCATGACTGATTGATTTTCTTTGTTTTCCCTTGCTAAGTAATACAGGATGAATTATGGATGAAAAATACACATTGAAATGCCGACCTGTGACTTCATTGCATCCTCTTCAGAGCTGCACAAAAGGGAACTGACCATGACAAAAAGTTTGTCCTGTCCCCTTCCAGATGGATGAAAAAAATGTTACAAGTTGAGCATCCCTCATCTAAAATATTTCTGGTCGCTTCTGGTGTGGAATCCCACTGGAGCAATTTAGCACACCCTAAATACCTGGGAGTTACCCTGGACTGGGCTCTGACCTACAAGAAGCACTGCTTGAATATCATGCAAAAAGTGGGCGCTAGAAACAATATCATATGAAAGCTGACTGGCACAACCTTGGGATCACAACCAGACACAGTGTAGACATCTGCACTTGTGCTTTGCTACTCTGCTGCTGAGTACGCATGTCCAGTGTGGAACACATTTCACCACGCTAAAACAGTGGATGTGATTCTAAATGATACATGGCACATTATCACGGGATATCTATGGCCTACACCACTGGAGAAATTATGCTGTTTAGCCAGTATTTCTGTGTACGAACCCACATGACCCTTTCGATCATCTGGGGAGGCCCTGCTCATGCTCCCACCTCCATTGCAGGCGCGATTGGTGGGAACAAGGGAGAGGGCTTTCTTGGTGGTGGCCCCTCGACTCTGGAACTCACTCCCCAAGGACATCAGGCATGCCCCGACTTTGGCAGTCTTTAGGAGGAGTCTGAAAACATGGTTGTTCCAGTGTGCCTTCCCAGAATAAGGAAACTCCGAGTAATATGTCCTCTAAATGCACTTTACTATGGATGTCTACATGTCCCTTCCCTCTCTGAAAATTCTATCCTAGTTCATATTTCATCTGTTCAAGAATTCTTTCTCCCACCCTGGACATACCACAGATATATAAACCCAATTTCCCTAGTTCCAACAAACCACACAACCTCTGAGGATGCTTGCCATAGATGYAGGCAAAACATCAGGAGGGAATGCTTCTAGAACATGGCCATATAGCCCGAAAAACCTATAACAACCCACTCCAAATTTTGTTCACAGAGGTGGTTGAAATAGTGACACCCTAGCTTTCTGATAGTTCAGTGTACACAATATTGTATAAAATTTCCTCCAGGCTATGTGTCTGAGGTGTATATGAAAACACAAATTAATTTTGTGTTTAGACTTGGGTCCCATCTCTAAGATATCTCAATGCGTTTGCATAGGCAATAGAGATATTCCAAAATCCATGGGGGGGGGGGGGATCCCAAACACTTCTGATCCCACAAGGAATATTCAGCTAAAAATTCATATCAGGATATTATTCAAGTGGTGTAAAGCCATGCTGAGGTCTAGCTCTCTGTTATAAATCGCTACAAACTCAGAAGTGAACAAATGATTTTGTCCAATGTGGAAAAGTCTTGCTAAGTTCAGTGTAACAAAGGAGTAGTTATATGGTGGCATTGCACATGGTTGTCTATTGGTAATGCACCACTGCAATTATGTAATGTGGCAGCATTGCAAAACTGTGTCATGATTCCATAAATTTAAATGTATGTTCCACAGGATTTCGACTACAGTTATCCTTGCTCTGCTTTTCTAACTAGGCCTCTACCCAGATCTCACAGGAGTGCTCACTCATCAGATATGGCATGGCAAAGCAATTTTTGCAGTGTCTTCTCTCTCTTCCTTCTCCCCCAAAACCATGAAGCACAGAAGAACACCAGTGAGTTCTTTTCTTCCATTTTCTGTCTTCTTCCTTTTGCACACAAAATGTCATGATGTTTCACATCTGGCTGCGTTAGTCACATCATCATTTCTCAGATGGCCTGCTCTGTTTGACACAACATAATATGACACGTCTGAAATAATATGTCAGAATAGGAAACTAAGAAATGTGGAACTTTTTGACCTTGGCACTGCAGTTGTTCTCTGGGGATTTTCAAGCCAGGCATATCTTTTCTGCAACCGTTTCCCCTCCTTAGCTTCCCGAATGGAAATTGGTTTGATTATATGGAAGTTAATTCCTGCATCATGCTCCAAGATTGAATTAAGCCAGGCAAGATTCTTAGAAGATACTGCTTATAGCAAGGAACAAGGCCCATGTTTAATTTCAATTGTTGTGCAATCCAAACACAATAAAACAAAATGCTGCCTGAAATACTGATTGTTTACATCCCAAGACAAAATACATCTGGATTTAGTAGTCAACTAAATTTACTGGGTCTGATCTCAAATCTGACTTGGTCAGAGAGCTGGATAGCCCTAAGCTGATGCTTCAGAAGCATGACCTAGAATACTGCTGATATCTTACCAATGACTGTCCCCAAAGATATTTTTCCCATATAGAACAACTATATTCAGTGCAACAAAGATCTGCATAGTTAAAGCAATGGTATTCCCCGTAGTAACCTACGGATGTGAGAGCTGGACCATAGGGAAGGCTGAGTGAAGGAAGATAAATGCTTTTGAAGTATGGTGTGGGAGGACAGTTCTGAGAGTGCCTTGGACCGCAAGAAGATCCAATTAGTCCATACTTCAGAAAATAAAGCCTGACTGCTCACCGGAGGGAAGGATATGAGAGGCAAAGATGAAGTACTTTGGTCACATCATGAGAAGACAGGAAAGCTTAGAGAAGACAATTATGCTGGGAGAAATGGAAGGAAAAAGGAAGAGGGGCTGACCAAGGGCGAGATGGACATATGGTATCCTTGAAGTGATTGGCTTGACCTTAAAGGAGCTGGGGGTGGTGACGGCCGACAGGGAGCTCTGGTGCAGGGTGGTCCATGAGGTCACAAAGAGTCGGAAGCGACTGAATGAATAAACAAACAACAACAATATTCAATGCTAGAGTTGCAGAAGTGCAATTGCATATGTGTTATCATTACATTTGTGCATTGCAGATGTATTCAGTTTTGCAATGACAACATTCAATGATGTGGTCTATTACACAATTGCCATGGATCTTCCTATGGATAGCATTCTGTTTCTAGATGTGGGTTCTCCTTCAGTGCTGTCAATTGACTTGTCTACATGCAAAAAGAAAAGTGAACACAACTCAGATCCAGAGGTGATTGTCTGTATTACACATGGCAACTTCCAATGAGTATCCCAGGTCCCTTTCTGGCCCAATCCACAGTCGAGAGGAACACTGCTGGATTTTGACCCAGCTCTCTAATCTGTTAAGGTCACTTTGGAGTCAGATCATTTTTTTCTGGGGTATGAACTAAATTTTGTGTCATCTACAAATTTGATAAACACGTACTCTATTCCATCATCCAAGTTATTGATAAGGATGCTGAATAGCACTGACTTCTGGACAGAAATCTGTGGCAACCTACTAGTCACTTCTCTCCAGGAAGAAGAGGAGCCATTGGACAGAAACACTCTTTGTTGTTCAGCCAGTCAACCAATTCCCAATTCACATTAACAGTAGCACTGTTAAGCCCTCATGTGTGCTTAAATATCTCAGAGCTAGCACCCCACATCTACCACAGCTATGTGAGGCTGCCTATTGGTATAATACTGTTGTTGCACTGCTGTTGGTGTCTCCATCATCCAACCTTTAGTTTGGGGCTCAAGCAATTAAAATCTAATTAAATCATAAAATTAAAACTAGTTAAAACACAATCCACTGAAAAGCAGTAACTGCAGTATATTACATAAGACTGGTTCCCCCCAAATATAAATTATCCATGCCCTGCTAGAATTTGTTTTTTATCTGCTTGCAAAAAGATAACAGATAACAGCTAAGCTCTCTGACAAAAGAGTTCCAGAAACTGAGAGCAGATACCTTGTCTCCTATGTTGCCATACAATGTACCAAATCTCTCTTCATTGTGGAATAGGTAAGAGAAGCTGAGATCAATATGTGTTTCAATTGTTCAGAGAAAGCACCTCAACTTCGCCACAGGAAATATTTGTGGTAGCATAGTGTGTCAATGAGATTCTGCTCTCTATATTCCTCTCTATAAAGAAGCAATCTTTTTTTTTTCTGGGAAAAGTATGGTTTGGCATGAAAACCCCTTTTCTAAACATTCAACCATGAGGCAGCCATGTGTAGTGGTTATCACAAAGCTTGGTGATAAGATATTTTGGACAACAATCCCTAAAATCCCCTTATTGGAATGGCTATTGATTTCAGACATGAAAAATAATGTCCAGTTAAAAAGGAGGGTGGGAGTGAATATCATGAAACTGGAGGGCTGGAGTGGGGATATAGAGTCTTCCAGCAGCAGTGTTTTTAAGAAGGCATTGCTTCCACCTTGCAAATACTAATGTAATCCTTCCTTAATGGCTTCTGATTCACTTTTCTTAATAGCAAGGTATCCCTGGTTGCTAGGAGGCGAAGGAAGAGAGTGGAGCCAACACGTCAGAGTTAGCAACAGAGGTTAGCAGGCCTGCTATATGAAATTACACTGACATCCTCTTCTTCAATCAAGAAAAACAATGTCCTTTCCCATCCGTGCAATCATATTGATTGAACCCCCATTTCTTTTATGAGAAGCTGTCTCTTCTGTACAACAGCAGCTGGGAATATTACTCATTGCGAGTAGTAACAGAGCTTAATCTTTTGGAATGGACCCAAATCATATAAAACAAATCAAGTTTATTCACCGACACCATTGAAGATTTCTGTAGCCTCTTGAGCCACGAGCTAATGCAATTTGAAGAGGGGGAAAAACCCTTGGAAATACCTCTTGGAGCTTCACACCTATGATCATTGTAAGAAGCCAGTCAATGAACATAGTTTTGACTGAGGGCTATTCATCCAGCCTTTCTGCCTCAATCCATCCATTTTTGGAAATTCAAAATGCTAATAAAATTTTACAATTCATTTATGGATTCCAGACTTCAAAATTGCTCACACTGGTGTCTGAAACTAGGGGACTGAAATTCTGAGATTCCCACATTATTTAGAGGAAAGGAACAATCTGTCCTGTGTATCTTTGGACGCTGAAATCATCTTGGGTGCGCACGCTGCACAACCAGCCTCAGAAATATTTTTCCGTCAGCCTTAGAAATATTGTTGAAGGAGGTACCTTATACCTTCTTTTACAACATATTTTCCCTCATCTGCATTTTCTCAAATGGAGGAGGCCCATGTGCTCAAGGAAAGCTCCCAGTTGAGAAGCTGGGCCATGCTAACATGGCCCAGCAAAAAGTGGAGAGCAAAAGTATTTGGCTAAAATATGCTAGAGATTCAAGAAAGAGTTCCATAAATTGCTAATAATTTATCCATTCCCTTCCTTCCTCCCTTATTGCTGTACATACTGGTAAACAGAGGAAAAACATAGTGTGATACTTTGCAATATGATTCTTTGTTAGTTGCTTTTGCTGCACCAAAGTTCTTATTTACTCTTCTCCCTTTTTAAAGCCTGACCCCAGCTGGCTTATTGAGGCTTAGGCTCCCCTCTGTGTGATGAGAGGGATGAGGGGGAAACTAGATGTTGTGGCGCACTCACCAGGAGTGAATGTGAAGAGGTCCAAGGAGAAAGAATTCCAGAAAGGATGGTTTCTTAAGTCTGATGCCTTTAATTTTTGTTTTATTGATGGATATAAGGAGAGAGGATCCCAGAAAGGGCGGTTTCTTAAAACTGATGCCTTGAAATAATGGAAAGGGGAGCCTCAAAAGTTCCCTCTTGCCACCAGTGGGCCAGATCTACCCAGATTTCTTGGTTGCTGGATTTTTTTTCCTGACCAAATTTGGGAGGCTCCTGAAAAACGGATCTGGCGATCACCAAAATCTAGATGCCAAAAATAGAATGCTATTTCACACCCCTAATATAGATTTCATATGATTCGCTTTTTTCTGTTGTTGTTGTTGTTGTTCATTCGTTCAGTCATTTTTTACTTTTCATGACCTCATGGACCAGCTCACGCCAGAGCTCCCTGTCAGCCGTCACCATCCCCAGCTCCTTCAAGGTCAATCCAGTCACTTCAAGGATCCCATCCGGGCTTTATTTCCTGAAGTATGGACTGGTTGGATCTTCTGGTGGTCCAAGGCACTCTAAGAACTTTCCTCCAACGCTTTTTTTCTATTAGACCATTATAGTACTATTCATATTTGAGTAGAAATGTATTCTGCACAAAAGAAATCCAAGAACTGATTACTCACTACCTCTGAGGATGCTTGCCATAGATGCAGGCGAAATGTCAGGAGAGAATGCCTCTAAACCAGTGGTTCTCAACCTGGGGTCCCCAGATGTTTTTGGCCTACAACTCCCAGAAATCCCAGCCAGTTTACTAGCTGTTAGGATTCCTGGGAGTTGAAGGCCAAAAACGTCTGGGGACCCCAGGTTGAGAACCACTGCTCTAGACCATGGCCATATAGCCTGAAAAAACCTACAACAACCCAGTGATTCCGGCCATGAAAGCCTTCGACAGTACATTGACTATAAGAACTTTGATCTATCTCCTGTTTAAACTGGACTGGATCCAACAAATATATGAGAATGTTAGTTTCATTCATTTCAGTGGAAAATTTCTCATCTTGTAGTAAGGTATAGTACAAAGGGGGTGATTTGTGTATTTCTGCATGGCAGGGGTTGAACTGAGTGATCCTTGTGGTCTCTTCCAGGTCTATGATTCTGTTGAATAAATGTTTAGCAAATTTCAATCTCACTTATCACTGGATCCAGTTATTAGGTTTACTTTTAATGTGATGGCCAGCCATTAAAAATAGGAAATACTCAGAGTCACAACTTCATTTTGCACTTTGTACAGAATTAGGATAGATGACAATTTTGCTTATTTTTTTCCCTGGATGACTTTACCAAAGTTAAGAACTTTCTTCTATTTGGAAAGAACTTGAGTAATCATAAATTAAATGAATAATCACTGGAACTGGAAGGAAAGTATATAAGAGTTTGAGATTTAGTGTTGTTAGAAAAAATGATTCAGGGAACAATATATCTGACACCCTTTGATTCTGGTGTGTTTTGTTAATCAGGAAGAAGATAATAGGCATCCAGATCTTGCAAGGCATGGAAATATTTGGAGATTGCACTTAATAACAATAAAAGTTTGAGTATATACTGTTGCAGTTCCTTGGTCTAGCATGGTCTGATGGTTAACAATGGCTCTCCATAGCATTAAGATAAGGCCCTAATATCTGAATTGTTGTTGTTGTTGTTTTTGTATGCTGTTGCATGCTGTATGTTGTATGCTGTCAAGTCATTTCTAGCTTATGGCAACCTTAGGATGAACCTCCTGCTAAGATTTGGTGAGAGTATGTAACTTACTCAAGGTCACCCAATGGGATTCCATGGCTGAGCAGAAATTCAAACCTTGGTCTTCAGAGTTATAGTTGAATGCACAAACCACTCCTTCACACTTTCTCTCAATTTCAAACCACTTCCGAGCATTTGTATTTTGGACTCCAAGTCCTGGAAAAGTCCTGTGCAGAAATAAGTCCTAGTGTGTCCAGTGGCTTTTACTGGACACATTAGCAGATAATTCTATTGATACTACAATTTTCATAATTTTGGAAACTGTAATCCAACAAAGTAGTTCATCTAAGCTGTGACTCTTTATTGAAGAAGCCAGTGCCTGGACCTGGAAACATTTGCCACTTTTAACTCTGCTCAAAGGTGTGAAACTTCTGAATTAAGAGTTGCAGAACTCAACTCCACAGTGAGATCCCAGGCTTCAGGGTAGTATGATGAAGCTTGGTGTTAGATAAAGAGTTTTCTTTAATACATTCCTTCCTGTTGCTCCTATGGCAATAACATTTCTATAAATAATTGAACAGTTCTTTTGTTGCTGTTCTGGGTCTTTGAAAAACGAATTACTTGCTGAAATGCTTTAAAAGCTAGGAGTCCATCAAGCCAAGTAGGATCCATATCCTCAAGCATAAAGGTTTAGCAAGCTTGAACTTGAACAGAGGACAAAAATGCAAGACACTATTGAGCTTTAGACAAAGGTCTGAATTCAAATACACATTGAAAGAAATGTGTTAAGAGGAGTGTGTTCACATGTTACATTCAGCAGAAATACAATCTGTGTATATCTATATACACAATGCAGTGTACATGTATGAATAACAGGTTTCTTCAGCGTATATAGTATGTTCTGTGCAACCATGGGGGCAATATTCACAGTTTCACCCAGCTGCATCCAAATAAAATATGTCCAACAGATGTTCATTTAAATTTAGTTTACTACTATTTATTTAAACACTTTCCTTTTAAAGTGGGAGACAAAATGACTTACAGATCATCCATAGTTTCCTATTTCCACAGTAACTTCAGGAATAGGTGAAGAACTTGTGATATATTAAATCTTCTTCATGAACACACAGCAGAATGAAGTGGTTGGAGGTCAAATATGAATGAGTTTTTTCTATGTAAGCAATTCTTCATACGAGTACCACTGATATTCTATTCTACACAAAAAAAGTCCTAATGTATTCAGTGGGTCTCAATTGAAATGTGACACTGGGATAACAACAACAGTTCCATAACAGAATGAATAAATGTAGACTGCATTTTGCCATTCTCTGGACTGAAAGCTGGCAGTGGATAAAGGCTGCAGCAAGGGAAATAACTTGAATTTGGTTCACTGCTGTCTTTCCTTGTTGGCACTTTTCATTCACTACCTGTGTTCTCTCATTTCAAGATTGTTAAGATCATCTGAAGGGGCCCTGCTCTCGATCCCACCGGCCTCACAGGTGCCTTCTCGGTGGTGGCCCCTCGACTCTGGAATTCCCTTCCACTGGAGATCAGAACTGCCCCTTCTACCTTAATGTTCAGGAAATAGGTGAAAACTTGGCTTTGGGGATTGGCATTCGACGTATGAGCCATGATCCTGTGACATGGATGGATGACGACAAATAATGATTTTTGATGATGACTGACCACTGTAATTATATGATTGTATTTTGCTATTTTAATGTTTTAGTGTGATTTAGAATATGTTTTAATGACTGTCTGTAATATTGATATTGGAAACCGGCCTGAGTCCCTCGAACGGAGGTGAGAAGACCGGTATACAAAACTGCTAAATAAATAAATAAATTTCTAGCTCCAGTCTTCCAATTTCTCTCAAAATTGTCATTTCTCAGGCACATAATCCTTTTCCGAATTTTCCTATCACAGCCCATCCTTTCCCTCCATTTTATTTGAACAGTGGCCCCTTGGTATCCACTAGGGCTTGGGCTCAAGAACTCCCATGGATATAAAAATTTGTGGATGCACAAGTTATATAATATATAATGGCAAGGAATATAAAATGGTAAAATGATATACAATGGCAAAAATATATAAAATGGCAACATCAAGATTGCATTTCTTTCTTTTTTTAAAAGTTAGGGATGATGAATCCATGAACACAGAGGAGCACTTGAACTCTATTTAAAAAAATCACCTGAACAGGGAGAAATCAAAACTAAATATAAAAACATCAATGGGCATGTAAGTACATAAATATATTCTAAATAAATAATACATAAATGCTTCATAATGTCCTCATGATCCTGGGTGTTAAATTATGAGGTTGCCATAAGTTCACAAGTGACTTGAAGGCAGATTCACAAACATTACCCTAAAGGCACCAGATCTCTTGTGACCTTGGAAGCTTTTCAGACTTCTTTAGCATTTGGATGAAAGGGTGCCAGAATGCCTGTTGCTGTAGACAATATTACTGAGGAAGAAACCGGCAAAACCACCTCTGAAAATTCCTTGCTTAAGAAAGCCCAATGAAATCCATGACTTGAAGCCATGTTCACACACATTACCCTAAAGGCACCAGCCCCTTTCCGATCATTGAAGTTAAGCAGGGCCAGCCCCCAATAATACTTGGTTAGGAGACCACTAATGAATGTGATAGCTTATATTACAGAGGAAGGTAATTGACCTCTGAGTATCCCTTGCTTGAGAAAACTTTATAAAATTCATTTGGTTGTCATAATTCAACAGGCAACTTGAAGGCACATATGGACATTCACTGCAGTTGAAGCTATGCAATAGGAGTCTGGTGGTAATGTTTTTCTTTTACTGAAGGTGGACTTTTTGAGTCAATACAAATCATGCTTTGAAGCAAGGAATTCTGAACTTTGACAGCATTGATAGTTAAAAGATATTGACCTTTAATGATCCACCTTTGGGGAGCATGTTTCACTATTTTGCCATTTGCATTGGCTATACCTTCCCAGAATGTTGTCTAATCAATACATTGGCATTGTTTATTGCAACAATTACCTACAGAAAAGTAATCCATTATTTCTTGGGTGACATTTACCTGCAAGAAGAACTCGATGAAACACCAACCTTTTTTTCTGTTTGGCACAAGTAGCTGGAGTGAAATGTGATAGAATAAAGATGGAAGACTGTTATTAGGGTGGATATAAGATTGAGAGGCTGAGTTTTACTACTGGAAGAGGGCACAAATTAATCTATGTTTGTGAGAGAAGTCTGACACATAAAAAGCAGCCTCTTTTTTAGAAAGAAAAGGTAGACATTGCATGATTTGCTATGAATTTGTGCACAGAAGATTAATCTGTGTCCATCTATCAAGCAGACTGATGGTTCACTGTTCCTTGCTCATAGTGACTCTTTTTTTATCCTTGTTTATCACAAGGGGTTGCATTTGTAATGTGCACTGTATAGCCCTTCCAAGGTTACTCCATGACATATCAAGGAAGATTTTGCCATTTCTAAAATGGTGTCTGGGAAGTTTATTCCCAGGTTTCCAAATGGTAATCACCAAACTCAGGTGGGATGATGAAAAAGGAATGCTTTGAGTGGGCAAGGCAGGTGCTGATAAAGCAAATCCAGCCTTTTCAGTAATAAATTCACATCCATGGCTGTTGAACTGACTATTTCCCAGATCAGCTTCAATAAAGTGACTATAAGGGATGTACCATCAAGAGGGTGGTCTCAATATTTTTGGTCGTCCCAATAGTTTACTTTTGGTGCTCCCAATATTTCATAGTTTTCTTAGGCAATAACCTGGACTCACACAACAAATGGCAAAGCGGGGATGGTATGCTTTTGATGGCCTTCATAGTTAGAGGCCAAAGGATGTTACATGGTGATGCATAGTGTCATAATGTTGTCCCCCTTGATGGATTATCACCTTCTCATGGTGAGGGGGCTTACGTGTTCCAATGAACCTGCAGGGACAACCATTGGAGGTTCCAGACCAAGCATAATCCAGAAACCCAAAGATCTCAATGGCAGAGCAGGCAGAGGACAACATGGTACATGTTACAATGGCTGTGAAACTGGAAAAAAGCTGCAACATATTGAGAAGCCACTAGATGGGATCTCACTCTGTGAAGACTGTGTATTGATCAGCTGTGCACTGACCACCACACATTAAAAAAACTCACGCACAGGTGTCTTCCAAGAAAAATAAAAACAAATCAACAAAAGTCCCATGGCGATCAGTGAGTGACAACGGGGGCAGGATTGTGAAATCTGGAAGCACCTATTCACAGACTGGCACATGGCAGTGGATATGGACTCAGTCGTTCTAACTCAAGGTATGAGGCAGTTGAGTGGTTCGCCAGCTGTATTCATGACTGAGCAGCCATTTTTAGGATCCACTATGCTCACCCCACACGGGGAAGGGGCTATAAAAGATGGCCTAAACATAGTCTGCCTCTCTTATCCCTGCTGGACTGCCGTGTCCAGAGGGGGCCAAAAAAGAAAAATGAACTTCTAAACATGGAATATGGGAGAACATGCGGATCAAGAATAGGGCTTCACAGCCACCCACGGACCCATCACCAAGACACCACGTCTGGAAGACAAGCATCCTTGAGCTATGAGGGATCATCTAAGTAAGTATGTAAGTAATTAACATAATGCTGCAATCAAGGAGAGCAAAGCCAGAGGCTATTCACTGCATAACCTCCACATTCAATCAAACCATCCCTCTGGGTTGTTGTAGGTTTTTCCAGGCTATATGGCCATGTTCTAGAGGCATTTTCTCCTGACGTTTCGCCTGCATCTATGGCAAGCATCCTCAGAGGTAATGAGGATACTTGCCATAGATGCAGGCGAAACATCAGGATAAAATGACAATTATGCTGGGGAAAGTGGAAGGCAAAAGGAAGAGGGGCCGACCAAGGGCAAGATGGATGGATGGCATCCTTGAAGTGACTGGACTGACCTTGAAGAAGCTGGGGGTGGTGACGGCCGACAGGGAGCTCTGGCGTGGGCTGGTCCATGAGGTCACGAAGAGTCGGAAACAACTGAACAAATGAACAACAACAACCCAGTGATTGCAGCCATGAAAGCCTTTGACAATACAAACCCATCCCTCTGTTGCTATCTTCAAATGGGCTTTTGACTTCCGGTGATCCCACTGATGTCATAGGGTTTTCTTAGGTGAGAAATACTCGGAGATCCTCTGAATACAGCCTACAATACCCACTATTCTCTTTGAGTCTCTCCTTCAAGAACAAACTGTGGACAATTGCTGAGATCAAATGAGAACTCATGCCTTCAGGATACATAGGTAAGCTTTAGTAAACCTGTCTAGAGGTTAGGTAGTCAAAACATTGTATATCTTTACCAAGTTACTGGATACTAGAAGTAGGCATGTTGTTGAGTCTAGTTTCTAAAGATCTGTTGGTTAAAGCTCAGTGATAGAACACAGTTTAGAAAAGTATTTGAGTTGTATATTCAGCCCTGGGGAACTAAAGCTTAGGCAGTTACTCAATGATAAGCCTATATGTCTAGTTATAGAACTGGAAAAATTTAACTCTAAAGAAGTTACAGTGACAATCTTCCATGTGCAAGAAGGACAGCATAACGAGGACTCCAGCAATCTCAGATTACTATGTAACACTTATAGTTAGGCATCAACTGTTGCCAGCTGAATTTAAATGCCCTATTTGTTGTCACTAGAGTCACAAATTCTTGATTTTCCCACTTCCCGACAGATGTCAAAGAAAAGGCAACAGTATTTCTTCTTGTAGTGTCAAAACAAACAGAATTTTCTCTCTCTAAGGACAGAAAACTCATTGTAACATTTTAAGATTGCACATTTTCAATAAACTTGGACAGTTTTAATCAGAACTACAAAAGTTTTTGAAGAACAACTGCACAGCTGTCGGTTATCATTCAGCCATGACTGTTACTTTTTCCTTCAACATTTGGAGACAGGAATGGATAGATGAGATGCCAGGAATTAATAAATAAAGCCGTGTTGCATATTGGAGTTTTGGAGCAAATTTTCCAAACTTCTATGATAGACGGGAGCAATGTATCCAACAAAAATCACCATCATTCATCTGCCCATTGTTGTTTGATGACTTCAAGTAGTTTCAAATTTATATTGTCCCCAATATACCTGTGCATTCTAAAGTTTCTAGGATATACTACACTTAGGCAGAAAAATGAAATGCACAAATACAGGATGGGCAATATCTGGCTTGACAAAAGAACATGTGAAAGAGATCTTAAAGTCTATCACCTTGTCACGTCAGGGCTTTAAAGCAGGCAGCCCCCCCCCCCCCCGGCCCCACTTTCTTCCACTTTCAGAATTCTGAGAAATGTGGTTTGGGAAGGTAAGGAACTTTGTAGATGAAAATTCAAAAGGTCCCACCCTAAACTACATTTTCCAGAATTCTGCAGTTGGTAGAAATGTAAGGCTAACCACTTAAAAGCCATGGTGTGATAATGCCATTAGTAGACCACAAGTTAAACATGGGCAAACAATGTGAAGCAGAAGATGGAATGGGATTTTGGGCTGCATCAAAAGACCTCCTTCCAGTTTGAAGAAGAGCACAGTTTTCTCACCAATTGGAACTAATTGACAGTGTTCTCATTAAGTCCATATTTAATCTATTTGTTCTTTGAGTCCCTGGATGATATAGAAGCATCAATAATAATATACCACACAAGAGCCATTACATTAGTTGGACAGGGCCTTCTCGGTGGTGGCCCCATGACTCCGGAACTCCCTCCCCAAGGACATCAGGCATGCCCCAACATTGGCAGTCTTCAGAAGGAGCTTGAAAACATGAATGTTCTAGTGTGTCTTCCCAGATTAAGGAATCCCAAGCAATATGTCCCAAATGCACTTTACGAGAGAGTTAGAATTGTCTGCACACCCTCTTATCCCCCAAAATATATATAGGCATTTTGAACTTGTGATGGTCTACTCTAAAAAAGTAAAGGCAGCAATGAAAGTACTGTGGAGAGGCAAAATCAGGACATTGCACCTTCAAATGAGAGTTATTCCATACACATATAAATTAACTTTTCCTTAAGTCCCCATCCCCAAATTTTTAGCATCTCAAAGTGCAAGGAATTGAAAATAAGTCACATGTAGAAGTTTTGGGAGCCAATGTGGTATAGTGAGTTCAGTGGTGGACTACAATTCTAGAGTTCAGATCTCTGCCTGGAAATCTACGGGTTGACTTTAGATGAGTTACATCCAACAAAAACAAATCTCCTCTGAACAAATCTTACTGAGAAAACCCCATAATAGATTTGCCTTAGGTATTTTGAAATATTTGAAGGCATACAACAAACAACAGCTTCTCATATTCTATTGCTCACCTTGCCTTCCCCTTTCCTTTGGATGTCTAAACTCCTAAATTTCTAAATTACAATGTTAGAAATTTAGGGAAAGAAAGAAAGTTTCACCAGGGGTGGAATCCCTATTTGGTGGCCATTGCCAGTGCCTTCACTTTGTGCTCCCTCAGTAGCAATACATCTGGGTCTGCACAGACAGCAAAACAGGTGATTTCAAATCCAGACCCTCTCAAGAGGATCTATTATATTTGGTCTAGCTGTAACTCAAACTGCCCAACAGTTATGACAGGCAGCTCTACATGAAAACAGAAGACCCAAGATTGGACTCTGGCATGCTTCATAACAGCTCCGTTTCATCATTATTTGCTGGATCCACAGTCCCAACAGGGATTCTGCTTAGATTTCTAGTCATAAGCCTACTGCTAAATGCTTATTCAAAACTGTCATCCGCATTCTCCAACTGGAGAAGGTATTCATCACAGGGAACAAGAATCCAAAATATACCAATATTTTGATGCCGTCGATTTAAAATGGTTTAGGTTCAATGCCGCAGGTGGCAATGAATGTGACCCAGCATTTACCCTCACCCCTTTGAACCCTGCTCAAGTTATCCATATGGTAGCTCTACAATGAATCATTTATCAGCATGTTGAAGGCCTCTATTTTGTCAGCCAGGGAAGGTTAATGGAATTTCAGCAGGGAGGTACTATATGGGTTTATCCTCCACAATTTACAACCCATTCAAATTTGTTCCTTGTGGTTAAAGTATCAAGAGATTTGACCCAATCCACAGAGCAAGAAAACAAAAACCACAATTCTAAACAGTAGGACCTCCCAAATCTTTACTGGAGGGTAAATGTGAATGAGGTTTCAGACAGTAATGTGAATGAAATCAGATGCATTGTTCTGAAACAGAATAATCCTTTCTATTATAAATCCTAATTCCTCCAGACAGAGAAAGAGAAAAGGAGAGGAGATTGAGAGAAGGAGACTATTTTACCATTTATTAAGAATAGGCGGGGGGCCAGCCACACAGATGGACCATATTGATGATGGTTCAGTATGACTGGGCATGGGCACAGCAGCATCCAATTTTTACCTTGGCCCCATCTCTCTGTCCCACAAAGGAAGGGAAATCCTCCACATCATTTCTGGAGACTGCCCTCTTCCCAGTTCTGCATCACAGAGGATGTTATGGTGCTTCCAAGAGGGAAGGGGGGTTGGCGGTGGTAAATATGACCTCCAAGTGTGGCAGTGTAGACTCATATAATCCAGCTAAAATCATATCATATAGATTATCCACTTTGATAATCTGTAATATACGGCAGTGTAGCACCAGCCTAAGCCAGAACAGGTACAATATAGCTCCAACTGAATATATTAGGGGTGTGCAATTTGGGTAAATCCATGCTATTTTGGTGTTCTGATGTTGATGCCCCCCCTCCCCAATTCTGTTTTTTGGGAGTTTCCCGAATTCAGGAGGGCAAAATGCCATGTTTCAATCTGGCAACTAAAAGATCCGTTTTTGCTCTGGGAAGATCCAGTCCATTGGTGACGATGGGAGAACTTCCAAGTCTCCCCTTTCTGTCATTTTTAGGGTAATCAGAAGGAAAATGACCACACTTGGAGGACATATTTACCACTGCCAACCCTCCAAGTTTCAGAACGTTTGGTCATCCCCTAAGTTGTAGAAAATTCTAAAAAGTTTCTAGAAAAAAATGCCAAAAAGGCATTCCATAGGAGTGTTCAATTGACATTCAGTTCTAGTGCCTCTACTTCTCCTTCTCCCTCTGGCTTTGGCTCTCAAGAAAGCCTGGACACTTGACTCAGCAGCATGGCTACATCATATATCTCAGGCTTCTTCTGTAAGAAAAGGAGTGCAGACACACAGAAACCACAAACCCTCATAAACAAGCTTGAGTTAGGGCATCAGACTTAAGAAACCACTTTTTCTGGCATCCTTTCCTCTCCAGGCAACAGACTTAAGAAACCGCATTTTCTGGGGTCATCTCCCCATATCTTTCAAGTAGACCTGGGGAAGAATTAAACTATCCCTGCGAGGAAAGGGAGTCAGGCTATGCCCTCCCTTCAGTAAACCACCCCAATATTTAAACAACCCTCATGACCTTTCACAACCCACCCACCCCCAAACCCACACCCACCTTCACTTCCCTAGCAAAAAAGTAAAGAAAATAGAAAGAATAAAAGGTATTAAACTAAGAAAAATAAATGAAATTGTCCAAGGAAAAGACTGGAATCGAGTCCAAAAGCAAGATCCTAAGAGCAGCAAAGGTACTAAGATAGAACATGGAACACGTGAGCAGCTTTCTTTTTCCGATTGACTCAGGCAGACAGCAGGACTTACAGCTTCATAGGAAAACCTGTGTGCACATGGTTGTCTCCCTCTCTGCACTCTATGTGTAGCCAAAAAAACCCGGAAAGTAGCTATTTTTGCCAACCACGTGGTCTGTTGCGGCCAAAAAAATAATGGTGGCAGTGCTTGTGCCATTATGGTTGGGTGAAAGAGCTGAAAGAACTGGAGTCTGTTTTGAAAAATGGATCTGTGCACAGCACTAATCTTTGGATAGAGAAGAGTTAACAATCCTGTGGGAGTTTGCTTTGCTGTTTGTGCTACCTTTCTGAAGATTTTCCCTCACTTTCTGTCCCTGAGAGAATTGGATTTTGAAAAATAATAGATTTATCTCACTTTCTGTTGTCTTACCTCTATTTGTAACTATGTATAATTTGTAACGCGCCTGTTTGTAACTCTGATACTGCCTGTACTTAATGTTATATGGGATTTCCTGGTTTGTTATTAGAAGCCCTGATCCATTCATGAACCCACACTTATTCCTTCAGTGCTCTTTCAATTAATCTTAATTGTCTGTTGCTAATTGGAAGTTTCCAAAGATTTGCAGCTCATGGAAATCAGGTCTCTACTGGGTTGTCAATTAAATATGATTGATTATGGTTTCCCCTCACCTTCTGTGGGTAATATGCAATTAATTTCCATGATCTGTAAGCAGCAGTCCACAAATAGCTTCTATCCTTTTAAGGAAACAGTCATGCCACCCAGGTCTTGGATATTCCAGTCTTGGATTTTAGAGCACGAATGCCCTTGCAAAACAAGCTTGGGAGGCTTCAAGAGATCGATTATTATAGCCTGCTTTAGTGGTTAGTAGCTAGAAGATCATATACTATACTTGTGGCTGCCTATACAATCAATAGTACATGAAAGAGCCATTAGATATCTACAAAGGAAGACAAAATGCTTTTTAATAGGTTTTGAGTCTGGGAAAGTATGGATATTCTTCTCTAGAAATTCAAATTCAGATGCATTTTGGAAGTATTAAAATAATAACCTATCAAGGAGAGCTTCAGGTTCAAATGGCACAAGATTATTTGAGAAGGATCAGGTTGTCTACATACTTTTTTGTGATGATATACAAGTTTCTGAATGAGAAATAGGAGGAGCTCAGTCAAACTGAGCTGTAATCAGGAGTTGAAAAGGTGTTATGCCTTACCTGGTGAACATCACATGAAGAACTGGTGATCCAAGATAGCAAACAGATTCTAGTATGAGAAACAAAAAATTGGCATTTCTGACATGGACTAACAAAACTGGACCATCCCATGCAACTCCCGATGATAAATTAGAAATGGAAGTACTTCTTCCTGTGGTGTGTTGTAGGCCATGTCTATATTGGCTGGTAAATTCAGGATTAATTCGGAACATTTACACATGCACCCTCCTGAACCTACTGTGTTGGTGGACACATGGTCCAACTAGAATGAGATTTGTGAGTCCTAATAGACTGACATTTCACCTTCAGTATTGCCTTCATTGTACCCACCCAGCTACAGAACTCTGCAATCTTCTGGCCATTGGGTATACCCCATGATAACATCAGCAGAGGCACTAGCCTAACCAGGAACAAGGAAAAAGCCAATCTTCCCACCATCTTCCTAGTCATATGGCATGGTTCCCATGACAGTCAGGAACTCATATGGAGCTCTGCAACCAGATGGGAATAGTGATGGCAGTGAAACAAACATGCTTTTGGTCATAAACGATACATAGAATTGTGCCTAAAATCAGGCTGCTGACCAGCTCTTGTTAAAACTAATTTTGACAGAAAAGTCACATGTTTTTTTGCAGGGATATTCTGCACAAATCATTACAACTTCAACAACAGTGTAAAAGCAAGTTCTCCTTGTCTTGTTCTTACACAGGAGATGAGAAATCTTGTAGGGGCCAGAAATTACTCAGACTCGCTTGTCATAAATGAAGAATTTTATGAGCATTCTTCACCCCACCAAGAGAAATATTATCAAATCTGAGTTTCATCTTTCCAAGCAAGGAAATATAAGTCTGCACGATAACTCTAAATATCATTAATGGAGGGTTTGCAACCCACAAATAGGACTTTTGACTAATTTGTGGTCCAAAGAGATGTATGAGGCAGTGCAAACAGCTGCTGATTTAGTGGTTTCATTTTCTTGTCTTTTGACCTGGACGTACACCACCATTATTTTATCTTTTTTAAAAAAAAATGTTTAAGGGATTGATAAATCATGGGAACAGTGCCCCTTCAAATTGGCTAGAAGCAAAGTGACAGATAGTAATCCTGAGTACAGCTTTGTTAGGGAAAAGAAACGTCTTCAACTAGAAGTAGGGATTCAATTTCTTACTAAGTTTCTTCTTCAAGGAAGCAATGGGTAATTTTAGCAATTTTCTCTATCCTGAGATAGAGTCTTAAAATACATGATATTTGCTGTTTTCTGTGCAAAACAACCACATATGGATTTGGCGAAGTGTTAAGTTCTGAAATGAAAGGATTCTTGTCAGTCCAGGATCCTTCTCATCAGGGCTTTTTGACACTGAAAAAGACTATTTTAAACTTTTTTCAAGTGTTTGGAATATTCTTTCCATCCCTAATTGGAATGCAAGGGCTGATTGCAACTAAGGGTGCATCTACACTTTGCTATAAATTAATGCAGTTTGATACTACTTGCTATGGAATCATGGAGCCCCCGGTGGCGCAGTGGGTTAAACCCCTGTGCTGGCAGGACTCAAGACCGACAGGTCGCAGGTTCGAATCCGGGGAGAGGCGGATGAGCTCCCTCTATCAGCTCCAGCTCCTCATGCGGGGACATGAGAGAAGCCTCCCACAAGGATGATAAAACATCAAAACATCCAGGGGTCCCCTGGCCAACGTCCTTAAAGACGGCCAATTCTCTCACAACAGAAGTGACTTGCAGTTTCTCAAGTCGCTCCTGACATGACAAAAAAAAAATGGAAACATGGGAATTGCACCATTCAATAAAAATGCCCAACCACTTCTCTAAGGCAACTCATACAGAAGACACCAACAGGATTCTGACAATTACTGAAATTCACAGTATTTTTTTTTAAAAAAAATAGGCATGAAGGGATACTTATGGCTAGGAGAATAACTTTTTCTTAAAGTATTGACTTTTTGCACCCAACTGAACTAAAGAAGCAATTTCAGATTTGTCCTTCTATAAGACACCATTTAGGACTAGAAACAGTTATTTGCATAGACTTCCCAATAAGGACTTGTGTTGAAGACAGAATAGCTTCTCTTCATGAATGAAGCAGAGAGTGTTTGAGGACTGGGACATCCGTAGGGAGACCAAGGTGCTTGTTTATAAAGCTATTGTCCTCCCAACCCTGCTATATGCCTGCGAGATGTGGACTGTCTACAGACGTCAAATGCAACTCCTGGAATGATTCCATCAGCGCTGCCTCTGAAAAATCCTGCAAATCTCTTGGGAAGACAAGTGGACAAATGTCAGCATGCTGGAAGAAGCAAAGATCACCAGCACTGAAGTGATGCTCCTCCACCATCAACTCCGCTGGGCTGGCCACGTTGTCTGGATTCCCAACCATTGTCTCCCAAAGCAGTTGGTCTACTTCAAACTAAAGAATGGAAAATGGGATGTTGGTGGGCAGGAAATGTGATTTAAAGATGGGCTCAAAGCCAACCTTAAAAACTCTGGCATAGACACTGACTACTGGGAAGCTCCAGCTGGAGGTCACCTGTGACCAACGGTGCTGTAGAATTTGAAGAAGCACAAATGGAGGGCGAAAGAGAGAAACATGCCAGGAGGAAGGCATGTCAAGCCAACCCCGACCAGGACTGCCTTCCATCTGGAAACCAATGACCTCACTGTGAGAGAACATGCAGGTCAAGAATAGGGCTCCATAGTCACCTATGGACCCACCACCAGTACACTGATCTTGGAAGACAATCCTACTCGGATAATGATGGATCACCTAAGAAGAAGAAGAAGTTTCTCTTCATGTTAGTCTTTAGGGGAAGGTCTTAGGAGATCAAGACACAGAGAAGATAGAATTTTCCTTCCAGCCTCCATGAAACTCATGGGGACTGGAAATCTCTCTTTGCAAAACAAAAACAAAAACAAAAACAAAATCTTTCCATATTGGCAGAAGATCGCTCCCATTTTGGGAGACTGGTGAATCAGCTCTGTGCTGTCGCACGCTGTGCCTGTGCATCAGACTGTAGACAGGACATAAATTCTGTGTGCCCAACGGGACGCCGGGGCTGCCTCATATTAAAGGCCCTTGGACCTCCCCAAAACAAAGTTCTGTAGAGGTTTAAAGTAAGTCCAACAAAGTTCTTTATTGATGAAAACAAACAGGTACTTTAAAGCTTTCTTAACAGTCTATAGGCTCTTTCAATCTTGTCCACAGGGAACAGGCACCATCTTCATAACTGTATACTAACTCATGGGGAAATCCTTAACTTCTAATCTGGGCAGTCTGTACTTGCCTCTGTTGGCGTGGAGCCCCTGCACCCGGTACCAACTGGGTCTGGCTTCCGCGAGCGACCCTTGCCAAGCAGAGCTTTGTAGACTTCCAGGGAAAAAGAAGGAGTTCAGGATGCTGTGATGGCTGGCTGAAGTCCTTCCGCAAAGGAGCTGTAGGGCTGTATGATCCTCGGCCAAGCTGTGGGCTGTATAACCCCGGCCAAGCTGTGGGCTGTATATCTCCCTGGCCAAGCCGTAGAAGACGAAGCTTTCTACAGGAGCTCTTCATTTTATGTCCTGTGCGAAAGACTTCTCTGTGAGAACTGTACCCAAACTGGCTCCTATTCCCTCCAAAAACCCAAAGGGGGCGGGATCAGGGAACCTAACTATAATTGACAGGTGGCTTGCCCTATGATTGCAGCCAAAAGAAGCCACCTATATGCAGAGTCCCTGAAACTTAGGACTGCAACAAACATTAAATGCAAAGCAAACAAAATTGGAGCTCCTGGTGCAGTTGTACCAGCACAAGCTCTGTGTTTTTTTTCTGAACTTTAAAAGAGTTTTCCCATGTGCTGAAGCTATTTGCCAGATAAGGTCTTTAGATAGCCACTTTCAGGTTTGGACTAATATTCTGAGCAGATTCTCTGCTCTACTCAAATAGAAGCCACCAACTGTTTGACTATGCATGACCATATGGTATCCAGCTTACACAGTTTCTAGTAGTCTGCTGATGCGCTGGTTGATTAATTAATTAACTGCATTTAATGAAATGAATGTTAAATTCCATTTTTTCCTCCAGTGAGCTAAAGGCAATGGGCTAAATGGCTTCCCCCCTCCCGAATTTAACCTCAAAAGAAAAACAACATAGATTAGGTTGCTAGAAAAAGTGACTGGCAATGTCATGAATTTCCTGATTCAGTGAACCCCAACATTCACATTTCCTATGTCCCAATCCAAGACTCTTAATTCTACATCATGCTGACTATTAATTACTAGGATTTTGAGGTAAGGTGCATCTGTTTGCCTGTTGCAGAGGAAAAAAGCAACAGCAAAGACAAACACATTTCATTTGATGTCAGCTTTTGTGAACTCTAGCCAATGCAAGTATTTAAGGCACCACAAGCTTCTGCTAATTTCCTGGGTAAATGTGTAGGTCTCGACTTGTTTAGCATTAATAATATGATTCTCACCATCAAGAAGTACAAATTGCAATGCAAAACTAGGATCCTGATGTAGAACTCTGGGATTTCTTCTCATATCTTTTTTTAATCCCAAGTATTGTTGACCATCACGCCAGTGTCATTCAATTTAAATGGTGTAATTTGAAGTTGATAAAACTGACCCTAAAGCACTTACTGGGGCCAACTTGGAAGCAGATGTGACCATTTTAATGGCACTCAGTGTGATAGTTGAACAAATCTATTCTTAATAGCAATCTTAGCTGGCAGGTAGTAAAGCTAATTTAGCAAGAGTGATATGATGGAGGATTATGGAATTATAAACTGTGTGAAGGAAGTTGATAGAAAAGACTTTTTTCTCACTGTCTCTCAATATTAGAAAAAGGGTCATGAAATGCAAGTTAAGTAGGTTCTTGACAGTGAAAAGAAAATACTCTTTCATACAATTCATGTACAGCATGAGTAGTATTCACAAAAGTTGATTTGTGGACTACAGTTCCCAGGATCCTCTAGAAAAATAATTTTCTGCTGAAATACTATACCAAAAACTACAGGTGTTGTTTTATAGTCAACCTCTCTGATAGTGTCAGCTATCGGTATGTGTCTTGCTTAAGGACTTCTCAGAAGCATTGGGTTGGTCGCTGTGGAAATTAGGCTTGTGCAGACTGCCCAGATTAGAAGTTAAGGATTTCCCCATGAGTTAGTATACAGTTATGAAGATGGTGCCTGTTCCCTGTGGACAAGATTGAAAGAGCCTATAGACTGTTAAGAAAGCTTTAAAGTACCTGTTTGTTTTCATCAATAAATAGTATAGAATCACTATCCATTTTTGTTTGTTTCATTCATAAAGTTTTCATTTTTGAGTGCCTTCCAAAAATGGGCACCTTTTCATTCTGCATCCGAAAAAATGAAAATTTTCGTCTCATTGGCCACTATGAGCGGGCTTTCCCAGGCTCCCTTCCCCTCAGTTTTAGGGCTAGAGGGGTGAAAATCACCACACATGAATAGCAAATCTACCACTTTTAATGCACCAAGTTTTATAACGTTTGGGTCATCCAACATTTTTTAGGGATTTATTTATTTACTTACTTCATTTGTATACCGCTCTTCTCAGCCCTTAGGCGACTTAGAGCGGTTAACAGCAATACCAAATCATTGGGCATTTAAAAGCAATAGCATCACAAATCAATACATCAGCATCAATATATCAGTACATCAATATAACAAATCCATCAGGTCTCATCGATGAAATCAGAATCCAAACTCGTTATCCATTATTCCGTTTTCCAATAATCAATCAATCAATCAATCACACTGCCTAGTCGAATGCCTGTTCAAACAGCCAGGTCTTCACTTTCCTCCAGAATGCCAGCAAGGAGGGGGCCGATCTGATATCTGCAGGAAGGGTGTTCCACAGCCGAGGGGCCACCACTGAGAAGGTCCTGTCTCTCGTCCCTGCCAGGCGTACTTGTGAAGCTGGCGGGATCAAGAGCAGGGCCTCCCCAAAAGATCTTAATATCCTAACTGGTTCATAGGAGGAGATGCGTTCATTCTATAAATAAAATCTGATTAAAAACATTCCCTCTTTCCCTCCACTGGCCCCTGGTTACAGCCCGTATAGCTCTCTACGTGGGGTTGCCTTTGAAGACTGTTCAGAAGCTCCAAATGGTCCAACAGGTGGCAGCCAGGTTGCTAACAGGAGTGGCACTCAGGGAGCATACAACTCCTCTGTTGCGCCAGCTCCACTGGCTGCCAATTTGCTACTGAGCACAATTCAAAGTGCTGGCGTTAGCCTATAAAGCCCTAAATGGTTCTAACCCTGCTTACCTGTCAGAACGTATCTCTCCTTACGAACCCTCTAGGAATTTAAGATCTTCTGGGGAGGCCCTGCTCTCGGCGCTGCCATCTTCACAGGTTAGATTGGCAGGGACGAGGGATAGGGCCTTCTCAGCGGTGGCCCCTCGGTTGTGGAATGCCCTCGCCAGGGACATTAGATCAGCCCCCACCCTCTTAATATTTCGCAAAAAAGTTAAAACCTGGCTATATGAGTAGGCCTTCCCAAACGCAGTGTAGCTATGAAACACTGATCTCGGAACGGTTGGACAACATGACTGGACAATGACTGATTAATGAAATGCGGAGGACTTATGGTTTTTATTATGTTTATTGATGTTAATTGTAATGAATTTTTTACCTGTGTTAAATGTTTTTAATGTTTAAATTATTTTTGTACTGTTGTAGGCATCGAATTGTGCTGTTTTGTAAACTGCCATGAGTCGCCCTCGGGCTGAGAATGGCGGTATAGAAGCATTGTAAATAATAAATAAAATTCCCTTCCCATCATTTTTTGCAATGGCATGGTTTGTCTTGGAGCTGCCAGCTTGGGTTCTTACTTGCTGCTGCAGTTGCTGCTGTCTCTTGCAAGGAAGGTGCCTCTAGCTCCCCTCCTCTTCCTACTTACTCTAACACCTCCTACTTACTCTTATGCCTCTTACTCTAACAGCAGCAGCAGCAATGACCTAAGGTGGCAGAGGTGAGGAGGAGGGAGGAGAAGATGGCCTTGGTCGCCACACACTCTCCCACCCAAAACAAAAGAAGAAATGAGAAACAGGTTTGCACACATCTCTAGTGGAAATCAAATGCTCTTCTAGATGGAATATTGCTTTTGTCAACCAACGTTCTTAATTTCCCATGTTCTTTGATATATTGCTGGTGACAGCTGAAAAGAGGGAAATATCTCTAATTTTTCTCTAGCTTGGTTTGAAGCTTGTCCTAAATGACATTTTGCATTTTGAACTGTGGTTGGAAAGAAGAAATTAATTGATTTTTATGCTTTCGAAAAGCTCAGCTCTACAGGAGCATCTTACAATATTTACCATTTCCGTAGCCACAGGATAAAAACTCCACCAAACAAAGACACACTCTTGCTTTTAATAGCTCTATCAATATTTGTGCTGTATAAAGAAAAAAAAACTGATTCTAGAAAAAGCATAGCATTTCTAGCAGTTATTGGCTGAGATGCCCTGGTGTCACAGAAGGGACAAGCAGGGAGTCTCTGTTGGCAGCGTTTTTAAGGTTCTAAAAAGGGCAGGTAAGGAAAAATCAAATTGTATTATAGAGGAGGCTCCTTCATTTGGAGGCTTTTACACAGAGGCTGGATGGCCATCTGTCGGGGATGCTTTGAATGTGATTTTCCTGCTTCTTGGCAGGGGTTTGAACTGGATGGCCCATGATGTCTCTTCCAACTCTATGAGTCTATGATTCTAAATCTGAAAGGAAAGCTTTCAGAGCACAGCAAAGTAGCAAACAAGTACAACTAGCCTTCCACATAAGCGGGCACATGATCCCTATACAAGTGGAAACACTGTGAATATTGTCCCCCCCCCACCCCACCCCCAGTGTACATGGTACAGATTGCTGACAACAGCACAAATTCATCATTCATTTTCCACCTTGCCAGCAGTACACTTCATCCACAGCCCAGGCCTCTTCTTTCCACTCCTCTCCTTTCAATTCCCTGCCCTTCCAAACAATTTCAAATCACTGTCTAAATCGTTGGTTTCCCCATGCCTCTTTCTTCCAACCCTCTCCTCTCAATTTGTTGGAACACCTAGTATTACTGTCTTGACTTATGTAATAAATAATAAACTTTATTTATACCCCGCCACCATCTTCCCAATGGGAACTCAGGATGGCTGACATGAGGCCAAGCCCAAACAACAAATTACAGCAAAATAAAAACGAAAACGAAAACAATAAACAACATGATTACATTTATTTATTTATGTATTTAGAAGTTTTCTATACCGGCCTTCTCACCTCAACGAGGGACTCAGGTCGGTTTACAGCATATATAAAAATACAATGATATATAAGAACAACAAAGTACATAAAACATATGAATGCATAAATGTGATTTCTCTCAAGTCCTTCATTCTCAGCATCAGTTCTTCACCCCATAAAGTGTTCTAACCCCATTTCTATGCTCACATGCTTAGAAATACTGGGAATGTGGTGCAGCTGGCTAAGTGTCAGCTGCATTAAGATCACTCTGACCAAAAGGTCATGAGTTCGAAGCCAGCCCGGGTTGGAGTGGGTTTCCAACCAATTGTATAGCCTGTTGTCGACCTTTGCAACCCAAAAGACAGTTGCATCTGTCAAGTAGGAAAATTAGGTACACCCTTAAAGTGTGGGGAGGCCAAATTAACTAATTTATGAGGCCATAAAAAAGACTCCAGCAAGCACTCCAGCAAAAAGCATGCGGGGAATGCGGAAGTACTTCATCAGTGTTGCAGATGGACGATGAAAGTGACAGCTCCCCTGGCGGGCAGAAAATGTTAAACAGCCTCTGTCTATGTCTGTATATGTTGTATGTCAAAAATTGGCATCGAATGTTTGCCATGTATGTGTACACTGTAATCCGCCCTGAGTCCTCTGCGGGGTGAGGAGGGTGGAATATAAATGCTGTAAATAAATAAATAAATAAGGATCCTTGAATCCTGGAACCAAACCACAAAGATCCACAAAGCCCACTGCACATCAATTGCAGAAAGGCATGAGTAAGAGAGAACAGTTGCATTCATTTTCTGTCTTGGGGCTTCTTATGAGCACTTACTGCCAACTTTGTGGATTGAATGCTAAATATGATCAGATTTTTATAAATTTTGATTAAACATTAAAATAAATCTTTAGACAATAAGAGTGGTTTAGCAGTGGAACCAGTTTCCTATGGAGCAGGGGCTGGACTTCATTGTCCAAGTAGCTCATTCCAACTCTATGGTCCTCCTCCCCAAAGGTCTATGAGAGTCAGTATAGAAGCCATTAATACCCACAAAGAATTGCACCAATTATCCAGGTTAATTTCATTAAGACAATTAGATAAAGGAATCCAGGGTTTTGCATTTGCACTCTGAAAGTTTTCTGAAATGTTTAAAAAAGAGTATGCTTCTGGCAGAAAAGACTGAGGGAACTTTTTAATAGCATTTACCTTTTAATACAAGGAAAATAGGATTATTGGAGTATAGCTGAGGAGATGGGGATTTGCCATGAAACACTAATCAGTTCAAAGATATAGCTGTGTTAGTCTGTATGAGTATACAAAGGGATCTTTTCGCACTTTTGAGACAAACTGAGAGGAAGATGCTTGAAGCAGAAGTGCATCTGATTATATAGACTTTGTCTATGAATATTTATACTACCATCTTCTGTCTGTCAGTGAATCTCAAGTGTGTTCCAAGATCTTTGCGAATAGTAATTCATTTATGTGAGGCAGGACTTCCTCCACCTCCAATATTTGGAACTCTTTTCAGGGAGGTTCTATGGCAAGAAGTGAGACTGAGGGTGAGAAGCTTTGCTTACTGTCTATATATGTTTGTTCTAGTGTTTAATCAAAATTTACTCTCCTAATTGGACTTACTTTTTCCTTCTGGGACTTCAAAGAACAGGCCTGCCCCTTCTTCCCTATGACAGTTCTTGAGGCATCTCAAGAGGGCAAC
Organism: Anolis sagrei ordinatus; assembly: GCF_025583915.1. NCBI lineage: Eukaryota > Metazoa > Chordata > Lepidosauria > Squamata > Anolidae > Anolis > Anolis sagrei. The sequence goes on along the minus strand of NW_026845477.1, from coordinate 11,878,725 downwards.
CATGTCACCTCTTAGTCCTGCTCTCGGTCCCACCGGCCTCGCAAGCGCATCTGGTGGGGACGAGGGACAGGGCCTTCTCGGTGGTGGCCCCTCGACTCTGGAACTCTCTCCCACCGGAGAGCAGAACCGCCCCTTCTATTCTGACATTCAGGAAGCAGGTGAAGACATGGTTATGGAGACAGGAATTTGATGAGTGAGCCAATACCCTGAGATGGATGGAGGATGATGAACATCAAATTTAGTGGGACGACTGACCATTGTATTTATTGAATGTCATTGCTGTTTTGCTGTTTTAATGTTTTAATGTTTTATTGCAATATAAAGTATGATGTTTTATTGACTGTATGTATATTAAGGATGGAAACCGGTCTGAGTCCCTCAAGAGAGGTGAGAAGGTCGGTATATAAAACTTTTAAATAAATAAACAAATAAATTTCTTCACAAGCTGGGCATGTCGAGTTCCCTCAACCTTTTTCACATGTTTTGCTCACCATAACTCTAATCATCCTCATTGCCTTTCTCCGTCTTGTCTATATTCTTCCTAAAGTGAGGTGTCCAGATCTGAATGACAGTGCTCTGGGTGCTCTCTGGTGTCCTCCCCTTCAATATGAATCTGACCCTGCCTTATTTAGCTTCAGAAGTCAAGCATATTCAGGTATGTTCAGGATATAAAAGAAGTAAAGAAAATGAAGTCCATGAGATGATTAGCCATACAACCTTCTAGATGTGATGCATCTCCCCCAATTATTGTTGATCTGGGTTTTGGTCTTAAATAGAGCAAACAACATATTGGAAGGCTTTATCTGTAGGAATGTTTACAATCTCATAGGTTGATGCCACTATTTCTTTTACCAGCAATTATTCATGTTCCTGCCTTTCTCTTTCCAGTATTAACCAGATGGATCATTTCAGTAACTCAAGAATCAGGTAACCAATAAGATACTCCTCTGAGGAAAAACAAAGACAAGAGATGAAAGCATTACTTTACTTACTTAGGCGATCCCTCATTGTCCAAGATCGGTGTACTGGAGGTGGGTAGATAGGTGGCTGTCTACCCACCTGTGGAGCCTTATTCTTGACCTGAATGTTCTCCCACAGTGAGGGCATTGGTTTCCAGGTGCAAGGTGGTCATGGTCAGGGTTGGCCGGATGTGCCTTCCTCTTGGCACGTTTCTCTCTTTCACCCTCCATTTGTGCTCTTCAGATTCTACAGCACTGCTGGTCACAGCTGACCTCCAGCTGGAGCGCTCAAGGGCCAGGACTTTCCAGTTCTCAGTGTTTATGCCAGAGTTTTAAAGGTTGGCTTTGAGCCCATCTTTAAATCTCTCTTTCTGCCCACCAACATTGCATTTTCCATTCTTGATGGAAGCATAAAAATTAAGTGGCAAACATTTTCAAAGGCTCTGCTGAAAAATCTTTGAAGGGAAGGTTCATTTTTATACTGTAAAAGTATTTTTGACATACAATGGATTGTTTTGGTTCCACCCTAGATAGGAGTCATAAATACCAATGCACACAGTATGAGTTGGAAAGAGAAAGAGATATGTGTGTGTGTATGTGTGTGTCTATGCACACACACACACACACACACACACACATATATATAAAACCTTTCTCCTATTAATAGCACTCTAGTCTGCTAATACTAACCACATTTTAAAACAATTCAAGTTTAAAACAATAGAAAAGTCAAAAGAAAGATATAAATGTAAGTTTTTAAAATCAATTCAACTCTTTGGAAATAAAGAACATTAAACATCAAAAATATTAAAATACATTTTAAAGAAACACTATACAAACAGCATTAGAGTTTGAAGCAGGTCTTACCGTGTTTTACCGTCCTTCATATTGCCTGGGCCCAAACCATATAGCACTTTATAAATTGAAATCAGATTTTTTTTGGGGGGGGGGGGGCAGAAGTGTATAGGCAGACAATGGAGCTGTTGTAACTGGGGATGGGGGTGATGTGTGACCCCATAACCAGCCCCAGTCAATCACCTAATGGCCAGACTTTGGACCAATTGATATTTCTGAGCACTTTTCAAAGGAAGCCTCTGGTAGAGCACAGTATGATAACTAGGGCCGTAAAAGTTTAACCCTGTCCTGAAATGTAACAGGTTAAAAAGGAAACCTGGTGTACTTACAACTTGGTTAACCAGTTAAAACTCTTGAGTATTCCAGGTTTCAGGGGGGGGGGAGAATCTTTTCAGGGGGAACGCTTACCCCCCCCCCCCCACTTGCTACGGCCATGTACCACCATGGCCAGCTTTAACTTTTCCAGAAATATACATGGTTGGTTAATATCTATCTCTATCTATCTATTAGGCTTGGACGGTTTCATTTGTTAATTTCGTAATTCGTTATTAATTGGTATTTAAATTAGCTTATGATCCAATATTGAGCCATGCAGGACTACTGTGAGGAGTAATTAAAAATTGAAACAATTTTTCCAATTTATTTCGTATTGTTTCAAAATTGTTTCGTAATTGTTTTTCGTAATTATTTCCGTATGTCTGGTGCAAGTTTTATAGTTGTTGTTTGTTTTATCAGTGATAAAAAATAAATTATCACACCAACAGTCAACAACAGAGGGAGAGGGAAGCTTCAGAAGTTCCCCCTGTCCCATTTGGAGGGTTTTTTAGCATATTGCGCAATCGCGTCCGCCATTAACGAATCGATTCGTAATTTTACGAAATTTCATATATTTCGAACTTTTTTAAAGGAAAATTTTGGAATTCTTTAAAAAAATGAAACGCAAGGGCCCCCCTAAAAATGAAACGAGTTTAGAACCAAATTTTTGTTACCCAAGCCTACTATCTATATCTATCTATCTATCTATCTATCTATCTATCTATCTATCTATCTATCTACCATCTATCTCCTTCAAGTAGCTTTCGACTTATGGAGATCCTAAAGCAGTGGTTCTCAACCTGGAGTCCCCAGATGTTTTTGGTTTTCAACTCCCAGAAATCCTAACAGCTGGTAAACTGGCTGGGATTTCTGGGAGTTGTAGGCCAAAAACATCTGTGGATCCCAGGTTGAGAACCACTGTCCTAAAGTAACCCTATCACAAAGTTTCTTGTTTTTGAGACTGGGTGACTTCATTTGCCCTTGGTCATCCAACCAATTTCCATGGCCAAGAGGGGAATCTAACCCTAGTTTCCAGAGTTGTAGTCCAATGCTCAAACGACTACACCCACTCTTTTTCTCTCACACACATATTTCAGTTTTCAATCTGTGGATATGCAATATGCCCCAGAAGTGGTCTCTGCATTAGTCTGTTGTAGCAAAAACCAGCCACCCACAATCTCATCCGTCTGGAGTATCATTTTTTGAATTAATGCAAAAGAAAAACAAAATTTATTTCGACCCCGGTGTTTTTATATCAGGCTTATGTAGCAAAACACAAATGTTTCCCTTGGTGCCTACATTTATATGCAAATCCACATAATGCACCCATTGAAGATTCATAGCACCATGGTGCCTAGATCTTAATTAGTATATTATAGTCTCTCTCATAGCTCGCTGCTTTCCATATGGCTGTTCAGCATTTTGTATTTGGTGCTTATTTCTTTCCCCAAAGTACCTTTAGCTTCTCAGCAGAAGCTGCCCACAGCCTGTCAGTTACTGTAGGTAAATCCACTTTGGTGCCACTTTCCTTCAGCATTTAACTCAGCTAGAGGTTTTCCACAGCTCACTTTCTCTGGTGGTCAGCATTGAAAACACATTTGTAAACCTCTTGGAAAATTAGCCTTTTTTACTGAAGGTTTTCTAAGGGTTATATGCAGGCAAACAATTTCTTAATCCTCAAAGGGACAAAAGTGGAGGTATTTTGTGTTTTCTTGAGCAAAGTGCTGAATGGAAAAGAAATGGATAATTGCTCTCCACTGAGAGGTTAACAGCCATATTGTATTTTAATCAGCTTTGACTCTCTTCTGAGGTTATTGGGCATAATAGTACAGGAGCACAGCATAGGAACAGAGCTAAGACACAGCATGGGGAGGTCAAATGTTACACTGAAAATCCCATGGACTCCATTAGTCCATATGCCATTGCATGTAAGGATGGAAAGAATATTTGAAAAGTATACAGAAAATGGTGAAAAATATATTTTTCAAGTGTTGAGAAACTCAGCCTAGAAGATGACAATCTTTGCAGTTTGGAATCTATTTTGTACAAAATGTGCACATAATTTAGTCAGAAAACTGCATTTTCTGCACAGAAATATTATTTCCTGCACAGATGCCCCTTTCCAAGCAAAATGGGTATGCAAAATTTTACACACAATAAGTTCCAAATTGAGAATTACTTTTAAAAATGTGTGGTTTAAACAAATTTCTCAGTTTCTAGCTTTGCAGAGAGTGATATACTGAAACCAGTTCTCACCTAAAACTCTTATATTTTCTGTTTGCATTTTGTTCATTGCTTTTTTTCATGTCAGGAGTGACTTAAGAAACTGCAAGTCACTTCTGGTGTGAGAGAATTGGCCGTCTGCAAGGATGTTGCCCAAGGAATGCCTGGATGTTTTTTGATGTTTTACCATCCTTGTGGGAGTCTTCTCTCATGTCCCTACATGGGGAGCTGGAGCTGACAGGAGGAGCTCATCCGCACTCTCCCTGGATTCAAACCTGTGACCTGTTGGTCTTCAGTCCTGCTGGCACAAGGGTTTAACCCATTGCACCATTGGGGGCTCCATTGTTTATTGCTTTGTCCACCCTTTTATCAAACATAATGCTATTCTGTATTTTTAAATACTCAGGTGAGGTGTTTAAGTGCTAGACATTTAGGCAATGAAAGGACATTTGGGGGTGGATCCTTATTTTAGAGGACAGTGCTCTCATTTTGCCTTACCTCCCCATCTATACTCCTGCATATCTCTAGTACCTTGAGAAAAATACAGTAGGTCTGCATATCCATTTCAGGATCCTTTGTGTAATATGATTTTTGCATGTAATCAAAGTGCAGCAAGGCGGAGTTACAAGATCATGTGAAAGTATGTTCACAGACTCAGATTGGAAAATTGGCACAATGGCAGAAATGGAGAGAGGTACAATAACAAAATGTATGTTTTCTTTCTGTATGATCATGTGACGGCAATGCAATGAAGTGCTAGACCTCCAGTGTGATTTTATTGCCAACTTCTGGAGGGGTTTCTGCCCTGATTTAACCATAGAATCACATGGGAGACCAAGGCATCACTAGGTCTTCCTGCACAATTCTATGGTATTCAAAGCTCTTTTTATATGCAGTGAGCTCCATAAAAAATTTGGATATATATATATTGAGCTCACATAATAGGTCTGATCTACTCTACAAACCCCCAGACTACTAATCACAAATTCAGTATGAATGTCAAGTAAGCTGGAAGGAAAGTCTGAGGCTTTTTTCCCTCCAAGATGGCACTGATAGCGGTTTTACACCCTGTCCCTCAGTTGGGGGTCCTTTCAACTAAGACACCACTGTTGATGCAGGTTTCACGGATGTAACCTGGGCCCCTGCTTGTCCCATTATATTGGATTCTTTTCAATCTATTTCACCTGATGACATGGACAAGATCTTTGGAGAAATGGGGGCAACCACTTGCATCCTTGATCCTTGCCCATCCTGGCTGATTAGGCAGGCCAGCGGGGGACTGGCAGAATGGGTGAAACTGCTGGTAAAAGCATCCTTAAATCCAGCACTGGATTCCACCCAATTAAACAATTATTGACCAGTTTCAAATCTCTGCTTTTTGGGCAAGGACCTGGAGAGAGTGATGGCCTCTCAGCTCCAGAGTATCCTGGAAGAAATCAATTATCTGGATCCATTTAAATTTGGTTTCAGAGCTGGTTACAAAACTGAAACAGCATTGGTCACCTTGATGTAAGAAGAGATCTAGACAGGGGTGTGTGTGTTCCTGTTGGTTCTCCTGGACCTCCCAGCGGCATTCAGTACCATCAGCCATGGTATCCTTCTGGGTCATCTTGCTGGGATGGGATTAGGAGGCACTGTTTTACAGTGACTTTGTTCTTTCCTGGAGGACAGAACCCAGGAGGTGCTGGGTGACTCCTGTTCAACCCCTTGACCATTAGCCTGTGGGGTCTCTCAGGAATCTATTCTGTCACCCATGAGATTTAACATTTACATGAAACCGCTGGGAGAGATCATCTGGAGTTTTGGAGTTTGGTGTCATATTTATGCAGACAATACCTGACTCTATTACTCCATTCCACTAAAAGCCAATGATAACGTTCTGGTCCTGAATCAATATTTGTCAACAGTAATGGACTACAGCATGAGAGTGAACAGATTTAAACTGAATACTGACAAGACAGAGGTGCTCTTGATCAGTTGTAAGGCAGATCAGGGTATAGGGTTACAACCTGTGCTGGATGGGGTTGCACTCCCCTGAAGTCACAGGTACACAGCTTAGGGGTGATCTTGAACTGATTCTAGAGTCTCTGGTATGGATGGTAGTCAGGAGTGCCTTTGTAAAACTAAAACATGTGTGCCAGCTGTGCCCATACCTTGAGATGTCAAGGTATGGGCACATATTGAATGCAATATTCCTGYTYCTTGGCAGGGGTTGGACTGGATGGCCCATGAGGTCTCTTCCAACTTTATGATTCTATGATCTGACTATGGTAGTACATGCCTTAGTGTCACAAAATATCATKGCAGATTTGATAAATATGGATTTGATATAATGATGTGTGGGAATGAATGGAAGAATGTATGAATGGAGCTAATAATTTTGGAAACACCAGTAAAAGACCCAGGCCTRCAATAACTAATTACCTGCTTGCTGGRCTGTAATTAAAAGTTGCTAATAAGAACTGAAAAGTTAACGCTGATAAGAACTGGGACAGTGACAAGGGAAATGCTTTACAACATTCCTTATATTAAAAAGGAAGTCAACGTAAGATCAACACCAATCAAGAAGAATCAACATCTGGCCAGGAAACTGAGATGGAGCCAGGATGGAAGACGTCTATCATTCATTTACAACTTTGGAACTACATCAGCAGAATATTCCTATAAAAGCCTCAATCTAATGATGCTCAAATTGTGGCAGACCTGAGGAGTCTGGTTCACCCGCCATGCTCTGCTCCATGGGAAGGGGTGTGATGGGTATTTGGAGAGTGGAAGATTTGCAAAGAAGCAGTCTGGTCACTTTGGGGATTCTTTCTCAAGGGAAGAAGAAGAAGTGTTATTTTGGAATCTTAGGTTTTGTGCAGGGAGTCAGGTTCTGCTGTATAGAAAACAGAGATCTGGTCCTTGGCATTGTTCTTAGGGAAGGAGAAGTTTTGGTGTTATGGAAGTTTTGGAACTGTGCATTGGCAGGCTGCAGGAAAACAGGGTCTGGCCTAAACAGGTGCTTCTCCAAGGAGGGAGAAAAGGATGTGATAATATTTGGATGCCTGACGATGGATGCATGTACATGTGTGTGAATGGTGATTGAAAATGTAATTCTCCTTTGTTTGTTTGTTAGCTATGCAATTGTGAATCCAATGTAGTTCCATATAATCTGTATGTCTGTATGTGCAATGTCATTCTTTGTCTAAATGTTTTTCCGTAATTTGATGTCCCCTCTCACACTGGAAATTGCAATAAAAAGAAGCTACATTTTAAAGTTATTGAAAGGTTATTCTTGGCATTAGTTACATATTGACTGGACTCCTTCAATGCACTCTACATGGGGCTGCACTCAGAAGCTTCAGGTGGTTCAGAGATAACCAGTCAGTTTACTAAAGAGAGCACTGTACAGGGAGAGAACAACTCAATTGCTATGGCAGATCCACTGGCTTCCAGTTTGCTACTGGCAAAATTTAGAGTGCTAGTCATTACCTTTAAAGCACTATATGGTTCGGGTCCAGACTACCTGGCCAGCCACCTCTCTTCATATGAATCTGCCCAGACACTGCGCTCACCAGGGTAGACCCTTCTCTCAATCCCACCCCTGCTTGGTGGGGATTAGAGAGCCTGCCTCTGGAACTCCCTCCCGAAGGAGATCAAAATAGCCCCATCTCTGTCCTCTTTTAGAAAGCAATGGGGCCTATGTGCCCAGGCCTATGGAGCGACGAATTGTTAAAGATCCAGTCTTTGATACATGGAATGGAATATGGACATGGCTTTTAACCCTGTTTTTATTGATATTGTGTAATTGTTTTACTACTCTTATTGTGATTTGCTATCTGGTTGAATGTCTGTACTGTTTATTTGTACTGCTTAATTTATTGATATGTTTTTATGGCATTGAGTGTTTGCGTTTCTGTGTTGTGAGTCCCAGTGGAGAAATGGGGCAGGATATAAATAAAGTTTTACCTACTAACTTGCTTACTAAAACCAGTGTAGTTTGAGAAATGTAATTCTGTGTAGTGTACAAGAGCTCCCTAGCAAACAATTCTAAATATTAAACTACAAAGCTCAGGATTCCTTAGGAGGGAGCTATGACAGTTCAAGTGGTATCAAACTGATGTAACTGCAATGTGGGTATGTCAAGACTTCGGTGTAATTGGGCTTCTCTCTGGAGTGATGAGTTAAAATGGCACAGGGAAAAAGTCAGACATTGAAAACAATTTAAGACTGTTACTGTAGCTGAGTTTGTCCATTTATCTAAAAAAAATATCCCTAAGCCCAGTAACTGAAGTTCAGATAACAAATGAAAAGCTTCTACTTTCTCCAAAAGGTGTTATTTGCTTTCTTCTTTTATTTCATTGACGCAAATGTAGGTTAGCTGCATTGTCCATGAGATAGATGATAGATAGATATAGATACAGACAGATAATTTTAACTTTCGTCTATTATTTCTTTACAGGGTTTCCTTTTTATTCAGCTTTATGATTGTGATACTCATCATAATCGTATTAAAGATAATATGACAGATTTTTGCTGGAATATTCCAGAGATGGCCCTAGGTAATTTTCAATGGTAAGCAAACAGTATTTTGGTGCTCCTCCCCCCCCCCCCCAACCAATCATTGATATATATTTTCTGTTCATCGTGGGAGTTCTGTGTGGCGTATTTGGTTCAATTCCATCATTGGTGGAGTTCAGAATGCTCTTTGATTGTAGGTGAACTATACATCCCAGTAACTACAACTCGCATATGTCAAGCTCTATTTTCCCCCAACAGCGCCTCAAGAGCGCCCCTGGGCAAAATCAACTGTACTGCAAATGCTTACTTTGCGTAACGGGTTGAGCCGCCCCTGTGTCTTACATATGAATACTATTGCAATTTTTTTCCTGATGTAGAGCACACATTTTCATTTTACCTTTGCAGAAGCAGAACTGCACATGTGGTGCTACTGTACAAAAGTATCATGTGCATCCACACATAAGCAGAAACACATTCAGTTGCATATTTGAGTATCAGCTCAATGGCACACCCTTGCCATTCATCATAGGGGTTGTGTAGTAGTTATCAAGGTGCAAATTCACGTGTGAATATCTGTGAACCACACCCCAGTGAAGTATCTTGGATCTTTCTCCATAATGCTGAGGTTCTTAAATTAGGAATTGAAGGAGAGCTGTCTTAAGGCTTGTCTACATGGATTAAAAATGTAGACTCACTTGAAATCCAGCACTATCTGTTTTCATGACACACAGGAACTTTCAGTAAATATTGTAGATTTTCTGCCTTTAACCCAACCTTGCTCCATCTTAGACAAATTCAGAGGGCACTCAAGCTTGCAGAGAACTAGAATATCATGGGGTTCCTTAGCTATCTGGCCAGTAAGATAGAATCTGTTCAGGCTTGTTTCACCTTCCAGACATCATCTCCATCACACTTTTCCTTCATTTATCAGTATAGGGGATGGGAGTGGCTGATCCCTGTGTCACTTCTGCCAATCTGTTTCTAAGTCTCCTTTGCTCACATCACCCATACTTAAAGTAATTGCACTGTGATTTCTTTTTTAGGCAATCTGTAATCTTTTTCAGATTCAGCCCCAAATTTCAATTTGTCTGAGAATTAAGAGATATTTTGAGGGTGACAAGATGGGAATTTCAGGCTCCATGCAACATGCAGGCTGGATTTCCCTTTAGCTCTTTTCTGAAGCTTCAGTGAGGCTCAAACCAGGAAAACATCTAAAAAATCCTTCCTGACTTATGATGGCACTAAGGTAAACCTCTCATGGGGTTTTCTGAGGCTGAGAATGTGTGAATCACCCAAGGTCACTCAAACCACTAAACTACACTGGGTTTTTTTATGTATTCATTTATTGCTATCCCATTCTTTTTTCCTGATGTGGAACTCCAAGTGAAAAAAAATGGGAATTTGAACCCTGGTCTCCAGAGCCATATTCTAACACTAAAAACATGGCACCATGCTGGCTGTCATCTGACATAATTTCAAGTAATGCCTGTATGTAACGTCAACAGTATCCCGATGAAGAAATAGTTGTAAACCTCTCAACAAAATACGATCTTATATTGTTTCCTGTATTACAAAACAGGTGTTAACTTTTCAATGCCAGTGTTTGGGCACTTGACAGCACCTTGCCTGTGTGTGATCCTATCCATATTCATGCATTTTAAATGATCCCTTTGGTCTTTAAGGACATCACTTGCTGGCACAAAAATCACTTAAGATTTGCATAGTGCTTGAGACTCAAGTTTTTAAACACTTCTGTTGACGAGGCAATGGCAGAAATATTGTTCTGCTTAATTAATGAGGGATTTGAAGAGCAGCTAAAGACAAAGAAGTCTTCAATACAGTCTCATGACCTCACTTGAAATAACGCTGTGTCCAGATCTGGACACTGCAATTCAAGAAGGATATTGACAAGATGGAATGCACCAAGAGGATGGCAACCAAAATGGTCAAAGGTCTGGAAACTGCATTTCTCTTAGGATAAGCTTAGAAAGCTGGGTATCCTGGATAAAAGAGTTCAGAGGGGACATGGTAGCCATGTTTCAAATATTTGAAAGGAAACAGGAGGGTTTTTTTTTTTTTTTGCTATCTCAGAGACTAGGTACAACTGATTCAAACTACAGGAAAAGAGATTTTATCTAAATGTTAGGAGAGCTTTCCTCATTTTAAGAGCTTTCTGAGAGTGGAAATATGAGTGGTGTGTGATGGAGTTTTCTTCCCTGGAGTTCTTAAAACAGAGCCTTGGTAGTGTTTGGATTGTGTGACCTTCCCTGGCAAAATGCTGTTGGATTAAATGACCCTTGTGGTCTCTTCCAACTCTATGTTTCTATTAGGGCCCATCCAGACAGGCCCCAAAAAAGTGGGACCTGTTTGGGTTTTAACCAAGAGGATCCAAATGATGTCCCTGGTAAAAATGAATTAATTCAGAATAACTTTGGTTATAACAAATTAATTAAATACCCCATTAGATTTGGGCCTTCCAGAAAGACTTGGGTCTAATGGGGTATTGAGTTTGTGAGGACTCACACCCAGGTGGCCCCAAGACCAACTGGAACTACGTGGGGGTGGTCTTCACAGGCATCTTGCACCTTTTGGGGACTGGAGCCCAAAGGTGTGGGATGACACCCACCCTTCCCCCAAAATAAGCCTTAATTTTTTTAAAAAACTTACTGAGCCATCATTAAGGTGGTTCTTCAGTCCTCTTGGCATGTAGAAATGATGCACCAGGAGGACTGAAGGACCATCTTTATGGTGGCCTGATAAGTTTTTTTTTTCAGCAGCTTTGGGGTGGTTGGATGCCATCCCAGTAGTTATCGGGATAGCATCTAGACCCCCGCCCCCGCTGCCAGGAAAACCTGTGTTTTGGACGTGGGTGGGTGGTAACATAAACACACGTTGAAGTGGGTTTTTTAAACTCACTTCAGCACACGTTTAAGTGTAGTGTGGAAGCACCCCTATTCTATGTTTCTAATTCTGGATTTTCCCAGATTTGAAGCAACAGTATCATTAGCTACATGGGATCTGTAATAAACTCTGCTGCTCACAACATTCATTTGGAAAATTTCATGTTGCTTTTGAAAATCATGTATGATGACAAAAATGCATATACAAGTGTTTGCAAGTGTCTTTCTCTTGGTTTAACTTGTAGAAAAACACATAAAATATGTTAGTGTGATCTTTATAAAATAGTGTACATGAACACCCAAGCAATTGTCTAGAACATACAGTGGTTGTTTTGAATGGATGTTGAAAAATGTGAACAACATAAAAAAATATTTTATCATATACTTATTGTGGACACATTGAAAGATTAAAACATTTTAGGTTCATGAGGAACCTAAACAGGAACATGAGGAAGAACTTCCTGACTGTGAGAGCCGTTCAGCAGTGGAACTCTCTGCCCCGGAGTGTGGTGGAGGCTCCTTCTTTGGAAGCTTTTAAACAGGGGCTGGATGGCCATTTGTCAGGGGTGATTTGAATGCAATATTCCTGCTTCTTGGCAGAATTGGCTTGGACTGGATGGCCCATGAGGTTTCTTCCAACTCTTTGATTCTATGATTCTACGATTCTAAATATATACCTGGCACAGAGGATCTTAAAAGTTAACATTGAATTGAAACAAAGACTTTTTTTTTTAGACTTATGGATGAACAATTGGAAAAGTACCATGGAAGACTACTTCAGTATATGGGCACAGCAGCAAGACTGATGTATGCATAACAATGAAAGAATTCAAATATTACTCACTAGAGAGGAATAGTTATTGAAAAAATATCTCGTTTGATTTGAGAAAAAATATTGGTGAAATTTCTAAAAGCTCTAAAAAGTAAATGACACATTACCTTTTAATGTTGACAGACACTAAAATTTCATTACTGGAAGAAGTATTTGATGCAGTTTTATCGATAGAGATATTAGTATGAATATGTATCTATAATTGCCAAAAGAAAGCCAGAAATCAGTTTTATCTTGGTTTACATGGTTTCATAGTATATTTTTTTGTTTGCTTTCTCTTTTTTGCCTGTAATTGTTATTGTATTTTTTTTTTAAAAAAAAACATTTTAATAAAAAGTATTCTATAAAGAAATCTGGAAAGAGTTCTCTGTGGATGATGGAACACCTGACATGCTAAAACATTCAATTCCTACATTGCTAGCTGCAGGGTATTGCTTGAATATTTCACATGGCACAAAGTTGAATAATGTCATTGCTTTGATTGGCTGAAAGAAGTGTGTCCTATCAAGTTCCCAAATTGACATATGCTCAAACAGGCCTCTTCTGTGGAATTTGGAAGTGTTGAGCTCAATCCCATCCATCTCCCAATTAAGGACATATCAAGCAAAAACAGTGTACTCTTGGAATCTGCTTGGGTTTGATTTCAGGATCCCACCTCTGCAGATATCAAAATCTGTGGATGCCAAAGTCCCATAAAATACAATGGCATAGCAACTTGGTATCCCTTTTATTGCATAATAAAATCAAATTTGGAGGGGGGGGGTGGATGGTGAAATCCCTGGATACACAGAGATGCGTGTATAAGGGTTATTTCTGTAAATGTATCCCTACTTTCTCTCACCTGTCTCAGCAATGTCATTGCTGCATTTATTCCATCTGTTTCCTAGACATGAAAGTGGGGTGAATCCAAATCCCACAATTATTCAAGGGCTGTTCCCCTTTCCTGCCATCTCACCTTAAGCTTGGATTAACCCTTTGGCTCTGGAAACAGATCAGAGCTCAAAAAGCAAGAGGGAAGCATGTACTCTCCAGATAAATGGGAGCAGAGAAGAGCCTTATAAACCATGAAGGTACACAGTTTGTAAGCAATGCACAGCTTTGTGTGTCCAGGAAGAGGACAGCAATAGAGAAAGAGACACAGAGAAGGAGAACAAGGAGGGGGTGATGAGCTGGATTTTTATTGGAAGCTCTTAAAACTGGTTGCTATGAGACCTTCTGCAGCTACGGCAGGCACGGCGGCAAGCATGTGAAGCTGCTAAATCGTACCTCTCCTAGGTACCACTCCATTTCTCCCCCTCTCCTATTGCTTTTATAGTTGTTTCAAGGCAAGTGCCTGCCAGCTCTGTACAGCTCCCCTCAAAGAAGATGGAGGCCGGAGGTGAAACCCCCAACTCCTCCAGGACCTTTTCGGGGGGCTTGAGGGAGTATAAGGTGGTGATGCTGGGATCAGGCGGAGTGGGCAAAAGTGGTAAGTTGTTAATTTTTTAAAATATATGGATTTTTAAAAGAACGATGCTGGGACATGTGTGTGTTGGGGAGAGAAATAAATATACTGTATATGGTACATTAACCTATGAAAGCAAAATGAATGTACGTCAAAGAAAGTCCATGCAAAATCACCACAGTTCTCATATTTAGATCAGTGAGTCAGCTTCTGCAAAAGAGGAAGAGAAAGCAGGATTGGAGATTTTATTTATCAGGCCAAAGACTTATTCACTGGCTAAACCGTTCTAGAGGAAAGGTTTGCTATTTGCTCAGGATCTGAGCTGTCCAACCCCTATTCAGTCGAATGGACTTGTTCAGGAGTAATCCTTTGTATGTGTCTGGTTGGCATGGGGAATTCTGTATCCCTGATGTGGCTGAGCACCTTTCAGGCAATGCAATGGAGAAGGGGATTTTGTGACTATTACTTGCAAATGTTAAACAGAGATATACAGAGATACCCACACAAACCCACCCCAAATTGTTCCCGAAATCAACTTGGTAGTGAAAAGTGAAGCCGGACATTCACAGATAACTTTTTCAACTTTCTACTGTGACTTATTTACTGCATCTCATCAGACCTTGCTCATAACAGAGTCACCTCCTGCCTGCAAAGTTATAGGGGGTGTGCTTGATCTTCTCGGGATATAACATTTGATGGAATTGAGCATATTATGATGCCCTGAAGGAAACAAAAGAAACAGAGATGCTATTTCTCAGTGGTAGCAGCATCTCCTGATGTGTGGTTTATTCTATCCAGCATGGCCTCTTTTGCCAGCACTTGTAACCTTTTGATTTATCTTCACTGACACTAAGCATCCTCTAATCTTGAAGCCAGTTTGCTGAGCACGCAGGCTCTGTCTTGGCACTCGCTTCCCAGGATGATGTACCTGTCTGTGCAACATGCCTATAATTACATCTGCTAAGCCTGGAACACTCTATTAAGGCTCAGCACTATTAGACTGAACAAACAGCTGAATCTAGACATACATATTTTGTATATGAACTGGGCTTTCTCTTTAACTACCTTGGCAACCCAAGAAATGAGGAGTTGCATTTTAGTGACCTACCAAGTGTCTTCCAGTAAAGGGGCAATTCAGGAAGGATGGCTGTGTCAGCATAGGAGGACAGGATTGCCATCTCTTAATTCCCAAACAGTTGACACAGCATGAGGGAGCACCTGAGCTATGTAAGTGTCAAAGTTTTACCCCAAGAATGAAGACTATGTGCTTGAATCTTACCATTTTGTCCCAGTTACAGTACAACTATTTGAATGAATTGTTGAATGGTAAGTCAAGATATAGGAGCACCCGGTGGCGCAGTGGGTTAAAGCACTGAGCTGCTGAGCTTGTTGATCGAAAGGTCGCAGGTTCGATTCCGGAGGGGCGTGAGCTTCCGCTGTCAGCCCTAGCTTCTGTCAACCTAGCAGTTCGAAAACATGCAAATGTGAGTAGATCAATAGGTACCGCTCCGGCGGGAAGGTAACGGCGCTCCATGCAGTCATGCCGGCCACATGACCTTGGAGGTGTCTACGGACAACGCTGGCTCTTCGGCTTAGAAATGGAGATGAGCACCACAACCCAGAGTCAGACATGACTGGACTTAATGTCAGGGGACTAGCTTTACCTTAAGTCAAGATATAGACAAATCCCATTTATTCAACAGATTTACTCTTGTCAAGATTAATCATGACTGTAGTACTGTACCAACTAGAGTGAAATGTTCTGAAACTTGATGAACTAACAGTGGTAAATGTGTTCTATAATTGTAGCAAGTTTCATGTCAATAGATCTAACAATGGGAGAAAGGCACCCCTAAAGTTTTCCCATTGGCACAATTAATTACTTAATGAAAAGTAACTAAAAAGTAGTTGACTTATTATACAGACCCTGTGCAATTTCAGAAACACTTTAGAAATGATTTTCCACCAACCCTCTAATTTCATAATGAGTACTGAAACATTTTTTCCATTGATCACACAGGCCTACTGGATATATATATGTTAGAAAACATGCTTATTTATTTATTTATTTATTCATTTATTTATTATTCAAACTTATATGCCACCACTCCCCTGGGGCTCGGAGCGGCTTACAAGAACAGGCTAAAATCTAACACAATTTAAAAACAATTTAAAACAATTTAAAAACAGCAATATCAATTATCAAAGGCCTGTGGAACCAGAGGGTTTTGGCCTGCTTGTCTGTAATAAAGCTGTGCTTATTGTTACACCTCCAATGATTTTTCCCACATACATATTTAGGTTTTTACTAAAAAAGAATCAGTGTGATGCAATGGTTTGAACACTGGACTACACATTTGGAGACCAGAGCTGATATCCCCGATTAGCCACCAAACCAACTGGATGCCATTGGGCATGTCATACTCTCTCAGTCTCTGAGGAAGGCAAAGGCAACTCTCCCGTCTGAAAAAATCTTGCCATAAAAACTCTGTGACAGGATTGTCATAGGTCACCAATCAGCTTGAAGACACAAAACAGCATCTAAATCCACCCTGAAATACAATTCAAAGCAAGAAAGACAGTATAAGCCCGTCTTCAACAATCTTGGATGTTCCCAATATGTTTGACTTCAGTGATAATCATCTATCTGCTAAGCTGGGTTGCAGCTAAACATAAAAAAAAACCAAGATTATGGCAACAAGAATGATTGACAACTGGAAAATAGAGGGAGAAAATGTGGAGGCCGTGACAGACTTTGTATTTCTAGGCGCAAAGATTACTGCAGACGCAGACTGTGGCCAGGAAATCAGAAGACACTTACTTCTTGGGAGGAGTCTTGATAAAATAGTAAAGAGTAGAGACATCAGACTGGCAACAAAGATCCGCCTAGTCAAAGCCATGGTATTCCCTGTAGTAACCTACGGATGTGAGAGCTGGACCTTAGGGAAGGCTGAGCGAAGGAAGATAGATGCTTTTGAGCTGTGGTGCTGGAGGAAAGTGCTGAGAGTGCCTTGGACTGCGAGAAGATCCAACCAGTCCATCCTCCAGGAAATAAAGCCCGACTGCTCATTGGAGGGAAGGATACTAGAGACAAAGTTGAAGTACTTTGGCCACATCATGAGGAGACAGCAAAGCCGAGAAGACAATGATGCTGGGGAAAGTGGAAGGAAAAAGGAAGAGGGGCCGACCAAGGGCAAGATGGATGGATTACATCCTTGAAGTGACCGGCTTGACCTTGAAGGAGCTGGGGATGGTGACGGCCGACAGGGAGCTCTGGTGTGGGCTGGTCCATGGGGTTACGAGGAGTTGGAAGTGACTGAACAATGAACAACAACAACAACCTGCTAGGATTTGTTGTTGTTTATTCATTCAGTCACTTCCAGCGCTTCGTGATCTCATGGACCAGTCAATGCTAGAGCTCCCTGTTGGCTGTGGCCACCTCCAGTTCCTTCAAGGTCAAGCCAGTCACTTCAAGGATACCATCCATCCACCTTGCCCTTGGTCGGCCCCTCTTTCTTTTTACTTCCATTTTCCTCCGCATAATTATTTCTCCAAGCTTTCCTGTCTTCTCATTATGTGGGCAAAGTACTTCATCTCTGCCTCTAATACCCTTCCCTCCAGTGAGCAGTTGGGCTTTATTTCCTGGAGTATGGACTCATTTGATCTCCATGCAGTCCAAGGCACTCTCACATCCTTAGGTTACTACTGGGAATACCATTGCTTTAACTATGCAACCTACATTTTTATTGGCCAGCCAGAATGCTGGCCAATAAATGCTGGCCATACAGAACAGCCCTTTTTTCTATTTAAAGTAACACAGATAAGAACTTCATATTTTGAGTTGATTATGGTAAACTGTTGTGGTGATGCAGATATTTGATCTGGATTGGGATCTTGTTAACAGCTTGTTTATTTAAAATTATGTTATACTGTGGGTTGTATGCTGTAATTGTGTGTGTATGTGTTTGTCAAATATTTTTTATATGGCCAATGGGCTAATCAATAAAACTTACTATTTATTTATTTATTTGTGTGGGGCATTCAAGTATGATCAGAGAAGCTGTGGGAAAGTTTTCATAGAAGCCATATTTGGCCTCTGAGTATCTCATACAGCCTGTTGACAAACATTTGGACTGGGTGGTCCTTGTGGTCTCTTCCAACTCTATGATTCTATTATTCCCCAGCCCTGCAATACATACTGAGATCAAAGCAATGTTGTGAACTGCATGCCATAATCAATTTGGATGCTCCACCTGAATGCCTTTGAGTTGAAGAATCCCTTTCATGAGCTGAAAAAAAGTTCTCCTGATAGATGGGACACATGAAGTTCTCTTATCCATAGAGTCACCGGGAATTGAGACCAACTTGGTGTCTGATCATACAAACAAGCAAGTCTTTCCTACTTGGAGCCATGAAACAAAAGGAAGAGATGAGGAGCTGAGCTTTGGCTCAGCTCCAAATGAAAGGAGCCCTGGCATCTGCCACAAAGCAGCTGTCCTACTACTGAAACATCCCAGCTCTATAAAACATGAGCAAACATTCCCTTTTTTACTAACCTCTTATTTAGTCACAAACAAGATATACAGAAAATATATTTTAAAGACCCTGCATTTCAAGCTTTAATTTAGCTCTACTAATTACACTAATAACTATAATTAATTACAAGGCACTCTGCTCTGCATTTGCAGTAATTAGCTGTGAAGGCTGCACAAAGCTTTGGGTTAAGAATGAAAGGAAAGAATTGGGAAACAAGTTGGGGTAGGGCAGAGCAGAGGAGCTTTAACACAAACAAAGATAGGCCAGGTGTTTCACCTCATTAAAGAATGGCCCGAGTTTGGCCTAATGGGAAGTATTCAGTACTTGGGGACATTAGGTTCAGCACTTTGGATAGCTCCTTTAAAGGGCGGTCTAGAGTAATTGTGCAACGGAGTTAATATAGCTATTTTGACTAGGAGCCTCTGAGAACATTATGTAGAATTTCCTTTGAAAACCATCTAATTTGTTGTATGTAAAATCTCCTTCTCTTCTAATGATCTATTATGTGAATGCCATAATGGGAAAAGCCTATTGGCTGGCTAGAATACATCCAAAGGAGGGCATACAAAAAGGTAGTTTGGAAGACAAAACATATCAAGACTGCTTAGTAAGATGGCTATTATCAACATGAAAAGAGGAGATGTGATAGAGATTGTGGCCATCTTGGAACATCTGAAAGATGAATTCTCTTGCTGTACATGATAGGATCTAAACAAATTACAAAAAATAATTTAAATTCCAAGAAAATAAATCCTCACTAAATATAAGGAAGAATTTTCTGACTGCAAGAGCCATTCATCAACAGAATAGATTACATTGGAAGATAATAGGTTCTCCTTCACTGAATGTTCCTAAACATATTTGGATGTCCACCCATTCAGTTCTTTATTAGTAAATTCTTGAAACAGCAGGAGGTTAGACCAGTTCCATTTATATATAACAAGAAGAAGCACAGTGCAACCTGTCAACTTCACTTATGTTCACCAGGGTCCTTAAGATGGGTCCAAACTCTTCCAGGGTGTCCTTCTCACCATTTGGTTTGTTCTCAAATAACTAAACATATCCTAAAGAACCTAAGAATATATATACTTAACATAGCATTTGTTGGATTTTCTTTGCGGTGTTCCATCAGCTTCCCTATGCAGGCTTCCTTGATGTGTGCTAAGAACACTTTTCCTCTGGGTGGATCTTTGTCTTTACTATTGTGGCTTCTTTTTGGTCTTGGAACTCTTCTGATGTTTGTAGTGGAGTATCCATTGACCTGTAGAGCCCAGTTTAGATGTTTCAGTTTACCTTGGAGGAGGTTGAGTTTGCAGATTTTGTTTGCTTGGTTTGCCAGGACTTTAATTGTGTTTCTTTTTTTTTTACTTAGGTGATGTTTGGAGTTTAATGCAAGTATCTATCCATGTGTATAGGTTTTCTGTAAACTGTGGGGCCCAATTGTTGATGGAGTTTGTGGATGACTAGAATATGTAGAAATTGCAGTTTTCCTTCATTTTCTTTTTTCATGGTGAATTGGATGCTTGAGTGAATGCTGTTGAGATGGCCCAGGAACTTCTTCAGTTCTTCTCCATGGCTCTGAATGGTGAAGGTGTCAACACAAATAGCCCAAGTAAGACTAATGGGAAGCATAATATGGAACCATGTGATTTATCTTGGGGAGAATTCAGAAGTAAACACTGAGAGGGATGAGGAACCTTGTTTGAATAATATGTTTGAATCTTCTGGGACTTGGTTCATTGAACCAATTATTTTAACTATGTTCCTGTACCTGGATCTTGATAAGCAGGCCTACATTGTACTATTGCTCCTAACTGGAGTAGATCTGGCTCCAAGGGAAATTTGGACTACTTGGTGTCCTCCAGAAGCTCCTGGACTGTGGGTCTTATGAGCCCTCTCAATGACGACCAGTGGGGAGGGATAATGGGAATTGTAATCAAACAATGACTGGATGGCCACCAGTTGCCTTTTTCTGCTTTAAAACTAGCCAGTGCTAATACCTTTCTATGTCCCACTGGTTTGAAAATGAGAGAGATACAACCAGGACATGTTTACTCAGAAGTAGATCCCATTAAGTTCAATGGGTCTTTCATTCATATGTATAAGAGCCAATCTAACTCTGCAATTGCAAACAAGTTAAATCGTGTTGTATGTATGCATCACTTCCACTATACTTGCTCATATTAAGAGAGAGAGAAAAGAACTCCAGCAGTGAACATTTTCCTGGAATAAACAGGCTGTGCTGTTTTCTGTCTCAAAAAGAAAATAGCTTCATTCTATTTGAAGCAGTTTATCAACCCCCTGACAGCTTCAAATACATTCACTTTCACATTAACATTAATTTTTACAAATCTGGACAGAACTGATGGTCAGAATTCTTCCTGCCTGGGGGAAGCAAGTATAAAGACTTTCATTATTTTGCCTGCTTCTGTGATTCACATGCCAGAGGCTAGTGGGATTCAATTATGGTTCCCATGTGTATATTTAATAGGTTCTTTTCTGTAAGTCAAATACCAACCGGTTGTTGAGAGAATGCAGCATGTGGTCTCCACTCTTTGGAAACTAGAGAAAGGAGGAAGGGGGTGGAAAGATGCTGACAAATTGAACAAGGGTCAGGGGAGAGCAACAAAATATTATTAAAGAACCTCAGTTTCAGATTTATGAGGATGGGATTAAAGGGCTCGTACATGTGCAGTTTCAACAAACAATAAACCCCTGGATTCTGCACTGTTAGTTAAGGGCTTTTTTGCATTCCTGTTCATATGATGGAGAATGAGGCTAGAGGTCTTGAAAGCTCATGCAATTTGTAAAACTTTAAGGGAACATGAACACTAATGAAGCTTGGTATGGGGAAAGGGGGACGTTACAAGCAGTGGCAGTAATGGGATGAAATTCTTCAATTAGAGCTGAGGAGCATTTATGCTGAATATTTCATTTGGCTGTGAGGTGCTCACTCACTGGGCTTAGGAAGGGAGGGCATTTATCAACAAACATTTGCTAAAAGAAACTGAGATTGATTGTCCTGTGGAATTGATTCCCAAGGGGACAGCTGGTAGGAGGCCAATTGCATTTCAAAGTGTGGTGAAGAACAGAGAAGGGAAAATGTCATAGTTGTGGTTCTACATTATACTTGAATAGTGTAAATTTGCATTCATGTACTCACAAAGTGATAGTGCTAAACCATTCTTCTGCTGAATACTGACATTGTGCAGCTAGCTGTATGCACCAATATGCCTGGTGATGGCTCTAGTACTGATAAATATTTCCTTTACACATCAACCAAAAATTGCATGGCTCGAATCCTGCTGGCTACTCCCAACTAGAACAGACCAATTCAATGAATTGTTGGATTGTGAGAATACCTACACATAAATCCAAGTTATTCTGGTTAAACAAACAAGAATAATAACGTTGGAAGAGACCCCAAGGGCCATCTAGCCCAATTCCATTCTGCCACACAGGAACATACACAATCAAAGCAGTCCCAATAGGTAGGCACACAGATTCTGTTCTAAAACATCCAAAGAAAGAGACTGTCAGTAAATTCTTCCTACTATTCAAGTGGAATCTCCTTTCCTTCACTTTGAATCAATGTCCTAATCTCTAGAGCAGTAGAAGACATACTTGCTCCACCATCAATATAATATCCTTTCAACTCTTTACCTGCTCTTCTCCAGACTAAACAGGAAAGAAGGAAGATTAGCATTGTTTGTCAGGGATGTTTACACCTGTGAGGAGATCCATGACATATATCCCCGAAGTCAGGTTGAGAGTACCTGGGTAAAACTTAAGGGCGGGGGGAGTGGGAGAAGAGTGACATAATTCTGGTGGGTCTAGTACAGACCTCCAAGCTACACTGATGGCTTGGATGATGCTTTCCTAGAGCAGATGACCACACATTCACAAAGAAGAGATGTGGTAATAGTGGGAGATTTCAACTCTCCTGATATTTATTGGAAGGCAAAACATTTTGACTATAAGAACCTTTTGACAGAGGAATAGACTATTCAAAGATTAGGGGACTTCCCTTCTTCAGAGGTCTTTAGACCAATGGAGGATGAGCATTGTGTTGTAACTGAATATTCCTTCATGGCAAAGAGTTGGAATAGATGGCCTTTCAATCCAACTCAACTCTAAAATTCTATATTTCTATGAATGACTAGCATATTCATTATGACAGCCTATAGATGTGCCTTTATGCAAAACATCAAAGGGCAAGTCAGTGCTTTCAGATGGAATTCTACTGTGTTTTATATCCAACTTGAAAAAGTAACTATTCAGATGATAGGTCCCAAAATCCACTGGCTATCTTTTTTTCCACATATATTTTGTGTTGTTGTTGTTGTTGGTGGTGTTGTGTGCCTACATACATTGAAAAAAGCATCCATATGTCATAAGCAATTAAGATCATCTGACAATATGCATTCCACAGCTCTAAACAAGGCTGAGGAAACTGAAGAGAAAATCAGAAGCTTTTGCTGGATTTTTTTTTAAAAAAAAGAACAACCCAACATTTGCTGGAGAGCAGGGAGATCAAGCAATTAACTGGAAGCAAACTCCTCCTATTAAAACAAGGAGAGATGGCAGTGAAGATAGCAATAAAAATAAATGGCCAGTGACCGTAATTTATCTGAGTAAGCTTTATGTAAGTGTAAATTGCAGCAAGCACATTGCCAGGCTTTTAATGGAAAAGAAATAGTTGCTAGACCACAGTGACAGAATAAGGAAGGGTGTGTTATGAAAGCCAAACTACAAAGTTGACTCTTTTCCAGGAGCAAAAAACCTTTAATGTGATAGTGCTATTTCTCCCTGAACAGAACTTGGGAACATTTGAGTTTTGGACTATGACTTCCAGAATCCCCCATGGATTTAAACATCAATATTCCTTCCATGCAGTCACAGAACTGCACCAGATGTTGCCCCAATCCCATTAAGTCTAGCCTCCTATAAATGTAGGAATCCATAACTAAAGCATCATGTGTGTATCCCATGCTGCTTGTTGAAGTCCAGTGCTCCTACTCTTAACTCTGATCTAGACAGATGGGATATTTTAGTCTCAAAGATCTGTTTTCTTTCAGAAATGTAAAGTGGTTACTTGTCATTTCCATGTCATTTTGGAAATATATTTTTCACTAGATGCAAATTTGTATATATAAATATATTTTTTTTATCTCATAGCCACATGCTTTAGTCTAGGCAGGCATGGGCAAACTTTGGCCCTCCAGGTGTTTTAGACTTCAACTCCTACAACTCCTAACAGACATATTTGAAATCCAAAACACCTGGAGGTATGAAGTTTACTCATGCCTGCTTTAGCCTGTGATTCTCTTAATACAGTGGTTGTTAACCTGGAATCCCCAGATGTTTTGGCCTTCAACTCCCAGAAATCCTAACAGCTGGTAAACTGGCTGGGGTTTCTGGAAATTGTAGGCCAAAAACATCTGAGAACCCCAGGATGAGAACCACTGTCTTAATACATGAATTTTGTGCAGTATCGTTCCCATATCTATGGGACGGGTATTCACGGTTTCATTTATTTATGTGTTTTCTCTAGGCATTTTCTATTTCCTTCTGGGTGACCCTACAGTATTCTTTGGACAGCAGTCCTTCATTTCAATGGGGTTTGCCATGATCAACTGTTTTGCATTGCCAATGAACTTTGGGAACATATTCTCCATGGATATCAGGATTGTCCTGTGCATAATTCATTCTAAAAAAGTACATTTTGCAACCCCCCCCCCCCAAAAAAAAAAAAGATCATGGTGGGACAGCAAGTTTTAGAAGTCAACAACCAGCAAGATCAGCAATGCTGGCTGGGTATTCTGGGAACTGCAGTCCAAACATAACTGTTCTGGGCTCTTTCTTTTTGTGGGCATTGAAGAACTGCACTGAAAATTCAGACAAAGGAATGATTGTATTCCGTTTAGCAAATAGGTTTAAGAAGTCCATGTGAGGTTGGTTCATATAAAAATGTGAACATAGCCATTTTTTCCTGCACGTTACATCAAAACAAATGGGCTGAAATAGGGTAGAGTTTTGACAATTCTGTGCACCACATCTGTCATACACTACAGGCTTTTATCTTTCTCCCTGCTGTTCTCTATATGTAGGCTTAGTAAAAGGAATTTTCCATTAATAGCCGTCTGTTATGGTGATGAGAAGCAGTTACAAAGTCATTGTCCTCTGCCCTTTGGAGAGACCTTCCAGAGACCTGTGGCTGAAAAGAAATCACCCAAATTAAATGGAATATACATTCAGTTGAAATTGTAGAAACAAATTCCTGGATTAATGCAAAAAGAGTTGCTTGCAGTTCAGTTCAGAGTTCAGCTGAACTGTCATGGACAAATGTCATGCATAATTCATTTTATAAAAGGGGGAAAAAAAACCTTTGGCTCATAAAGCGTTGATGAAAAAACCAACCAGCCGTTCACAGCAGAACGATTTCCACTTGCCTCTAAGCCTGTTTCTTTCCTCCAGTGTGTATGGGCCCTAACATGATGCGAATGGGGGGAGGAAAAAAAAATATGATAGCATTGCTGGATGTAAAATACCACCTGTTTATGTTAGAGAGATTTGTGCCGCTTGCCCGATTTTTCATATTCCCCTTTTATCTTCACCATAAACTACTTTAAGTGCATCTCTTGTTAATAAAAATATTTTATTAGAAATATGTGGGTTTTTAAAGGGGCTGGATATTGAACATGCTTTCTAGGCTATGCATGTCCTGGATTTCTGGTGTCCAAGTTTTCTTCTGGATTTTACACTATGAAAGTTAGGGAATAGTAATGAATTTCAAGGCCAAATTTTCATCCTGTATTCTGAATTTACATTAAAAGCTGGAAAGTCAACCCCCGTGTGTGTGTGTGTGTGTGTGTGTGTGTGTGTGTGTGTGTGTATGTATGTACGTATATATATATATATATATATATATATATATATATATATATGGTTTCACTTTTTCACTTACGTTCTCCAGTGCAAGCTTCACCCAATATTTGATATCTTCTTCATTCATAGAATCATAGCTGGAAGAGACCTCATGGGCCATCCAGTCCAAGCACTTGTGAAGAAGCAGGAAAATCACATTCAAAGCACCCCCGACAGATGGCCATCCAGCCTCTGCTTAAAAACCTACAAAGGAGGAGCCTCCACCTCACTCCGGGGCAGAGAGTTCCACTGCTGAACAACTTTCACAGTCAGGAAGTTCATCCTGATGTTCAGGCAGAATAATTTTATTTAAAATAATGTTTACTATTATTCAAGGTTTCATTTATTCATGCAAATTCCAGAGACATATCATGCTGTATTTACAAAAACAGCCAGGGAAATGGAAGGAAATCAGATGGAAAGAAGATATCCATGGCTCTAGTGAAGCAGTGAATCTGCTTCAAATTACATTTTGAATACTTCAAACAATCATGACAGATTATAGCAATACAATAAAAGATATTTAAAAAGAGGGACGAAAGAGAAAGGCAAAAATAACCCTTTGCAGTTATGCTTATGAATGCACAATTGTTCATCTCTCTCTCTCTCTCTCTCCCCTTCCATAACCAATTCTTTCTGAACAACAAAACTAAAAATTAGCATGCCAGCCACTCTCCTTCCTTCTTTCTTCCCCCTTCCTCCTCTTTCGGTGTGCAAAAATCCCATTCTTTAAGCAATGTCAGTAACCAACAGCTACAATTTACCCATTTCCACTAAATCAGTCAATTTTGCCAACTACTTCTGCGTATATCTGAGTTGTTTCATCTTTTTTGCATAAAACAAGCTTGCTGTTGTGGTCATATATTGCAGTTTTCATCCCATGGATCTCCTCCAGCTAAATGTTCATCAATCTCAATCAGAATCACCCATGACATTGTCTATGTACAGTTGAGAATATTGAACTGTAAAGAAAGCTGACAGAAAGGGGGGCAAATCATTTGAAATTTGGCATAGGAGATAAGTACTATGGCTACCATGAAAAGCTAAAACAAATAACTAAATCAGTCATACAGATAATTAAACCTAGACTTTCACTAAAAATTAAAATGACTCTACTGGGGCTGTTGTACTTCAGAGTAGCCTGATCCAAGGCTGCCCCAATTACAGCACAGGGAGTCGATAGCTATCAGTGTGGAAATGCCTCCAAGCCTTTGTGGGAGCTACATGGCCAGTATTCTATCCTTCTGGGGGCCACAGCTATTGTTTCAATGGCCAAAAGCAGCTCCTGACAAATCTTTGCTAGTAATGTTGCTTCTCAAAAGGGCCTCAAGAGGGTTTTCAGCCATGTAATCAGAAGAAATTGTGTTGCCAGCAAGGACCTGCAAGGGAGCATTTTTAGAATGTTAGAGTTAAAAGAGACCACATGAGCTATCTAGCCCAACCTCCTGCCATGCAGGAACACACAATCAAAGCACCCCCAGCAGATACCCATCTAACCTTTTCTTAAAAACCTCCAGAGAAGGGGATTCCACCATGATCTGAGGCAGCAAAACAGCAGTGGGACACGAGATCACCTTTACTTGTATGCTTGCCTAACAGTTGCCTTCCAAATCTTATCATACTCACTCAGTCTTATTTGTTATTCTCAGTTTGTAACTTAGAAGTTTGCTTTGTGTTTCTTTGCTATTGTCACAACTTGGGGTGGTAGCAGCATGGATCCTCAAACAGATGTTGACAACCAGTGATGTTTTGTCAATGGTCATCTATGAGGATTTCTTTAGGAGATTCAGGTGTCTTTGGTGGTGGTTGGTCTTGTCCATCTCAGAGGACAGAAATCTTTCTGGTACCCATTGGGAAACCTAAGCCCATGGCAGCTGCTCTCATGATTCCTTTCCTGTCATCCCAATGGTTTTGGCAGTGGACCAGAGTATTTGCCCACCCATCAATACAAAGGTTGACCATTACCTGGACCAGGTACACATTTCCAGCTGTAAGCAATAAGATTGTGCCTTTTTTTACCCGTTCTAGCTTGATGTGTACCTGTGTTGTTTTCCAAACAGAGCGGGTTAGCCCCTCACTGTGCAATTCTCATAATCCCAGCCTGTGGGAAGAAAGCTTTTGAAATTCTTTATTCCTGCATACAAGGACAAAATAAGCAAAGATTTAGATCCCCAATATTTACTTACATGGGAACAATTCCCACTGAGCTCAGCAGGGCATACGTTTGATTAGACATCTGTAGGTTTGTGCTCAGAATTTCATATAATTACAGCTTTCAAAATGTTCAGCCCCGGGACTCAGGTGTAATCCTTACTTCATATTATTTATTATTATCTAAGGGACCACCTCACTTGGTATGAGTTTGCCTGGATGTTAAGCTCTTAAGGAGAGGCCTTCTTGCACCTGCCTGCCGAGGGTTGGAGCTACGTGACAAAGGAATGGGAGTTAGCTTTCTCTTGTGTTGTTCTCATAGTATAGGATCCACTCCTCTCAGAATTGCAGTCAGATAAAGACAAGCTTATGGCTTTAGCACAAAGCTACTTCAAACAGCAAAAGGTATTACCTTGCAATACAAGACAATAAAAATGTCCACAGAGTTGTGATTGGTTCCCCCGGCAATGTTCTCAGGCATGGTCTGTGAATTCTTCAGACTAGCTTTTTTAAAAGTCTATCGGATACTTATTGGCTAGTGATTTTATTGGTTTTCTTATTTAAATGGTCCAGTAGTAATGATTTGAATGGCTTGATTGTTCCATATGTTTCAACCTTCATGCAAGCAAATTAAGAAGAAGCTGCAGCCGTTTCTACAGAATGCCATTATTTGAGGTATTTTTTCACTCTATTACATTTGTGGAATTGAAGAATAGGCTAGGAATTGGCATTCTGAACATGCATTTTGGAACCAGTGCATTTCCAAACCACCTCCAAAAGCAGTCGCACTTACACATCCATTGCCATCAATTGCCTGTCAGATCACCCCACTTTTTCAGCTGCTTTTAAAATATCCCAGTTTTCTCTTTCCTTCACTTTCTCCCTTTATCATGACCTAACTTCAGATACAGTCAACTGGGTTCAATGTGCACTAGGGCATTACCTCTATTGACTCAACATTGGGGAGAAGGGGCAACATTTGCCCCTTCCCAGTTGGCCCTGCCAAAAGCAAATGGCTGGTGGCTTTTTGAGCTTATGCATTCTTCCTCCTGCCAATTTGATCACACACAGGTGTTGCTTGCCTACAACTGTTCTAGTTTTCCTCTGTGAGATGTTGGAAGATAATAGGACTGCCATTTCATGGACCCAATTCCCTGTTTTCCTTCTGTGTTTTAAACACATCTTTAACATTTGTTATTTGTATGAATAGATTGTGGTCATCTCTCTTCATACATTCTTACAGAGACCCACATTTTCAGGAGCTACAGTTGCCTATTTGCTAGGGCTCACTACAATGACCCAGGCAATTTTTGAGGCTGCTATGTTGACCAATGTAGTCTTCATTGGAAAACTCAAGTTAACAGACTCAAACAATCAGAGCCAGGCCTGAGAGGGAAGCTCAGAGCTTGCACAGTTTTACATGGCATCTCAGCAGGCATCTGCTGGAGGAATAGATCAGAGCAGAAGGTTTATGAATGTTGCAGTAAACCAATTTCAGGCTGCACCTGTTCCCATATCCCGGGTATTGGTGGCATCTATAAACTCCCAGGTGGTGTTTTGAAAAGCCAGGAGGGTCTTGGTGAGAGCCAGTATTGCCTTTCTCAGCAGCTGATTCCTTTTAATGAGTCATTAGAGGTAGCAAACATTTCCCACCTGATCATATACAAGTAGGAATTAATCACTATAGCCATATTGATTTCAGCAGGGCTAGGTCTGTTGTTCTGTTTGGTACAAAGAGCATGCAAAATATTGGTGGAGAACAACTCATTTATTTTAAAGCCAAAGTTGTTAACCTGGAGAGATAGATCTGTTCTAGCTTGACATGAAATGTCACAAACTGCTGATAAAGAGGCCCTCCTTCCATCTTCCATGAACAGTGGGACATTTTTGACTTCACTCCATTGATAGGCATTTGACCTCCAACAATTAACAATTTTTCAGGTGTACTTGTACACAAATACAACACTTTAACTGTTGACTTCTGCCTGCCAAATAAATGTTACAAGGCAACCTGTTGTTGGCAACAATACTTTATCTGAGTTATTGGCATCTCTGTTCTTAAGAACTGTCTGAATAATTACAGCCATCCTTCTTGACATTCCATCAGCGATGTGCTGATAATTCCATTCATCCTGAAGGATTCAAACATATAAATACTGGATCAGACAAAATACCTAACATTAAGAAGAACATATTGATGACAAAAGCTGTTGAAAATGAAATAGACTACCCTGGAAGGGGATGATTTTCCTTCATTGGAAGTTTTTATAGATTAGATAGATATTTCAGAGATGCTTTTAATGCTGACTTTTTGCACTGGCAATGAGTTGGCCAACATTGTCCTGTTTAAGCACAGATGGAAACCCAGCTGTCCATCTATAGGCAATCTCTAAAAGATAGGGATTTATTTATTAGCAAATCCCACAAGCTGTACACCAATTATAAAGATTATTAACCAAATCCCAACCACTTGCCAACCACTTGTAATAGAATGTGGCTTAGGTGATGTAAAATCAAAAGCTGAATAGCTAAAACAATCTTCTGGCTTAAAAAAAACCCTTTAAAAGAACACTGGCTACCACCACAATTAAAAGAAATGTTAAGCTCTTGGCTTGACTTGAAGTATCTTTAGGCTAGAATGTGCTGGATTCGCACTCAGGCTTTGTTCTCTGAGTTAACACTAAGAAATTCCTATTTAAAATACACGCTGCCACCATAAACTCTGATTTCAGTACTAATTGGCTTTGGAGCTCCTCACACAGAGGCAGTTGTTGTGAACAAAGAACAATGTTGTTTATTTGAGAGAACTTGAACAAAGCAGACATTAAGCTTAGCTGTTTCAATGTTGAATAAAGCATATGGTTTCTTTAAATAATCAGTTCAACACTTAGTTGCACATAACACTCCTCTCTCCCTCCAGAAACTACTGACAGGATTCCTCTCTGCCTAGTAATCCTAAACTCCACACAGACAGTCCTTTCCTTTTTGGATCTGTCTCTCCACTCCTCCATCTAGCTTTCCCAACAGCTATAATCTTCTCACAAACTAATTCTGCTGACTAACTGACCAACTTCAGGCTTCACTAACTCTTCTCTTCTTCACATCAAACCCTAAATCCTTCTTCTTTGTCACGCAGACCATAACTGAGCTCTCAGGTTTTTAAAACACACCCTTAAAGTCATTTTTTTCTCAAGTTAAGCTCCGCCCACTCTCTTCCAGCCAATTCCCAACTCCCCTCATTTCCCTCCAAGCTGCTCCTAAGCACGCCCCCTCCAGGAAATGAGATTCTAAGATAGATGCTCCCAGGCACCCTTCTAAAATGGCTGCTGAACTTCCTGGACCTACTTTTCTGTGCTTTTCCTAGCCTAACAGGTAGGGAATTCATCACACAATCCCTTATGGTTGAGTATAATTGTCTTCCATGGGTAGAGTCTTGATGGTGGTTCTGTAAGTGGTAATAGAGGCCTATTCTGGATTTGTATGGTCTTTCTCAATGAAGACATAGGTTTCCAGGTAGAAGGTGGTCACAACAAGAGTTTACTTGACACACCTTCCTCTTGACACATTTCTCCCTTTCACCATCTATTCAAACGTCCTCAATATCTATGGCACCTTTAGTAACAGCTGACCTCCAGTTAGAACACTCAAGGTCTAGAGCAGTGGTTCTCAACCTGTGGTCCCCAGATGTTTTTGGCCTACAACTCTCAGAAATCTCAGCCAGTTTACCAGCGGTTAGGATTTCTGGGAGTTGAAGGCCAAAAACATCTGGGGACCCCAGGTTGAGAACCACTGGTCTAGAGCTTCCCAGTTCTTAGTGTTTATGCCACTTTTAAAGGGTTAGTTTTAAGCCCATCTTTAAACCTCTTTTTGTTGTCTACCAACATTCTGTTTTCTGTTATTAAATTGAAAACAGAGCAACTGCTTTGGGAGATGGTGATTGGACATTTGGACAACATGGGCAGAGAATCATCACTGCTGGTGGTCTTGTTTTCTTCCAGAATGTTGATATTTGTCTGCTGTCTTCTGAAGAGATTTGCAGGATCTTGGTAACTCAACATGGTATAGTGGTTTGAGTGTTGGATCACAACCCTAGAGATGACGGTTTGAATCATTGATCAGCCATAGAAACCCACTGGGTAACTTTGAATAAGTCACACTCTCTCACCTTTAAAGTAAAAGAAAAGCAACCTTCTGTGGAAAAAAAAACTTATCAAGAAACCCCTATGATAGGCTTCTTATCATAAGTCAGAAACAAATTGAACGTACAGGAGAGGAGGAGGAGGAGGAGGAGGGAGGATGGGAAAAGAGAAAATAGATGATTGCATCTATAGTTGGTGGAAACAGATTTTGGTCTAAACATGGGGGTGATGCAATATCCATATTCAGTTCACAGTTGTATAAACAGAATTCCACTGGTGTAATTTCCACACATTCAGCTGCACATTGTTGACTGGAGCATAAGAACTCATCAGAGCCTTCAAGGTACCATTTGATTCACTGGGATTATAGAAATAGTAAGCATGTTCCTAGACATAACAATTGATTGCACAAAGTTGGTATTCAGCAGAAGGGTGGTGTAGCGCAACCTTCATCTAACTCATGCTAATTAGATCTATATGAAACAAACATGCTATAGAATCACTGCCTTGTTGTAAATGGTTGCATCTTGTTGACCTTAATCATTCCAATTTGGCTCAGCAAATAATTATCCCAGCATGAGAAAAAAAGCAAGACAACTAGGATAAAACATGAGAGAAAGGCACGTGAAATTCAAGTATATTCTCTCTCATCCTTTCCCCTTGGTTATTTTTTTCCATTTTGCAAACTACATTTCATTCCCTCTTGGCGCTTTGCTTTGGTAACTCCATTCCTCTTACACTACCTAGAAGGGCAGCCTCAGGCTATGGTAGTAACATAGACAGATACCAGCAATAACAAAATAAAAATGCACATGCACAAAAACATGGAATATAGGAAGGAAGAGGAAAGTTCTAAGAATAGATTGAACACTCCAGTCTTATACTTTTGGCCTTCATTCCAGCAAACAACCAAAATGTGCAAAGCAAATTCAAATAGGTAAGGCATTTTCTGGCTTTGCATTTTAATGTGAGATGAGCTCGTTCACACCTTCAGAAACTAAATGTGCATTGAAACACATTTGGCAGCTGGAAATTTGCTGCTGAGATTGCACAGCAATTCACAAAATGAAAGAGTACAGTTGAGAAGTGTATGTAGGGAAATGCTTACATTTGAGAACAGTACACTTAAGTCCAGGAGTAGAGAAAGAGTTACTCAAAGCCTACACAACTTCTGAAACCATGTTTTGTGTCCTCTTGAACACCTCTCAACCTCACAAAATCTTCAGATCCTTCCAAAATTAACTCATATGGAGCATTGTTTTGTTTTGTTTTGTTTTTTGACAAAACAAAATGCCAATTATTTAGAGTTGCCAAAAAAGATACCAGAAAAATATCACCTGTCAATTGGAAGTGATAGTGTATAACATTTGGTCATGGGAAGAAAGATAGCATGGCATCTCTTGTGGAGATGGATGGCTTCTGTCCCCTTTACAGTTGTCCACCCCTGCTTTTACCACTAAAATGTATACAATAATGTGTCCTCTCCAGAGCAAAATGCTTATGTCTATTTTGATGAGCTTGTGTGGTTTATTTATTTATCGTGTCATCAGCAACCATTGTATTACAATTCTAACAGAGCACAGAGATTAAAAAGAAAAAGGAAAAAAAAACACACAGATTTTGCAAATTTGGTATTTGGTTAAATGTCCTTTGACCAGTATCTGGCCACTTGGAGTGCCTCTGGTGTTGCCGCAAGAAGGTCCTCCATTGTGCATGTGGCAGGGCTCAGGGTGCATTGCAGCAGGTGGTCAGTGGTTTGCTCTTCTCCGCACTCGCATGCCGAGGATTCCACTTGTAGCCCCATTTCTTAAGATTGGCTCTGCATCTCGTGGTGCCAGAGTGCAGTCTGTTCAGCGCCTTCCAAGTCGCCCAGTCTTCTGTGTGCCCAGGGGGGAGTCTCTCATCTGATATCACCCATGAATTGAGGTGCTGGGTTTGGGCCTGCCACTTTTGGACTCTCGCTTGCTGGGGTGTTCCAGCGAGTGTCTCTGTAGATCTAAGAAAACTATGTCTTGATTTAAGTCGTTGACGTGCTGGCTGATACCCAAACAGGGGGTGAGCTGGAGATGTCTCTGCCTTGGTCCTTTCACTATTGGCTGCTACTTCCCGGCGGATGTCAGGTGGTGCAATACCGGCTAAGCAGTGTAATTTCTCCAGTGGTGTAGGGCGCAGACAACCTGTGATAATGCGGCATGTCTCATTAAGAGCCACATCCACTGTTTTAGTGTGGTGAGATGTGTTCCACACTGGGCATGCATACTCAGCAGCAGAGCAGCATAGCGCAAGGGCAGATGTCTTCACTGTGTCTGGTTGTGATCCCCAGGTTGTGCCAGTCAGCTTTCGTATGATATTGTTTCTAGCGCCCACTTTTTGTTTGATGTTCAGGCAGTGCTTCTTGTAGGTCAGAGCACGGTCCAAGTGACTCCCAGGTATTTGGGTGCTGCAATGCTCCAGTGGGATTCCTTCCCAGGTAATCCTCAGAGCTCGGGATGCTTGTCTGTTCTTAAGGTGAAAGGCGCATGTCTGTGTTTTAGATGGATTCAGGATCAGTTCGTTTTCCCTGTAATAGCTTGTGTGGTAATATGCACACATTGTTAAGGAAGTTAGCACACATTGTTAAGAATTAGACTATATAGGCATGTACAACTCTATACATTTTAGTTAAAAATTCCCTAAAACCTGGCTTGGCTTGTCAATGAGTCAATGCGATTATTGTACCTTAACTGTTATCCAAAAAGGAACTATCTTCTCTGAGAATAGCAGAAGGCAAGAGCTTAGTTCATCCCAGGAGAACATGAAAGAAGCACTGATCCTCTTTACTCTCTCTCTCTGACATGACACTGCTTCTGGCCTTTTTAAATGTCTGCTTGGGAAAATAGTGGCAATGGCCAAGGTGGCAGACTCTCTAAGGTGGCGTTGGTGATTTCCCGTATAATTATTCATGAGTCATAGGTAAAGGTTTTCGCTTGGCATTAAGTCCAGTCGTGTCTGACTCTAGGGATTAGTGCTCAACTCAATTTCTAAGCTGAAGAGTCAACATTGTCCATAGACACCTCTGACTTCAAGTGGCCAACATGACTGCATGAAGTGCAGTTACCTTCCTGCTGGAGCTGTACCTGTTGATCTACTCACATTTGCATGTTTTTGAACTGCTAGGTTGGCAGAAGCTTGGGCTAATGGCGGGAGCTCGTGCTGCTCACCGGATTTGAACCTGCGACCATTTGGTTAGCAAGTTCAGCAGCTCAGTGATTTAACCCCGGTGGTGCAGTGGGTTAAACCCCTGTGCCGGCAGGACTGATAACCGACAGGTCGCAGGTTCAAATGAGCTCCCTCTATCAACTCCAGCTCCTCGTGCGGGGACATCAGATGGTAAAAACATCAAAACATCTGGGCATGCCCTGGGCAACGTCCTTGCAAATGGCCAATTCTCTCACACCAGAAGTGACTTGGTTTCTCAAGTCACTCCTGACATGACCAAAAAAACAAAACAAAACCCAGGGTGATACCAAAATCCAAACATTGGCCCCCAAAACTACACAAGATTTACCCACAAGTACATACAGGTAAAGAAGCAGCCTTTTTTCTACAGCACTAATAGCTCCGGTGATCTCTGTCCCATAACTGACACTGTTTGCAAAGGGGCTGCTGAATCGACTCCAGCCAGTGTCTGTGAAAGTTGCCATGTGGGGGGATTTACTAGCTAATCACTGATTATTTAATGAGCAGAGTGGTGAAGAGTAGGACCATGTTTCATATAAATTATGTGATCAATAATAGCTGCCCCTCTGCTCCCATCCCTAACTCATCCTTATTAGAAATAAATTTGCAGTGTGAGCTGAGAGCAAATCATTTTTCCTCTTTTCTAGCTAAGATAATTGCGCTAGCGGGTATGTGTACTGCTTTGCTGTTCATTGGTAAGTGATTAACAGAGAGAAGAAGTGAGGTGGTGGTGGTGGTGGCAGCAGTTTTGATGAAGCACATCATTTAATTTTGAAGGAAATAATTTAGCCAGACTGGACTTAAGGGATTTGAAACAATTCTGCCTACGAGATGTAAGCTTATCCTTTCTCATCTTGACTGACAAGACCTAGCAGGTGTGGATTGACCAAAGGGTGGCAAATGCATTGTTATGTCAGGGAGAAGTGCCTGTCTTGAAGGACTTGCTGGGGTGCCTTTTCCCAAGGAGGACCTTCCTGAACCAAGAAGTATATAAGAATTACCACCTAACTGCAAATATCTTCATTTTGGGCAAGTTGCTTGAGTTTGTGGTAGATGGGAAATTTCAAGCATATTCAGAAAAACAGATTGTCTGAATCACTTTCAGACTGGTGCCAGGCTGGAGTGAGGCAATAAAGGCTGTCTAATTGACAAAAGACTCTGAGGAAAAGACAGGAGGAGGGCCACCCTGTTGATCTTCCTAGATCTCCCAATGGCTTTTGACACTGTTGATCATGATACCTTATTGAACCATCTCTGTTGGAAAGGAGTGGGAGGTGCTGTTCCATGGCAAGCGTACGTGCACACTTAATTACAGGAATGCAAATAGACTTAGCTCCAAAGATTCATGCATATAGAATACAATGTCTGTGTCTGCAGAGGATATGTTCCAAAATCCTACCATGGATACCTGAACCCATGGATAACAACATACCCTATATTTTTTTACTATATTGGAAAATACAACAGATTTACACTAGAGAACCTAGCAAGGCCCACAAAGATTTCAGCGGAGCTGGGGAGAGTAATTTATGGAGTGCGGGTAAGTGAATCCATGGATTTCACATCCATATATAAGGGGGTCTTATTGCATTTGAAAGTGAGTCACAGTGCACTCAAGAACTATATGTGCCCATAATGAGTAGGATTACAATGTCAAAATAGAAGAGTGATGGCAAGCTAGTCATTGATCATGTGTGCAAAGTTGAATTGAGAATGTTAATTTGCAACACCAGAAACAGCTTCACTTCCCTAAAGCATTGTGTGGCCTTTGTTTCAAATAATAAAGCAGGAAAAAGAAAAACTGTCTGTTCATAAACCTATACAAGTCAAGTTTTAAAAATGCCCGAAGGCAGGAGAACAGATGTGATACCCAACTGGGCCTTTGTAACTCCCTTTCCCTTCTTGTTGATGCAAGTCAATGGCGTAGAGGCAGGCCCTGCCAAGCCTTGAGTGGGGAGAAGAAAGTAAGGCTTCCCTGTGGCTGCCCCTCCAGTATCAATGAATCTTTCATGACCAGCATTGAAGAGCAGAGCCCCTTATCACAAAGCAACTTGGTTTTTCTCCCAGAGCACTACATCTGGGGAAAAGCTCTAAAAGATACCATCCATTCTTCACTCTGGCTTTTCTCCCACACTTATTTATGAAATTTGGACTGCCGTTTTTAGCTGAGGTTAAGCCAGAAGCTTAGAATGCAGTGAATTTCCCTGGGATGACCTAATGCCAGAATGAGAACTATGTGGTGCTACAGAGGGTGTTGAACAGAAAATCTCAGAATTCTTCCTTGTTGGCAGCTAAAAGTTATATTAGCTTCTGGGTTGTTGTAGGTTTTTTCAGGCTATATGGCCATGTTCTAGAGGCATCTAGAACATGCCTCTAGAACATGGCCATATAGCCCGAAAAAAACCTACAACAACCCAGTGATTCCGGCCATGAAAGCCTTCGACAATATATTAGCTTCTTCTAGATGGATTCACAAGTTCCAGGCTTGTTCTAAGACTGAAGTGAGGTGAAGGTTTATTGGTTGTCCTATTGTTGTATAGAATGCATTTTTTCTCAGTTAGACCAAGGCATATTGGGGGATTTCTCTTTCTCTAGAACAGTGGTTCTCAACCTGTGGGTCCCCAGGTGTTTTGGCCTACAACTCCCAGAAATCCCTGCCAATTTACCAGCTGTTAGGATTTCTGGGAGTTGAAGGCCAAAACATCTGGGGACCCACATGTTGAGAACCACTGCTCTAGAATCATCTGGAGGCCATACAGACTGCTATCTATAAATAAAGATCAACAAATAAAAATATCAAAAATGGGAAGTGGATAGAGAAGCACTTGAAATGTATCCAAATGATGTAGTACCACTCCTGGAGGTAAACAGTGTTTGGAGGCACCTGGAACCAATCTGGAGCACAAACACCCATTTGAACCCAGTCCAAAGCTGGACTGTCACTTCACCATCCATGTTGCTGTTGCCACACACAGTTTTCCTTGTCAGCTATTCATTATAATCATTATATTGTGCTCTGCTCACCACTTTTGCATTACTTTTCCTTCTTGTTGTTATTTTTGCCACACATTATATGTCACACATTAACCATAACTGAGTTAAAAACAACGGACAACGAATGTTGGTGGACTAAAATATGGGCAGTCATATTAATGGAGGTTGACACACAACATCTTTGTATGACTTTTTTTGAGGTGGGAAAGTTTAGGATTGACAGAAGTCTACCATAAAATTGGGAAAGCTCCTGTCAAAATGCCTTTTCAAATCCTTTTACAGGTAGCATTTAAAAATAGCTATAAACTAACACTCCTTAGACAACTAAAGTAACTTTGCTTGGTTGTTATTGTTAATTGTTGTCAAGTTGGTTCTGACTTATGGAAACCGTATGATTGAGAATCCTCCAAGGCACTATCTCAGAGCTGTGACTTCCTTGACAGAAGATGCATTTACAATGAAGGATTAATGCAGTCTGACACCAACTTTAACTGCCATGGTTCATTCACGGGAGTTCTTATTTTAGAAGTTCAGTTCTTTAGCCTTCACTAAGAAAGAGCGCTAGTGCCAAACCAAATAACAACTTCCAGGATTCTTTAGCATCAAGACGTGCCAGTTAAAGTGGTGTCAAACTGCATTAATTCTACTGTGTAGACCACACTGAGTCTTTCTAGCTGTGATGAGATCTTTTCCTATTGCCTTCTACCTTACCATTATCAACTTTTCTGATGAGTGATGTTTCATGATATGACAATAATTTCATAGCCTGAGTGTTATTCCAAACTTTGATAGTAGAGAAACAGTTGTAAAGCCCAATGACCATGTTTTTATAGGTAATTTTCTTACCAGATCTCTTGACCTATCTGTTGCGATCCAGAGCAGGAAACTGGACCCTCTTGACAACAATCCACCACACTTGACTGCAGGAATACATTCCTTTTTATTGAAAAATGTTGAATGCAAAGCAGAGGAAAAATCAGAGGTAAATAAAAACCATAGCAAAACATCAACAAGCAATGTCCATGAACAAGTCCAAACAAAAACACAGCAAATGATGAGTTACCCTTGATGAATCATGAAGTCTGCTAGCTCCCAGCTAATGGCACTTGGAACAACTTGAGAAACTACGAGAAACCCAGCCACGTGAATCAGGAGGCCTCCACAGGAACGATGCCTGGTCTGAAGGCAGCTTCAGACCTGGCACTCTTAAAGGAGAGAAATCTATTACGAGACACGGCTGAAGTTTTTGTTTGCATTTCTCTCAATCTTCTTGACCTCCGTAAACTTTGTAGTTCTCCCCTGCTCTGCCGAATCTGCCCCCTCCTTCCTTCATTAGGCTGATCAGGTGTCAGATTCTCTGGGGAACTAAGGCTGGGAGAAAAAGGGAGTGAAACTTCTCCGCAATGGAGTGAAACTTCTCCGCTTGGTTCGGAATGACTGTTCTCATGGGAACTTTGACTTTCACTTTCCAAGGGTGTAGGATTTTCACTATTCAATCCATCATCAGTATTAACATCTACATTGGCCTCAGAATCAACATTGGCATCTACATTGGCATCAGGAAATATAATCAAAGAATCAGGTACAGGGTCATACAGAGGCTGAACCCCAACACTATCATTTTTCTTTGGGGCTTCTAGTCAAACAAAAGAACCCTGAGTCCCAGATAATTTAGAGAATTAAGAATATGTTGTCTCATTCATAAAGATTCAGGACTTTATCACAAGTAACCCATTATCCCATTATTCCCCTGCCCATCCTGGCTTCTTAAGGAGGCCAGAGGGGGATTGGCCGAGTGGGTGAAGGTGGTGGTTAATGCCTCCCTTCGGGAAGGCAAAATTCCAGCCAGCTTAAAGCAAGCTGTAATAAAACCGCTGTTGAAAAAACTATCACTGGACCCCACTCAATTCGTCAACTATCGGCCTGTTTCCAATCTCCCCTTTTTGGGCAAAGTCCTGGAACGTGTGGTGGCCTCACAACTCCAGGTATTCTTGGTAGACACGGATTATCTGGATCCGGCACAGTCTGGCTTTAGGCCGGGGCATGGTACTGAAACAGCCTTGGTCGCCTTAGTGGATGATCTACGCCGGGAGCTAGACAGGGGGAGTGTGTCCCTGTTGGTTCTGCTGGACCTCTCAGCGGCCTTCGATACCGTCGACCACGGTATCCTTCTGGGACGCCTTGCGGGAATGGGCCTGGGAGGCACTGTTTTACAGTGGCTCAGGTCCTTCCTAGAGGATCGTACCCAGAAGGTGTTGTTGGGGGACACCTGCTCGTCCTCACAACCATTGATTTGTGGGGTCCCGCAGGGTTCAATTCTGTCCCCCATGCTGTTTAACATCTACATGAAGCCGTTGGGAGAGATCATCCGGAGTTTCGGGGTGAGGTGTTATCTGTACGCAGATGACGTCCAGCTCTGTCACTCCTTTCCACCTACTACTAAGGAGGCTGTCCAGGTCCTGAACCGGTGCTTGGCTGCTGTGTCGGACTGGATGAGAGCAAACAAATTGAAACTGAATCCAGACAAGACAGAGGTACTCCTGGTCAGTCGAAAGGCCGAACAGGGTATAGGGTTACAGCCTGTGTTGGACGGGGTCGCACTCCCCCTGAAGACGCAGGTTCGCAGCTTGGGTGTGACTCTGGATTCTTCGCTAAGCTTGGAACCCCAAGTCTCGGCGGTTTCCAGAGGAGCATTTGCACAGCTTCGGCTCGTGCGCCAGCTGCGCCCGTATCTTGGGAGGTCGGACTTGGCTACGGTAGTCCACGCTCTTGTCACATCCCGTATAGACTACTGCAACGCGCTCTACGTGGGGTTGCCCTTGAAGACTGCCCGGAAGC
Organism: Anolis sagrei ordinatus; assembly: GCF_025583915.1. Classification (NCBI taxonomy): domain Eukaryota; kingdom Metazoa; phylum Chordata; class Lepidosauria; order Squamata; family Anolidae; genus Anolis; species Anolis sagrei. The sequence goes on along the minus strand of NW_026845477.1, from coordinate 11,837,890 downwards.
TTCAGATGGTCCAGCGCTCGGCAGCCAGGTTGCTAACGGGAGCGGCTCTCAGGGAGCACACCCCCCCCCTGCTGAACCAGCTCCACTGGCTGCCAATTCGCTACCGGGCACAATTTAAGGTGCTGGCTTTAGCCTATAAAGCCCTACACGGTTCCGGCCCCACTTACCTCTCCGAACGCATCTCCTCCTACGAACCGGGAAGAGCGTTAAGATCTTCCGGGGAGGCCCTGCTCTCGGTTCCGCCGGCGTCACAAGTGCGGCTGGCAG
>NW_026845477.1:11812459-11837578 GCF_025583915.1 Anolis sagrei ordinatus | reverse complement strand
GCTCAGCTTCTGCTTAACTAGCAGTTTGAAAACAGCAATGTGAGTAGATAAATAGGTACCACTTTGGTGGGGAGCTAAAAGGTGCCCCCAAAGACATTCTGGAAATTTGACCAAGAGGACGTCCACGGACATCTTGGCGTGGAAAAAAATTGGAACAGCAGCACCTCCCCATGACTGAATCGAGCACAACCTCCAGGTGCCAGAGATGGAAAAAAGAGGGAAGCCTTGTGTAATGAAATGGGACTACCTTGCCAGGCTAGTGTGAAGGGAAATTTCTAGGCCTTGGGAGAAAAGAACTAAACAGGTTCCTGGAGGTTTGGGAGGTGGGGTTCACAGTTTCTTTTTGCACAGTCTGCCAAGGCTTTAATGGTGCTTCTTTTTTGACTTGGGTGATGGTTGGAGTTTTTATGTAGGTATCTATCTCTGTGTGTGGGTTTTCTGTAAACGGTGTGACCCAATTGTTTTGCAAATGACTAGGACATCTAGAAAAGGCAGTCTTCCTTCATTTTCTTTTTCCATGGTGAATTGGATGTTTGGGTGGATGCTGTGAAGATGGTCCAAGAACCTGTTTAGTTCTTCTCCTCCATGGTTCCTGTTCCTGTACTCCTGTTCAAGCATTTAATAGTTATATCTTCTTGCTTGTGGACTTGTACCTGTGATTTCTGGCTATTCCTGGACTTTGTTACCTCTTGAGCTTTATGAGACATTTCAATTATTGTCTGGTTATCACCTATTGCTTAACCTTTTTGGATTTTATATCTTTCTTTCTTATTCTTGCCTTTTATATGCCTTTTATGTGTTTTCAATAAACTGTTTGTTGATATTCCTGGAGTCTTGTGTGGTGTGGTGGTCATGGGTGTTTCCAGGCCTGGCGTGCCACAACATCAAGAAGTTTAATGCTTCATCTACCTAATTCCATGTCCACTCCATGTATTTTTTGATGAGTGCAATGGGCTCCACCTGACTCCCACACACAGCTGTCATGCAGTAAGTCCATTCCCTGTTGGGCTACTTTTGTTGCACAGAAGTTCAAGGCTATTTGGTAGAGAATCATGATGTATAGAAATAAACTTAGTCAAAGGTGATATGTACAAGAAATGGGAAAAGGGGGAAATCACCAAAGAGGCATTCAAATGAATTTCTGGCATTTATAGGGAGAAAGTCAGAGAAACTAAAGTGCAAAATGAGTTTAGCCATGTTAGAAAGGTTTAAAAAAATCTTTCTTTTTTGTTATGTCTGTAGAAAAAGGAACAAGGAAGTGTGTAAAGAAGGTGAAAAGGTGGCAAGCACGGGCAGGGAAAAGGCAAAATATATTCTGCCATGGAAATGTTCTGGTTGGCCACTGGTTAGACCCATTTGGGGTGAATTCTGAGAGACCGCAGAAAAGGCAAGACATTTAAAATAGCCCAATTACAAATCTTCAATGCAACCGAATTCTCAAAGGTCAGGAAATGCCCCAAAACTAACTCAAGATAAAACGAGGGTTTAACCAGGATGAGAGTTAAATCACACATTCTGTGTACTTTAGCATTATACCTGAAGGAGGGGTTTTGCTATATTTCTTATGTTAGGATTCTTCAGGAAAAGATGTGAAAGATAAAGTGAACATGTTAAATCTTGCATCAATTTATAAGATGTGAAGGGATTTTTTAAAAAGAGATCTCACATTAACAGCTGTGTGAAAATCTCATTTCCCAAAGTATAAGATTGCCCTTTTCTGAGACAGATTTCAAAATCAAAGACAGGATAAATGAACTAAAATAGCAAAAACAGTCATTTTGACAGATCATCATGCTCGTCTTCTGTAAACCATTCAAGATGAAGTGTATTAAGTATTTGGAGGATACTACAGTTCCCTGGCAAAATTGTAGGTTGTTATATAATTCAGCGAATATGCTGAGCAGAATGGCATCACTTACAGAAAGAGATGAAGGTGACTTATCACTAACAAAATAAATGTGTCTGGCTTCCCGAGGAAAGGAGATCATGGAAGTTAATAACAATGATACTTGGACCACACTTCTACATTATGCTTGGAGAATGTAAATTTATCCTCACTGAGCTACACCATGCTTACACTAAGCCATCCTTCCGCTGAATACCTGTACTGTACTTGTGTATCTGTCATTTGGCCCACTTATTGTCTCATTGTACATTGGGAAATGTGCAGTGGCTGTTGTATAATGGGAAATGTTTCTGCAGTCCCAATGAATCAAGTGGCATGCTTGGCATATTTGACACCTGGAGATGATAATTTTTAACAGCTCCAAGAAAAGGGAAGAAGCACACTATGCCCCTATTATTTATTTATTTATTTTGGTTTACTTTTACCCCGCCCTTCTCACCCCAGAGGGGACTCAGGGCGGCTTACATATCCAAGGCACAATTCAATGCCCGCAACATAAAATACAACACAATAGCACAAAATAGCAACAACAACAATACATCATATCCATACCCAATAAAACCAATAAAACCCATAAAAATTCATAAAAGTTCATACAAACCGATACAACCCAATCACTCCTTATTGCCAGTCAATATTCGCTATCTCATAGTTCAGTTTCATTCCACATTTATCAGTCCTGCCGGTCTTATTTGTCTGGTTATCCTTACTTAGTTAGCAGATTGCCCGAAGGCCTGGTCCCACAACCACGTTTTCACCCTCCTCCTGAAGGACAGAAGTGATGTCGATCTCTCCCGGGAGTGAGTTCCACAGGTGAGGGGCCACCACTGAGAAGGCCCTGCTCCTTGTCCCCACCAACCTCACTTGGGAAAGTGGTGGGGTCGAGAGCAGGGCCCCCTCAGATGATCTTAGATTCCATGGTGGGACGTAGAGGGAGATACGTTCAGACAGATACACTGGACCGGAACCGTACAGGGTTTTGTAGGTCAAAACCAGCACCTTGAATTGGGCTCGGAACTGAACCGGCAGCCAGTGGAGCTGACATAGCAGAGGGGTGGTATGCTCTCTGTATGTCACTCCAGTGAGCAGCCTAGCTGCCGCTCGCTGGACCAGTTGAAGTTTCCGAACCGTCTTCAAGGGCAACCCCACGTAGAGTGCGTTGCAGTAGTCTATTCGGGATGTAACAAGAGCGTGGACCACTGTGGCCAGATCAGACTTCCCGAGGTACGGGCGCAACTGGTGCACAAGTTTTAATTGCGCAAAAGCTCTCCCGGCCACCGCTGAGACCTGGGGTTCCAGGCTCAGCGATGAGTCCAGGATCACTCCCAAGCTGCGAACCTGCGTCTTCAGGGGGAGTGTAACCCCTTCTAACACAGCCTGTAACCCTATGCCCTGTTCATCCTTTCGACTGACCAGGAGGACCTCTGTCTTGTCTGGATTCAATTTCAATTTGTTAGCTCTCCTCCAGTCCGACACAGCAGCCAAGCACCGGTTCAAGGTCTGGACAGCCTCCTTGGTGACAGGTGAGAAGGAGTGACAGATTTGGACATCATCTGCGTAGAGATAACACCTCACCGAAACTCCGGATGATCTCCCCCAGCGGCTTCATGTAGATGTTAAACAACATTGGGGACAGAATTGAACCCTGTGGGACTCCACATGACAACGGTTGTGGGGCCGAACAGGTGTCACCCAGTAACACCTTCTGGGACCGTCCCTCAAGAAAGGACTGGAGCCACTGCAAGGCAGTACCCCCAAGTCCCATATCTTTGAGGCGTCCCAGAAGGATACCGTGATCAATGGTATCGAAGGCCGCTGAGAGGTCCAGCAGAACTAACAGGGACACACTCCCCCTGTCCAACTCCCTGCGAAGATCATCTACCAAGGCGACCAAGGCTGTTTCCGTTCCATGTCCCGGTCTAAAGCCAGACTGTGCCGGATCTAGATAATCAGTGTCTACCAGAAATCCCTGGAGTTGTGTTGCCACCACACGTTCCATGACTTTGCCCAAGTAGGGAAGATTGGAAACTGGCCGATAGTTGTCTAATTGAGTGGGGTCCAGTGATGGTTTTTTCAACAGCGGTTTTATAATAGCTTGTTTTAAGCTCGCTGGAATTTGCCCTCCTGCAAGGAGGCATTAACCACCACCTTCACCCACTCTGCCAAACCCCCTCTGGCTTCCTTTATCAGCCAGGATGGGCAGGGGTCTAGGATGCATGTGGTGGGTCGCACCTCTCCAAGGATCCTGTCCACATCCTCAAGCTGAACCAATTGAAATGAATCCAACAAAACCGGACAAGCAGATGCTCTCGTTACATCCTCAGAGACTGCAGTTAAAGTGGCATCAAAACCCGACCGGATCAGCGCAATTTTATCCACGAAGAATCGAGCAAATGCTTCACAGCGAGCTCCAGAGCTGTCAGGGATCTCGCTTTTCGGCGGATTTAACAGACCCCTGACAACTCGAAAGAGCTCAGCTGGACGGTTATCGTGGATAACTAATCGCGCATAAGTTTGAGTTGTGCAAAGACCCTCCCGGCTACCGCTGACACCTTCAACACGTTCAGTCCTCTTTGGGTTGTTTTGGAGAATTCCCTCACTTCTCCTGAAGTATGTTTTTACTTTTTCAACAAAGGATTCCCCAAGGCAGTAACAAGCCACACCTAAAAACTGCCAGGCCCTCAAATCTAATCAAAGTGGCCAATTGAAACATTCACACCTACTCACACAGACAAGAGTTCTTTCTTCCACCCTGGACATTTCCACAGATATATAAACCTCATTTGGGATGAGTGTAAGGTCTGATGTGTGTAAAATGCCATGTGCTGATTTCCTGAAAACATCAGGAGAGAATGCTTCTAGAACATGGCCATACAGCCCGAAAAACCTACAACAAACCTATGTTTTTACTATTTCAAATTTTGGAGTTTGCCCAAATCTTTTGATACTTGTCTCTAGGCCTGGGCGGTTTCGTTTCGTTAATTCGTAATTCGTTAATAATTCGTTAATTTTTCCAATTACAAAACGATAACGAACCATTCTGGAGCAATCATTAAAAAAACGAATTTTTAAATACGTTTTGTAAATGCTTCGTATTTCGTTATTGTATTCGTTTCGTTATTGTTCTGAGGTCGTTTCGTTATTATTTCCGCATGTCTGGGCCAGTTTTATGGTTTAATTAGTGAAAAAAAATTTATAATATCACACCAACAGTCAACAACAGAGGGAGAGGGAAGCTTCAGAAGGTTTTGGAGGTTTTTTAGCGTATTTCGCGGTCGCGTCCGCCATTAACGAATCGATTCGTTATTGTTTCGGAAATCGATTCGTTAATTTTTTACCATTTACGAAATTTCGTAAATATCGAACTTTTTAAAAGGAAAATTTTGTAATTATTTTAAATATCAAAACAAAAAAACCCCCAAATACAAATCGATTTTAGAAACAAATTTTTCCGTTGTTACCCAGGCCTAATTTTTAGCAAAGACTGTCTGGGGGTATATAAACACTGGCATAAATAAGATAGACATATGAAATAGAGGGACTTTAATTCATGAGAATGCATGACTTATTCCAGCATTCTTTGACTTTGCATTACTTTTTTTGCAATTATGAATATCTCTTTCTTAATTAGCAGCATTCAAAATTAATTTCAAATTAGCTTCAATGAACTGTTTCATATTTATGCACATTTTAAGTCTACGTTTTGAATATTTTTATTCTCTGTCTCTCTGTCTTGTCTGTCTCTCTCTCTCTCTCAAGTCCAATGCCTGAATGATTTCCTCCTGGGTTAAAAGTAGCTCAAAACCCTTCTGCTGTGCTTTCTTGGTTCACCTCGAAAACAATCTCACTTTTTCTTTTATGTTGAGGAAAAAAATTAAGCTTCCTCTTTGAGTGTCAGAACACTCCAGCAGTGAAAAACTGTGATATTTGTAAAGCTACACACTGTGGTAACTTTCCAAGCTCCAGAGGGGGATACAGGAGGCATCATTCAGGTTTTTGGCTCTGTGAAAAGCTGCCTTTTGGCTTGAACCTTGCTGTCCTTTCTGTTCTCCTCTTTTTTGGTCAAAACATCTTTCAGAACTTCAAAGAATATTCTCTCATTTATCTTGATGTGAAAAAAGCTCAGATGCTTTATTTTTTTAAGGCTAGCAATGGGTTGTGTAGCAAATATGCTGGCATTTGTAGCTCAATTTCACAAATGAAATGTTCCAAGCAGCATTGCTATGCCAAAGGTTTCAAGCAATACTTTACAAGTGACATCATTGTGTATAATAAAATTGCCTTGATTTGTGTGAGGAGGAAATGTATGAGCACAATACATTTACATTTGAAAAGTCACACAATAACTGGATATGACATGGGTAAATTGATTGATCTTTTTGTATGACAAATACCCTCAAGGCACCGAATCCTGCTTGATCTAGGGAGGAAAGAAGAGTTAACTCTGGTTGGGAGACCATCACTGAATAAGAGTATTGTCGAAGGCTTTCATGGCTGGAATCACTAGGTTCTTGTAGGTTTTTTCGGGCTATAGGGCCATGTTCTAGAGGCATTTCTCCTGGCGTTTCGCCTGAATCTATGGCAAGCATCCTCAGAGGTAGCATCCTCTGAGGATGCTTGCCATAGATGCAGGTGAAACATCAGGAGAAATGCCTCTAGAACATGGCCCTATAGCCCGAAAAAACCTACAAGAACCTAATGAATAAGAATAATGAATAAGAAGTCTATATTGTAGCAGAAGGAATTGGCAAAACCAACAGTGTTCCTTGTATAATGAAAACCCTCTGAAATCCATGGGATTACCTTGAGTAGATAAGAAACACAACATTTTGCAGTTGCCTCCAAAAATAGTTTTGATATCATTTTTAAAGCTTTCCAAATGATTTTTTAAAAAAAGCTTTCCATTGACTTCAAGTTGTTGCCAAAGAACCGGGCATAGGATTACAGCTCCTCCTGAAGACACAGGTTCACAGCTTGGGAATGATCCTAGATTCATCGTTGAGCCTGGAACCCCAGGTCTTGCTGGTGGCTATGGGAACTTATACATAATTAAAACAGGTGCGCCAGTTGCGTCCGTACTTTGGGAAGTCTGACTTAGCCACAGTAGTCCATGCTCTTGTTACATCCCAAATAGATTACTGTAACACACTATACATGGGGGTGCTTTTGAAGACTGTTTGGAAGCTTCAACTAGTCCAACGGGTGGCAGCCAGGTTGCTCACCGGAGCAGCAACCAAGGAGAATACAACCCCTCTGTTAAGCCAACTCCACTGGCTGTGAGACTGCTACCAAGCACAATTCAAAGTGCTGGCTTCAGCCTATAAAGCCCTGAACAGTTCTGGCCCATCTTACATGTTTAAATGTATCTTCCACTATGAACCATGGTGAAGGTTAAGAGTGTTGGGGGAGGCCCTGCTCTTGGTCCCACCATCCTTGCAAACATAACTGGTGGGGACGAGAAACAGGTCCTTTTCAGTGGTGGCTCCTCATCTGTGGAACTCCCCAGTGATATCGGGTTAGCCCCCTCCTTCTTGTCCTTTGGGAAAAAAACCTTAAAACATGGTTGTTTTAAGTGTGCAAACACTAGATGCAGCAATCAAGAATGATTGATTCTATGTGACCCACAATGGACTGACCTGGATTATGATTTACATGATTTTTAAATGAATATGTTAATAATTGATGTTTTATTTAATTGTTTTATTTGTAATTGTTATTTATAAATTGCGTGACAGCATCAAATGTTGCCAGTTGTGAAGCCACCCTGAGTCGCCCCTCAGAGGTGAGGAGAATGGGATACAAATATGTAAAATCAATAAATAAAAGGCCAAACATTCTCCATTCCTGAGATAGAACATTGTTTCTTCTGCAGTTCTCCTTAAAACAATTTCATAAAACTTACCAAGAAAACTTTAGCAATGAGTCTTTTTCTTCTCAATGAACACCAGCTTTATCTTTAGCTAAGGGAGCAATAACATTTTTTTCTCTCTCACCACTGGACTATCAACCAACACTCTTGAGTGGTTCAGACATATGGATTTAGCCTCTCTCTTGACACACAGATCTAAGCATGTCATCTTCAACTTATTCCCAGGACCTATGAATGTTGCTGAAATTTTACTCTTCCCTGTACTTTTTACTGACTTGCCATTGCAAGGGCTTCATTTTGTGATTGATAAGGCTCTGGGGTGCAAATCTACCAGATAACAAGTGAATCAAAGCTTAATAGATGGAGCCTTCCAGGCTTGTTCAGCCCAAAGAAAAGCACCAAAAGAAGCAAAGAGCAGCAACCAAATTGGATTTCACACTCCACAACATATACACTGAGGGGTTTCTCAAGCAGATAACCATAAGCAGAGCTCCGGTGGGTTGAAACTGCCTCTCCAAGTATAGTTTCATGTGGGGTTTTATCTATATATGTCTTTCTTCTTTCATGAGAAATGAATTTTATTGCCTTGAGCCTGACAAGTGACTTGTTGGATTAAATATCCTCTTCTTTCAAAGAGAGGTGAGTCGAATGGGTCGGAAAACTCAGAATTGCTCTTGAACAACAGGCCTCAGCATGCTTTGAAGCTGACATTCTTGGGTGAGAGGAAATCTGTCTATTTCTCATGAGAAGGGTATTACTGATCCAAATGCAGAACATATTGCATAAATACATCACATCCATATCCTTTCAGGAAATCCTGCTCCACTGATACTGTTCTGGTACGGCTTTACCAGGAGCTCCAACTTCTTTTTCTTTCTTTGAGTGTTTGCATGTATGTCAAGGTTCCATGCATTTTGCAATAAGGTGGCTTCCCTTGGTTTGCAATTATAGGGCCAATGACCCATCAATCATCATTAGGTTCTTTAGTTCCACCACTTTTTCTGGGTTTAGGAGGGGAAAGGGGGGCCTCTGGTTCAGTTCACACAGAGAAGCCTTTCGTACAGGACATGAATCAGTTCCACCTGTAGAAAGCTTCGTCTTTTATAGCTTTTGCTGGGAGGATCCAGTCCCACAGCTCTACAGCTTTTGCTGGGAGAAATTCAGTCTCACAACTCTACAGAGAAGCATAGCTTTTTCTGGTGGGAATCCAGTCCCACAGCTTTACAGCCAGCCTTTGCTGGGAATTGAAGACCTTCTTTCCTCTTGGAAATCTACAAAAGAACTCTGTTTGGTAAGGATCACTTGTGGCAGCCATAACGCAATTTGGACCGAGTGTAGGGGCCCACCCCAGCAGAGCCTAATACAGTTTGCCCAGGTAGAGGTCAAGGATTTCCCTGATCGTGAAGAAACCGTTCATGAAGATAGTCGCCTGTCCCTTGTGGACAAGATTAAGAAAGCCACCAGTTGATTCAAAGTCTTGAAGTTTTTGTTTGATTTGTTGAAGACCTAAACACTAATAAAGAACTTTGTTAAACTTTCCAAGTTTCTAAAGACTTTGTTTAGGGAAATCTATAGGACCTCTAATCCGAGGCACCCATGGCGTCCCATTGGGCGTACAGAACACATCCTGTTTACAGACCTTTTCACAGGCCCAGTGCATGACAGCACAGATACTGTAAATAGGAAGTTATTGGAAAGGGCAAATGTACAGTGATTACAGTGAAACTGAGTGAAAAAATATTTTGAAAGGAGACTAAGTATTTATCACACTTATATTAATTGTAGAATCATGTCACCACAGAGCTAAAATGGACAACACGGGGAATCTAATCCAATTTGATGCCATGCAAGGATACACAAATAAAATTCTTCTGAATGATGGCAATCCAACTTCTGTTTAAAAGATCTCCAAAGGAAGAATGCCCACCATGCTCCTAGGCAACCAGCTTCATTGTTGAACAGCTCTTATAAAAATAGTTCTTCCTAATGTTTAGGTGGAATCTCTTGTTCATTGTATTTGATTCTGCCATTACAATTTTCATCCAAGTAAAAATAGCGGAGTAGAAGAGAGAGAACAAGACACTAAGTGAAGACATTATTCCTCAAATCATTCAAAAAGGGAAAGAAAATACTATTTCACACAGCACACATAACTATATTATGGAATTTGTAATCAGTAAAATTTGGCAGAATTAAAAAGCCTATTAGGTAAATATAAGACAAGGTTACCAGAGGCTATATTTCACTTCCAGTGTCAGAAACAGTTAGGGAATGGGATCCTTCAGGAATTTCCGGAGGGCCACTAATAAAGACAGAAAGTTATACTCGTTTAATCTAGATTAAATAGACATATAACCTGAAAAGTAACTCTATACTGCGCTTACGATGATCTTGGCATGGCAACAGTTCAACCAACAGAAGTAGTAACTGCTGAAATATAGTATGGTGTAGCTACTAATTTGTTAGAGTAGGATTTGGAGTCTCCACTGTGCCATAAAACTCATTAGATGACCTTGAATCACTCAAAGAGGCAATTTAGATGGTCCAGAATTCATTCCTGGATGTACAAATTACTCCAGTTAACTGGATTTTACAACACATTGGAAGTTGGACCTGGGCCAGCTTTGATTTGGAACTAGCCAGTGTTGCTACTGTTCACATGGGCCAGTGTTGCCATTCCATTTTACCCACACTTACACATCATTTGTTTTCACTGCAGCAGCCATAGAGCTCTCCAAACTTATGGCCATTATGGGAAGAATATGCTCACGGAGTTATGGAAAAATCAAATGTTAGGAGGACGTCTCAGCCAATGAAAAGGCAGATTGTAGGAGGCACATCTTCTGACCAATCAGGGGAAGGAGTGGGAGGTTTTAATAACTGACAAACTTTATAAAATGTGCTGCACTTTTCTGTATGAGTTGTCAGTTATTTTGGCAATTATGCTGTTCTGTCATCCATCTGGTCAGATGAATAAACCTCTGTTATTGCCTTCAAAGATGGTCATGTTTTCCTGCCTTTCAAAGTATCATGGTGTAAAAGAATATACGAGGGAATTACAGGTGATGAGAGAGAACGGTGTGTGTGTAATGGTAGGTTTGCTGCCACCACCCCAAATTACAGTTTGAGGAATTGTCTTGTTGTTGTACTTGAGATAAAATGTCCTTATACACCGGTTCTTCCTTTGGCTCCCTTTCTGGTGACTGAACTGTAGAGATGTGAAAGCTTATTGGATCTAAACTTATATGATGAACCAAGGCTGAGGCAGATCAATAGTAATCTAGAGAACAGGTTTATTGAAGTATTTGAAGCAAACAACTGACTACTGAGAGGTACATACGCATAGTTTGTTGCTGAAGCACGGACTTATTAAGCAAATGGTTTCTTTAGAAGGAGTAACTTTTCCTTAACATGAGCTACTTTCCTCACACTATCTTGTAATATGTAACGGTGCGTTTCTTTGGCCAGGCGCCTCTAGCTGCCTTCCAGAGTATCTAGGTTTCCCCGGACTACTCTGAACTTTAGGGAAATAAACCCACTTGTATTCTGTCCTAATACAAGTAAACAAGCCTTCACTTTGACTGCCCTAGTTGCACTATACAGAAGCACTTACTCTTTAATTATTCCCTAACAGTCTAATTCCTAGCTCACTAAGAAACTCTCTTCTCCCTGTCTGAAATCCTCATCCTTTCTCTGCTAGATCAAATCCTTCTCTCTCCCTTCTGTCAGAAATGACAGCCTATTTACACTCTCCTTCAACTCCTCCCCTTGGGGTCTGAACCAATCAGGAGTTAGCTGACTCCTCCCCTTGCCTCTCTGCCTATACCATCATGTCTGCCATCCTGAGCTGCCTTCCCAACATGGAGGCCAGCTCACCAACTTCCAGGCTGCGGCCTACGAAGAAAAGGTATGAGTTCATTACACATGGCATGCCAGGCAATGGATCTACCTTGCCCCCTGGTGGCAGATAGCTAATTTCAGTAACAATAGCAGTAAAGGCGCTTGCATGACTTCAAGAGAAGAGGAAAATCAAGATTGCTGCTGGCCATTGCTGGGTGTCTTTGCCAATGTTAGCAAAGCCTCCCTTCTTTACACAATTCCTCTCTCTGAGTCATGCAGGAATTGTTGTAGACACAGGCAAAGACACCTGGCAATAGCCAACAGTTCTCTGGAGCTCTGTAGCACGAGCTATGGCAACAAAACTATGTAAAAGGTAGTTGTGATTGTCCAGTGAGGTCAGACAAGGTTCAAATCAACTGAATAATCAGGATTCCATTTCCACCTTGCCATGGTTTTGGAGTAAAGACATATAAACACTTTGGGAAAATTTGGGGCCTGTATAAAATAGGAATGGCTTCCTATTTTAACAATGGCTTCAAACTACAAGAAAGAAGATTCCATCTGAACATGAGGAAGAACTTCCTGACTGTGAGAGCCGTTAAGCAGTGGAACTCTCTGCCCCAGAGTGTGGTGGAGGCTCCTTCTTTAGAAGCTTTTAAACGGAGGCTGGATGGCCACCTGTCGGGGGTGATTTGAATGCAATATTCCTGCTTCTTGGCAGGGTGTTGGACTGGATGGCCCATGAGGTCTCTTCCAACTCTTTGATTCTATGATTCTATGATTCTATGAATGTTTCTGTTGAGACCCAGATCTAGGTACCTGTGTAGATATAGTTTCCAGCTGCAAGGATCAATCAAGAAAGAGGAAAGCCATTTGATTGTTGGAGAAAGGGGAACAAAAAATGCCCATGCAAGCCAATGAACAAACACTAATAGCCACCAGAGTATAATTTCAGGTATCTGCAGCATTCATTAACCATGCAGCCCTTAAATGATTATGCATCCATCTAATCCTGGTGTCAACTTCTTCTTTTTAAAAACATGTAAATAAAATACTGCTTGTGATAACAAGGAAGGGTGTAGCCTATTAGGAAAGAAACTCCTTGGAGGTGAAGGTGACATCTTTATGGCACCGGCCCCTGCCTTATTTGCAGTAACTCATTTTATGTATAGTGTTTCATATTGGTGCAGCCAAAGGGCTGGATTTACCCATGATTTACTCCCGCCCATAAGGAGGATGGGAGCCTCCAAGAGGGTAGAAAATAAGTCTGTTGATTAGAACAGTAAATTAAGGGCAAGGCAGAAAGAGGGGGAGAGCCAAAAGCCAGATTCAAGAGACCTGCATAAACATTTCAGGTTGTTTTGCCACTTGTTACTTCGCCTCCCTATAAACTGTGCACTCAAAGTCTTTTTAATCTCGTAATAAAGCTTTCCTTTTCTTTGTCTTCTTCCTTTCTCCTGGGGGAGATTTATTTCTCCCTGGCTTAGTCAAGCCTTCTGTTTGTTCTACTTTTGCTGTGCAAAAAGAAACAAAGTTGGGTTTTGTTCTACTTAAAATCAACTCTCAGTATCCCATAGCACTGAGCACACTGTAGAACTAAACTGCATTAGTTCTACAGTGTAGATGCACCCCGTGTCACCCCTCAATTTTCTTTTCACCAAGTTGAATATGCTCAGTTCAGTCTTCAGAGTGCAGTAAATGCTCCAGTCTTACCCAATGGAAATGAGATTATAATGGCCTAATTTTGCCTAAATGATGGCCTTATGATTTGATAGGTTGATCCCCCTCCTGATCAAACAGATGGCTTTAACATTTGCTGTTTATAGAGGACACAAAATTGAATAGCATGGCGATTCAGGGGGAAAGAAAGCCCGTAAACCTGCACTAACATTTCTTATTTCAGCATTTGTAGATTTCTGACCTTTTCATCCATACATAAAAGGCACAATGAATCACCTTTGTGGTGCTTGAAGTGCTCCTTTTAGCCCTAGAATACGTCCAACCATTGTTTCTTTTGTCAATATTTCATCCAAACAGACCACATACATCTGGAAGGCAAAGCAAGTGCCCTTTTGTGGAAAGCTGAATAGGGGGGTGGAGGAGGGGATAAATAGCTATTTTATTTTATCTGAACCATAAATATAATAGAAGCTCTTTATCAGAATAAAAAAATGTAGCTAATGCATAGCCTCCAACATTTCACAGCTGAGAATAATAATAGCCTCGTGTATTATAATGTCCCCACTCACACATTCAGCATCACTGCTTGAATGATGCTTTCCCTCCCCTCCATAGATGATGTTTCTGAAGGTTTATCTTTTACCAAGGTATTCTTTTTCCATTCTCATCAAATATTAAAAACAATCAGATGAAAAAGTTGTTGCCACTTTATAATCCTGATAAAAATTCTGGACTGATAAGGATCTTTGCAGTTCAAAACAAATTCTAAGCAAACTCTGTCATGGTTGTTTTCCACCGAAAACAACATTTTCTGGATAGAAAATATTTCTATGCACAAATCGTGTTTTCTGTGCAGAAAAAAACCTGTTGGCTTCTCAGAAAACTCTGTAATTGAGGATTTGTTCTGTACACCATTTGCTTCATGCAGCCATCTGAAGAAATAGATTTACTCTGGATCTACACTACAATATAACCCAGGTTGGAACTGCATTATAGGATCAGTGTAGACTCATATAATGCAGTTTAAATGCACTGAACTGTATTATATGTCAGTGTAKATGGAGCCTGTGTCTTTCAGGTGGGCTGATTGCTCTACTACCATTGTAGTACAGYGTGATAGTAACGTTACTACTACTGGTAGAAGGGAGAAGAGGGCTGCACAGGTGTTGGAGGAGGAGCAGCAGCGAARGCAGATTAGAGATATATTGATGGCCCCAACTGATTCCGAATCCTTCGAGGGTTTCTCAGAYTGCGAGATGGGGGATGGAGAGGAAAGCAGGGGAGTCAAGCAGGCTACTCGCGAACAAGAATCTGATGAGGAGATTCAAAGGAAGCATATCCRTGATATACTTAGCGCTCCAACAGAGGATGAAGACTTTATGGGTTTTGAAAGGAGTGATGGGACTGAGAGTGACATGGGGGAGGAGGATGATCTTGACTGGACTCGTGTACAGGAGATTAGGGATATCTGTACTCAGCCTACCTCCAGTGATAACTTTGAGGGGTTTACAGAAGAGTGGCAATCTGGGAACACTTGGCAAGACCTAAGTCTTGACAGACGCTGGCAATGGTGGAGAGATGGGAGGCTGGGTTCAGCTGCAGGGAATGGGAYAGCTGAAAGTGATGATGAAAGGGTGGGGAGCAGCTCATCTTCTGATGAGGAACTTTAGGATATAARTTGGTTGGGTTTCAATGGGTCTTTGCAGAAGGTAAAGTGTCTTTTCGGGTGTGAATATTTGTTCCTGCCATTACTCTCGAGTTTGGGTCCTTGGACTACAGATCTCCGTGTTTCTGTGCTTCCTTCTTGAAACTCCATAAGTGATGTCTTCTACTCTCCCGTTTTGACTCTGGACCGTGTTTGACGACAACTATGCTTTTTGGACTATCTTATCTTGTTTTGAACATGCTCGGACTACGGACTGCCTTTGGACACTGTTTTTGCTCATTCCCACTTGTTTCTGGATGTTCTTTGGACACTGCAAATTTCAAGCGGATTGCTGCATATTTTTGTTATACCGGATTATATGCCAGGATAATCCAGATTATATTTAAATTGGTTTTTTCACACTGTGTTTGCTACAAACTCTTAGTTCTTGCTAGAGACACTGAAGTAAGTGTCTCTAGGCCTTTTTTGTACTTAATAAATCTGTGTTTGGACCTTTTACATTGTGTTTGGCTTCTTGTGGCTTCTGGGTCTTGACAACTACCTGATGTGTCCCATCATTTCTATAAGTGGCTGAGTGCATACTGGAGTTCTGGATTTGAGAGAAGTGACTCTGTTCCCATTCTCAAGGGTTTATCAACACCATCACAGCTGTTTCATCACACTGAAAACAAGGATTTAATTCTGCATTGGAGACAGGCTGGGACCAATTAACTGCTTGTGTATCTCCTCCAAAATCATTTTGTTGTAACTTTAAACAGTGACAAAACTATTCAGAGCATGAAAAGACATGATTGTATGAACACATGTCAGCAGTTAGAAAAATAAAGGTTCTCATTTAATAGTAGGAATGAATTTAGTTGCTTATAATTTGTTTTCTTTTTGATGCTACTATACTCATGCTTTCTTGCTTTCCAGGGCTGTTTACTCCTCTATCATTCCTACAGGAATGGATGTGTTCCACTAAGAAAACAGGATGACATTCCAAATATCCTTCTCCTATCTACAGAGTTACATGAAATCAACATTAATCAATTATTCATCTTGGTTTTTAGAGTGGCAATTATGATGGTTGTAGTAATTGTAGAAGACATTTGTTCTGGACTCACCAATGGACTGAAATTTCCAGTACATCATTTTTTCTGATCTTAAATTAGATTTATCCTCAACTTTGAGGATGTTCCCCTTCTTAAATGTGATATTTCTTGAACTTGGACATTTGTTTTTTAAGGTTTTATTTTTATTTATTGTGTCAGGCAACCAAACAGTTGTATTACATTTTTAACAGAACAAGCAAACATACAAAAACATAGAGTTTGCAAGCTTGGTAGTTGATTAAATGTCCTTTGACCGGTATCTGGCCACTTGGAGTGCCTCTGGTGTTCACGCAAGGAGGTCCTCCATTGTGCATGTGGCAGGGCTCAGGTTGCATTGCAGCAGGTGGTCAGTGGTTTGTTCTTCTCCGCACTTGCATGTCGTGGATTCCACCCTATAGCCCCATTACTTGAGGTTGGCTCTGCATCTCGTGGTGCCAGACCGCAGTCTGTTCAGTGCCTTCCAAGTTGCCCAGTTTACTGTGTGCCCAGGGGGGAGGGAGTCTCTCATTTGGTATAAGCCATTGATTGAGGCTTTGGGTTTTAACCTGCCACTTTTGGACTCTCGCTTGCTGGGGTGTTCCAGCAAGTGTCTTTGTAGATCTTTAAAAAGTTTTTAAAGGTAGGATATATTTTAAAAAGCTACGAATGCATAACTGTAGGTTGTATATTCATAAACACTTCAATGTATTCCAGCCAATTTCCTGAATACCATGCATGGGCATGAGGGGCACTAACCCAAATGGGGGTGGTCTGTTCAAACTCTATGGTTCTATGCAAGTACTCCTTATTGGATATAAGGACAGCATAAATATTGACATGATGCTGGTGAATTCTAAGTTTGTTTCCTGTTAATAATGGTAAGTATATATTTATTTCTGCCTGTTCTTCTTTGATACAGCTAGAGGAACATTTTGAAGTAGCAATTCCTTGGAGTGGATAAATAAATATCTTGCCAACAGGGAAGGTAATTTAATAATTTGAAGAAACCCACATTTATGGAATAAAAGTAGCTCATCATTTCATCAAGCTTCCTAAGTTAAGTAGCCTCTCTCTATTTTGTGAGAGCTAAATGAGTCCTCTTTGCAGGGCAGAACAAGGAGGGAGAAATCTCATAGAAAACGGCATTTAATCTATATTGATCTAAAGAGTGCTTTATGGTGTTAGCGGTCACTATATTGCTGTTGTCATGGTCTTGTCTCCAGAGAAATAAAACAAGGTCATTTTGATCAGTGGTGGCCTTTAAAATCATAATGGTACCTTTCAAAGATCAGTAGGTGAACTGGACAATAAGGTCTTTCCCCCGGCCACTCACCCATTCTGTCTGGCTGTGTTTCCTCAGCAACTGGCAATGGTTTCCCTTTGTTATTATCCTTTATTGGAATTCATTGTAGACTCTTTCCTCTTGTGCGGTAAAAGCAAAGCCTCATCGAGGGGGAGAAAAGCAACAGTTGCTTTTCAGTGGAACTTCAAAAGAAACAATCAAACAAACCCATACCAGATTTCTTCATGTTTCTATTTTCTGACCTTGCTAGAAAAAGTGGATTTTTCATTTAGTCCCAGACTTCCAAGGGCTTTTTTCAAAGCAATGAAATCAATAGGTCAGTTATGGTATCTAGATGGCATATGTTTCTGTCTGTTTCCCATAGGGACATTTCTTTAAGTCAGTGTCTCTCAACCTAGGGGTCAGGACCACTGGGGGGGGGTCACGAGGGGGGTTTCAAGGGGGTCACCAAAGACCATCAGAAAACACACATTTCTGATGGTCTTAAGAACCCCTTTGGCAGAGAAGGCTGAAGATCTCTCCAACTGTCCTTCTTTTCCTTTTTTGGAAACAGAGGTAAATCCTCCCACCAAAAGCCCTCCTCCTGCTCTCTGAATATAGGTGAACTAACACTCCAAAACTCAAGATCAATGCCCACCAAACCCTTCAACTATTTTCTGTTGATCATAGGAGATCTGTGTGCCAAGATTGGTTCAATTCCTTCATTGGTAGAGTTCAGAATGCTCTTGGATTGTATAAATCCAAGCAACCACAACTCTCAAATGTCATGGTCTGTTTTTCCCCCCAAATTACACCAGTATTCACACTTTGGTGTATTGGGTATTTGATCCAGTGTATGAAAATACTTCCTGCATATCAGATATTTACATTATGATTCATAACAGTAGCAAAATTCTAGTAGGAATGAAAATAATGTTATGGCTGGAAGTCATCACAACATGAGGAACTCTATTAAAGAGTTGCAGCATTAGGAAGGTTGAGAACCACTGCTCTATTTTCCATTTAGCTCTTTAATTGGTCATTGAAAAATCATTGCTGTATCACCACAACAAAATGCACTTATTTTTGTATTGTCAAAGGCTTTCATGGCCAGAATTACTGGATTGTTGTAAGTTTTTTGGTCTGTATGGCCATGTTCCAGAAGCATTCTCTCCAGAAAAAAAATGCTTCTGGAACATGGCCATACAGCCCAAAAAACTTACAACAACTCACTGTACTTATTTTCATAATGATAAGAATATCATAGAATATCATGTCTGCACCAGCACCCTAGGGACTATAAATTGAATCTGGATGTCCAGACAATGTATAGGGATTTTTGGTTCTTAACAAACAATAAACTGGGTTAAACTGGTTTAATCTCAAAGTAAACAAAGTTGGAGAATGCTCCAAAGCTTTGTTGAAATTCCAAAGTGGCTCCATGTCTGGGTTGAGTGTGGACAGCACAACTGGTTGCATTCCAAACTGGTTCATTGTCCACATGAGTCAGAACGATCTCCTTTTCTCTGTGCTCAGCAGTACAATAAAGAAGGGAGGTATTGGACCCATGTAGATCCTGCTCCCAGGTATTGTGACAGATAAATGCAGAACTCCAAAGAGCTATCGGCTATTTCTGAAATCAGCAAAGGTGCCCCGTGATGGCCAGGACTTCTCCCAGAACTCTGAGGCCATCTTGCAGCAGCAAAGGGGATAGCAAAAGTAAATTATTGCTTTGATATGGCCAAACTGGTTTAGGTCAAGTTGGACTATTTGGATTCTACCCTGCTGTTACTGTGGGCCAGACAAGGAATGTATAACTGCCCCAACAATTAGTCTAGAGTAGGCATGGGCGAGCTTTGGCCCTCTAGCTGTTTTGGACTTCAATTCCCACAATTCTGAACATTTAGTAAGATGGTTGGGATTTCTGGGATATGTCCAAAACACCTGGAATGTCAAAGTTTGCTCACGCCTGGTCTAGAGTGTTATTAGTGTGTTGTTATTGTAGCAGGCCATTCCTTCACAGATTTCAATAGAAGCTTTCTTCTGCACTTCAATTGTTTTATTTGAAGGATTTTTTTCCACGTGGGAAGGATACAGAAATTCAGCCTCATCTGAATAGGTACAGTCCATTGCAGTACATTACGAATCTACCCTCATACATTTTTCTGGATGTTTACCTTCTGCCTCAGGTGCCAGAAGGGCAGACAAATGAATATACAAGACTGTTGCTGCCTGATCACATCATTCAAATGCATCTCATATGTCTTCTTCACTTTACTGCTATCCTTCCAAGCACAAACTTTCCCCTTGCAATCAATACAATTTCAGGTACTACCGAGAGCTCACAAAGAGAGACTGTCTGTCCCTTTTGGTAGCCATCATTTATTATATATATGCACACTGTTATTGTACAACAAGTCTATCTGATAGGAAATCAATGGACAGGAGAAGGATAATTGTGAATAGTTGCAAAGTCCATCAGAAAGTAAGGGAATGAACTCCCACCTTGTTAGTAGTAGTAAGCACATTTGATGCATTGCACAAAAGAAGGGATCGCATTTGGGAATTTCAGCCTTGCAACTTCCCAAAGTCAGCAGCTGTGTTCACATGGAAGATTGCAAAGGACTGAGATCCAAAAAAATGGTAACCAGGAGGAGTTCTATAATATTTCATGCAGTTTTTGAAACAAAGAATTTGCAGAAAACCCTGTTAGAGCACTCTGTTCGCAACATGTCTTCGGAAGTCTTTCTATGTGGCCAGATGATGTTCTGCTTTGCACATTTGTTGGGCATTGATCCTCATGCATGCCCTAGGTTCAAATGTTGTGTATTTTGCATGCTTAGGATAACCAATCCAAGTTTCACAGAACTGAGGCATAGACCTGATCTTTGGTGGTTTAGGGAATTCATTAGGTTTAGCTTGAAAAAGACAAGAGTGAGAGGAGATATGATAAGCATATTGACATACTTAAAGGGATGTTGAGTTTCTTCTGATGGAGCAAGGCTATTCTTTGTTGATACAGAGACTAAAATAAAAACCAATGGAATAAAATTAGAAGAAAAGAAGTACAACCTTATCATTGGGGGCTCATGTACAGAGGCTTAAAAGCCCACATTCATTATTTAGCTGCTCCTTGCTATCTTCACAGTGTTCCATCACTTCTTGTGCTTACTGTGGGGTATGCCATGCTAACCTGGTTTAGCCCCACATTGAGAAATCTTGGTGTGTGTGTGTGTGTGTGGGGGGGGGTGCTCTGGAGTTTGGCTGAAACTCTAGAGAAGTACTATAGTGTTGGCCTAATGTGGACAGCAGGACTGGGTCTGCTGTCCAAATCGACCACCACTACCATCTCCTTTTTCATCAGCATAAGGTAAAGAGGATGGACTGGGTCTATGTCACCACTAACACTAATGCAAGACAGCCTCAGAGTTCCATGAAAGCTCTGGCCATCACAGATGTCAACATGGGATGCTCACAATAGTCAGAAGCTCTCAACTCTGAAGCCACCTGGCAGTGGTGATGGCAACATGAACTGTAAGATCATCATGTAAGGGTCATGGTAAGGTGGTGCTTTCAGAGTAAACCCTGACCCGTTTCATGTCCCGGCTTTTGGTGGAGGTTCTGATCCATTTTTGGGAGCCTCCCGAAATTGGGAGGGCAGATATTTATTTTCGCTACCCAGTGCCAAAACACCCATTTTCTATCAGCCCATTATTGGGGGGAGGGGAGGCTTCCTACTCAGGCTCCCCTTCCCATTGTGCACTTTAAGGAAGCTTCTTCTTATCTGCTCTTTCTACTCTAGAGGAGGCATTTGGCTGCATGCTCTGGCAGGCATGGGTGCTTCTGCACTCCACACATGTACTCTCCTTGGAAAGAGTGCATGTGTGGCATACATACCGAGGGTGTCCATGCCTGCCAGGGCCTGCACCTGAACTCCTCTTACTCTAGAGCAGTGGTTATCAACTTGTAGGTCCACTGGTGCTTTGGCCTACAACTCCCAGAAATCCCAGCCAGCTTACTAGCTGTTAGGATTTCTGGGAGTTGAAGTCCAAAACATCAGGGGACCCCAGGTTGAGAACCACTGCTCTAGAGTAAGAGGCACTCAGCTGCAGGCCCTGGCAGGTGCAGACATTCTTGCATACATCACATGAACTCTCCTTGGAAAGAGTGTGTGTGTAGTGTGCAAGCCCAGAGCACCCTGGGTAAGAAACCCCTATGAACGTAATGGGGTCATCATAAGCTCATAGGTGATTTGAAGGTACAATTACGCACAACCCTCCCACTCTTCCAAAAATTCTGGGATCCTGATTAAGAATTTATATTACACCATCACAAGATTTTTATACCACTTCTACCTGTCATGGCTCCATCTTGTGCAATCCTGGAATTTGTAGTTCTTTGGGACACCTATGATTATCTGCAGAGAGCTCTAGAACCTAAAGACTAAAAATTCACAGAGTTCTGCAGGGCAGATGTGAGGCAGTTAAAGAGGTATAAAAATTTCCAAGAGCTGAAGCTAAACATTCCCAGTTATTTCTGAGGCAATCCACAGATCAGCAGCACCACAATGGTTAAAGAAATCAGCCAGTCATCTCAACTAATTATCTTTCCATTTTTATTGAGTGGCGTGCAATTGACGCATGCCGTCTCAAGAAGAGAGCTCTTCAAAACCTTATAAAATATTCATTAAATATCAATTGGATGACTTGCAATTCCAGATTTTAGGAAATAACAACAATTCAATCGAAACCTTGGGCATCACCCCCTCTCCCCGCCGGTCCTTTGGTACAATAAACATCCCATTTATTACAGTAACTCTCTTCTGCATCTTTATGGATTTATTTCATCCCCAGCATTATCTATGTTTTTCATTTACGTATTCCTGTTTAAAAGTCTCATTGTAAGATAGGAGTTCTTATACCCCATACATAATTCAGAGATAAGTGCCTCTAATTTATCCACAGGTTGCATTTTTTCATGCATTTTATTATTTTGATCTGTCCAAAAGGCATGTCATCAGCAATAAGGTTTTCTATTACCATATTATCAAGCAGCAGACCAAAATCAGCCTCTCTACCAATCTTCTTTTCATTTCCCCTTCCTTTGGTATGTTTGAGTTCAAAACACTGTGAAAGATGTAAGGTAGAGTGACCAATGCTCCTGTATTTCCTGGGAACTCTTGTATTAGAACAATTGGTTTATACTTCTTTTATTATTATTATTATTTTATTATATATTTTTATTTGGAATATGTTGCTCCTTAGATGGAGCGGATAGAAAGAGAAAAGAATAAATGAACCGGGAAAAAGTCACAGTACATCACTTACATGGAAAGAGTGGGAACAATGTTAGCAGGAAAGTTGGGAAAGCATTGAAGGATAGGTAGCTTCGGGAGGATTTGGGGGAGGGGGGAAACGGGAAGGGGAAGACTAAATAGGCAAACTAAATAGGCAAACTAACACTCGAAACATAATCGAACATGAGGACATAAAGCAGCAAAGAAAAAGAAAAAAACACGATACAGTGACAAACAACAACTCTGGCACGACAACAACTACAGTAAACATAACCAAGAATATCAGTTAAAATACTTCCAGGAGTTTCCGGGCAGAAAATTGTGAGATAACAATTAGTTAATCTCTTTGTTGTGTTTTCCTTAGTAATTTACTCGTCAGCTTCTTGTTGATTGTCCTTTGAGTTTCTTCATTGTCCATTACTGATATAAATTTCCTTATTTAGCCCTTTAATGTACTCTAGAAAATATCCCCAATCTGTCCTGGGTGGTTTCTCTATAATCTGTGATACTTTTTGGGTTAGGATGTCCATATTCATAATATCCCAAACTTTTAGGAGCCATTGTTCCACTGTTGGGGTTTCCTTGGCTTTCCAGATTCTAGCTAGTACTATTCTTGCCGCTGTGGTGAAATAGAAAATTAATTTTACTGAGTTGTTGTCTTTAATGGAATCAATGATTCCTAGTAACATAGTCTCTGGCTTGAATTCTATTTTTTCCTTTAATATTGTTTTGCTCAGTTTATAAATTTCGTACCAGAAGTTCTTTATCATTTTACATTTCCACCACATGTGGAAGTAGTTTCCTTTATGCTTACCACATTTCCAGCAAGTATCGCTGATTTTGCCTTGGTTTATACTTCTGACTTCATTAATGATCTTATATTTCTCCCATATATTTTGGTCTGATTAGTCCCAAACTCCGGTGCCTCAGCCGACCCTGCAGCTAACTTGGCTGCAACCCCAGCGAGAGAAAGGGGGCGGGGGGAACAGACAAATAGACAGACAGACAGATGAAATGAAGAAAAGAAAGAAGGAAGAAAGGAAGGAAAGGAGAAGACTGAAAACTTCCTTGGAGCACCACTAAAGTGATGGAGGCTCTCGATGGCTGATTCCATCCATCCTCACCCACCTTCCCCCTTCCTTCCTTCCTTCCATCCTTTATTTACTCTATTTGTATCCCACATTTCTCTATCCTGAAGGAGACTCAAGGTGCCTTTACGTATGGCAACTATTCAATGCCTTTGGACAACAAATAAAATACATTTAAGTTAAAAATTTAAAAAATAAAAATTAAATGCACATTAAAACATATAAAACATTGCAATCACTATTTAAAAAGTGTTCTTGCCATGCATCAAGGGAACTACTGATCATATAGGGAAGCTGATGAGGAAACACAACCTGCAAACTATCTATAGACCCACTAAGAAAATCCAACAAATGCTATGTTCAGCAAAGGACAAGAGGGATCCTCTCACTTCTACAGGAGTCTACCATATACTATGCAGCTGTGGACAAGTCTAGGTAGGTAGTGACCACAAAACGCAGCGCCCAAACATGAATCAAGAAATATGAAAGGCACTGCAGACTACTTCAACCAGGGAAGTCAGCCATAGCAGAGCACCTGATGAACCAATCTGGACACAGCATATTATTTGAGAACACAGAAATGCTGGACCACTCTCACAACCACCATGTCAGACTACACAATCCTGGCCTTAATTGTATTTGTTCTGATGGCTTGCTCCTGGGCTGCAAGAATAAGGCCTTCTGTCTCTTTCTTGAGTCTTTCATTCGTGAGCCATAACCAACCAGGTCTTCTCTCTGTCAACTTTTCCTTCAATTTTGTCAAGGAACTGCCCATGCAATGCGTTGTTGTGCCAGCTGTCAGTTCTGGTTTGTAGTGTAGTTTTCTTGTACTGGTTCTTTGTCTGCTGTGCTTTGAGAAGTTTCTGATTATTGACTTCAATTAAATTATTATTATTATTTGAAATACATGAGTCCACAGCAGACACTCTGCTGGCTGTTGTATTGGATAACACGCCGGACACTTCCCAAGTGTCTAGGACTGTGTGATGTATCGGCGAATAATGCATGTAGATCCCAGTAAGGTGTCCTACAGCTGGCAGATGGTAATTTTGTCCGTGTGAATTGTTTTTAAGTGCAAGCCAAGGTCTTTAGGCACTGCACCCAGTGTGCCGATCACCATGGGACCACCATTACTGGTTTGTGCCAGAGTCTTTGCAGTTCGATCTTTAAATCCTCATATTGTGTCACCTTTTCCAGTTGTTTCTCTTCAATCCTGCTGTCCCTGGGATTGCAACATTGACAATCCATACTTTGTTTTTTAACACGATCATGAGGTCAGGAGTATTGTGCTCCAAAACTCTGAATTTAAATCCTAGTTTTAAAACACACAATCATCATCATTATTATTACTACTAGCTGTCCCCTGCCACGCATTGCTGTGGCCCACATGGGGGTTCTGTGTGGGAGGTTTGGCCCAAT
>NW_026845477.1:11752545-11810918 GCF_025583915.1 Anolis sagrei ordinatus | reverse complement strand
GCATTCAAATCACCCCTGACAGATGGCCATCCAGCCTCTGTTTAAAAGCTTCCAAAGAAGGAGCCTCCGTCATATGCACAATGGCACCACATTTCAGTTTTTGCAACATTGAACTGAACATGTTCATTTGGTTACACAACATCAGTGTCCAGCTGAAGAGCAATGTAGTACTTTAGTGCAACTACCATTTAAATACCTAAGTGTTGGTTTTCCTCCAATACGAGTTTTCTTGTAGGATTAGAATATCTACTTTCCCCCTACAGGATATAGATATAAATCTATTTCTCTTTCTACACGCTGCTGTTTAAATAAACAGACACACTGGTCTTCCTTTTGTGGAGACACTGCTCTGAACATCTTAATGGCATCCTGAATTCTTTGTACCTTCAAAGCTTACATGTCTCAGTCAGAATCACACTGTGAAACTTAGCTGCAGCTGAATTGATCTCCCTATCTTTACAAGAAAAGGTTATTTTGATCTCACCATCTGTATAAGGGGAAAAAACAGACAAAGGACTGGGATTAGAAACAGAGGGGAAATAATGCAGCTATCAAATGCTTGCTTTCCTGATATTTATTGAAATTCATTGCTGGATACCTCTTAGCCCACCAGGGTTTCTTGGATGACGCAGAACTGATACAAACAAGTTAAAAAAAGTTTTGAAAACCAGATTTAAATCCTAGTTTTAAAACACAAACACGGACTCAATACTATTGAAAGCACAAAGGCCAGACAAAGACCAAACAAATGCCTTCCAGTAGCAGATTTCAAATTCCAAATCTAGACCAGGTTTATAGAGAAGGTTGTGGACTTTTCAGATCTCTGATGCATCTACACTGTAGAGTGAATGCATTTTGACACCACTTGTATGGCTGAAGGCTCTAGGTCATGAGAGTTGTAGTTTGACAAAGCCCTCTCTGCCAAAATTTGCTTGCCTCAGCAGACTACATCTTTCAGAATGGCTCAAGCCTCTGGGGAAACTATAGTATCTGGCTTTACTCAGGGGCTATCTGATACCTTCTGTTACGATTAAGACCCTTAGCAGACAGAGGTACTTTGAGGCAAGGTGAAAAGATAACCAAATGAGTTTACTGAAACAAAATGAATAAAGGGTTAACTCTACCCGGGAGTATCATAGGATAACTTAAAACTCTACATTACAAAAGAAGAACTTGCTGGTTGCAGACATCTTTCTGGGATCTTTGAAAGTCTCTTTTGGCTCTGGTGCAAAGCAATGGATATAAACTGCCTTAATGTTCTTTCCTGTGAAGCTTAGGCTGGCCAAAATCATAGAATCATAGAATCAAAGAGTTGGAAGAGACCTCATGGGCCATCCAGTCCAACCCCCTGCCAAGAAGCAGGAATATTGCATTCAAATCACCCCTGGCAGATGGCCATCCAGCCTCTGTTTAAAAGCTTCCAAAGAAGGAGCCTCCACCACACTCCGCGCTTCTGTTGTCCTTTGGACTGCTGGTATAAAAATACTGCTAAATGCAGCAGCAGAAGAAGGTGCTAAGAATGCCTGTTTGGATTGCTAGGCTAGGATTCCAGACAATATCGAGGCCTCTAAGGCTCTACTAGAAAGAAGACGGAGTCCAGGAAAGAGCTCTGTGAAACTGGCATTTATTTATTTACTATATTTATATACCATCTCTCTCAGCCCACAGGTGACTTGGGATGGTTTACAGCTGGTACCATCTGAGGGGTGTTTAAGCTCCACCCAGAAACTAATACAAAGGAAAGTCTACACTATTGGGAAAATCTATGAACAGGGGAAACTGAAGCAGAGGAGAAGAAAAGGCAGAGCTAAAACTTCACACTCTCCAAACTACAGCTCCCAGGATCCTAGAGCATTGAGCCATGACAGTTAAAGTGGAGTCAAACTGCATCCCCCCCCAGGCCAAAGTCATTAAGGCATTGCAAGTCAATCCGAGTAACTTGAGTTTCAGTCAGGAGTAAACCAAAAAGTGGGGTTTTATTTGTTGTGTCAGGAGTGTCCTGTTGTGAGAGAATTGGCTGTCTGCAAGGACGTTGCCCAGGGGACGCCCAGATGATTTTGATGTTTTTATCATCCTTGTGGGAGGCTTCTCTCATGTCCCCACATGAGGAGCTGGAGCTGATAGAGGGAGCTCATCCGCCTCTCCCCGGATTCGAACCTGCGACCTATCGGTCTTCAGTGGTGCAGTTGGTATTCATTTACTTTACTGCATTTGTATGCTGCCTGCCTCCCAGATGGATCACTAAATCACACATCACATTTTGCTTTAGTTGTAGTTTCTGAACCCTTTTCAAAGGAAGCCCAGATGTGTAGCTATGAAGATGTTATCCCTTTCCTTATAACATTTTCCTTCATTCTTCTTCTCCATTCTACATTGCAGAAGTTTGAAACCCCAGTTCAGCATTCAGAATTAAGGATTGGAGAGGGGGCAGAGAAGGCTAAATATCTTGTGCAACTACAGCTCGCATGACTCCATAGCATCGAGCCCTGTGGAGTTAACATAATTGCTTTACTCATATTTGTTTTCTGCCTCAGGTTTTAGGGGGTCAAAGCATGATGAATGTTTTTTAAGTGCATAAAGTAGCCAGTGTGAAGACAAATCAGACTTTTTGCCATCCTTTCACGCTAAAGAGTCACAACATTACAATTCTTATTGGGATTTCCATGGCAACATCCTATATGGAATTTTAAGATTTGCAGTCTAAGGAGCAACTTTTACAATTCTGAGACAGAGAGCTCTTTTAAATTTAGAGTAAACATTGGATAAAAGAGGTGACGGCATGGAAAGAGTTTCAAGAAAGAGACTTAATATTCGAAAATGAAACCGAGGGTACATAAGAAGGAAAGCACGAACAAGGGGCCAGGTAGACTTTTGCTCATCTGTGATGATGCCTGTATTGTAAATGAGGTTCTTTAAACAGTTATCCTTGCAGGTCTGCCATGAATTTATAATGAGATGCCTTAACATTTATATTTGCCCACGCCGCAGGTGCAATCATTTATTAACATGGCAATAAATGTTTAATCTTGATCATCCGTAACCTTTTCGATCCGCTGATTAACTCTTCCTGCTCGGTAGGTATGATCTGGAAAAATAAAGCCTGCCTTTGAAGTGGCATTTACTCCTAATTGAATCTGAAATGAGAAATGCTAGCCTGACCATTCATGATATTCAATGATATTCAATGAAGAGTTGGGTGTACTTCTCATGGATGGTCTCCAATGAAGATGCTTGAGAATAATATATGTTGAGACTGACAGGTTAAAGCCATTGAATATGTTTGAGACCTGATAGTGAAATGAGTAATCAAGCCTTCGTATCATCCACAACACTTATTTCTAGCAATATCCCAAATCCTTTATAAGGAATGTATTTATTTATCATGTCAGGGGCAACCAGACCATTGTATTACATTTCTAACAGAACAAAACAAACAGACAAAACACAGAATTTGCAAGCTTGGTAGTTGATTAAATGTCCTTTGACCAGTATCTGGCCACTTGGAGTGCCTCTGGTGCTGCCGCAAGGAGGTCCTCCATTGTGCATGTGGCAGGGCTCAGGTTGCATTGCAGCAGGTGGTCAGTGGTTTGCTCTTCTCCACACTCGCATGTCGTGGATTCCACTTTGTAGCCCCATTTCTTAAGGTTGGCTCTGCATCTCGTGGTGCCAGAGCGCAGTCTGTTCAGCGCCTTCCAAGTCGCCCAGTTTTCTGTGTGCCCAGGGGGGAGTCTCTCATTTGGTATCACCCATGGATTGAGGTTCTGGGTTTGAGCCTGCCACTTTTGGACTCTTACTTGCTGAGGTATTCCAGTGAGTGTCTCTGTAGATCTTAGAAAACTATTTCTTGATTTAAGTCATTGATGTGTTGGCTGATACCCAACAAGGGATGAGCTGGAGATGTCTCTGCCTTGGTCCTTTCACTATTGGCTGCTACTTCCCGCCGGATGTCAGGTGGTGCAATACTGGCTAAACAGTGTAATTTCTCCAGTGGTGTAGGGCACAGACACCCTGTGATAATGTCATGTCTCATTAAGAGACATATCTATTGTTTTAGCATTGTGTGATGTGTTCCACACTGGGCATGCATACTCAGCAGCAGAGTAGCAAAGCGCAAGGGCAGATGTCTTCACTGTATCTGGTTGTGATCCCCAGGTTGTGCCAGTCAGCTTTCGTATGATATTGTTTCTAGCACCCACTTTTTGCTTGATGTTCAGGCAGTGCTTCTTGTAGGTAAGAGCACGGTCCAGATTTTGTTTTGTTTTTGTGTGTGTCAGGAGTGACTTGAGGAACTGCAAGTCACTTCTAGTGTGAGAGAATTGGCCGTCTGCAAGGACATTGCCCAGGGGACACCTGGATGATTTTATGTTTTTATCATCCTTGTGGGAGGCTTCTCTCATGTCCCTGCATGAACAGCTGGAGCTGATAGAGGGAGCTCATCCGCCTCTCCCCTGTTCTTCAGTCCTGTTGGCACAGGGGTTTAACCCACTGTGCCACTGGGGGCTCATGGTCCAGGGTGACTCCCAGGTATTTGGGTGTGCTGCAATGCTCCAGTGGGATTCCTTTCCAGGTAATCCTCAAAGCTCAGGATGCTTGTCTGTTCTTAAGGTGAAAGGCATATGTCTGTGTCTTAGATGGATTGGAAATCAGCTGGTTTTGCCTGTAATGGGCAGTAAGAGCACCTAGAGCTTTGGAGAGCTTCTGTTCTACCATCTCAAAGCTCCTTGCTTGAGCGGTAATGGCACGATCATCAGCATAGATGAAACTCTCTGTCCCTTCTGGCAGTTTATAAGGAATGATGCTACAACATGATTTTTTAAAAATAGTCATTCACTGCATGGATGTCTAGCACTGATACCATGTTCTCTAAGGCCCCCATTATTTGTGGGGGAGAATCTAAAATCATGGTCCAAAATAACCCCAAAGACACATCAGGTGGTATGGGGTACTTTCACCACATTTATGCCCATGGAGTACTTACAAACCCTTAATTATTTGATAAAGAAGAGATGCTTTTTAACCTTCACTTAGCAGATGAGGAAGCTGATATTCCCCTTTTGTTCTTGAACATTGTTTATTTATTTATTTACAGTATTTATATACCGACTTTCTCAGCCCTGGGGGGACACTGTAGGAGGCCTAGAGTTTACAAAAAATAACCTTATAGCTCCATGCAACCCTTTATATCCATGGCCTCAACTTTTAGTCTCTATGTTTATATCATATATATATTTAGTCTCTATGTTTCTATTTTAGTAACTGACAATAGCAGATGAAAGTTCATTTTTATGAGAAATCCTGATTCATTATTTCTTTCCCTTTATATCTCCCCAGCAATGACAATGCAGTTTATTAGTCATCGGTTTCCAGAAGATCATGATCCCACCATAGGTAAGTTAAGCTCTCTGCATCATTTGGATTGCACAGCTAACATTGAATAAAACTAAATTGTGAGCATCCAAATGTGCCAGCATTCCTTACATGTGTGGGTGTCACTTTTTGGGTGCTATGAAGGTATTCCCTTTTTCTATGTACACCACCTAGAGTTCCCTTCCTCAACTTGCTGGGGTTATTCCATCTTTTATGCCAAGAAATATCTGGCTATCCTCTTCCCAGAGCCAGATTCACACAAATGACATCAGTCATGAGATTTGTGGGAGTGCTCCAAGGATCTCAACACAGTTTCAATCAGTACACATCTGGCTACATTTCTCTAGTCCAAAGACCTTTGGAGAGACCCAGGGCCCTTCCACATAGCTATATAACCCAGAATATCAAGGCAGAATAACCAACACTATCTGCTTTGAACTGGGTTGTGTCCACACTTACATATATCCCAGTCCAAAGCACATAATGTAGGATTTTATTCAGCTGTGTGGAAGGGCCCCCAGATCCAAACCCCGGAAAGTCTATTCAGCTATGTCATTTGACATTTGGGTAGACCCTAATGTCGCACTTTTGAAGAAATTGATTGTAATCTTGTTGAATCTATCACTGAGTAGTGAATCAACCTGTAGGTAAATCCTACCAATTCAATGACTCTACTTTAGTTGGAACTAACAGTAGGATTTCTGTCATCTTTGAAAGTTCAGGCCCTACAATAGAGTTAGGTAACTGTGTTGGTTCCAGGTGCCAAAAATCTGCCCTGAAATCTTCTGAGGTCATGAGCAGAAGCAATAATGCAAAAAGGCAGACAGATTGAGAGACAGTAGCAACTGAACTAATTTTTGAAAATATATGCAAAATTGTTAAAATATTTTGGCCTTTCATGTTGAGAAACCATGACAAGAAGAATCCTGGACTGACAAGAATCTCTTCAGTTTGAGGCTTGCTGGGCAAAAATGGTCATCATAGGCTCATGGCCACGTATGATTGAAAAAATGGTACATAGTTGAGGGCTACATGGACCATATTTTCCTCCATAGCATATGCCCTACCCATTGCTGAAAACATTTCATGCAGTAAGACCCCAATATCCATGAAATCAATATACTTATCTACAATTTATCTACAATTTCATTATTGACTTAGGGACTCCTCTAAAAGCTACTGTACATCCCCTTCTTGGTTCTTTTGTCATTTGTCCCATTGGAAATATTGGCATTCAAAATCATCCACACATTCATGTATCCACACCAAGTGTGGGTATATATCCCTTGCAAATGTGGGGGTCATAATATACTTGGAAAAGCTGAGATTTACAGAAATCTGGATTTGCTTACCATTTATCCATTTTTTGGTTTGTTTGTTTTTCCCTGTTCTCTGCACTCTGATAGAAATGTGACAGTGCACCAACCTTGTCTTTTGAGCAATAAAGAAAAGGGCAGAGCAGGCCATAACCTCTCACCTTGTGATCCCTTTGAATTATTAGTTTGTAATTGCCATTTACAATGACATCCCATTGAAACAGCAGTGGATGCTGGTGTCCAATAGGCCCTTCGGTTTGATCCCGAGAGGCTAGGCATTGTTATAAATTCGTAGCATTGCTGTTAAAAGGGAACAGTGAGTAATGACCCCAGAGGTACCCTTCTGGATGCCCACGGGGCACATCCATCACTTGGGATTAACATTGCCGAGCATTCAGTGCTGACAGATGGCTGAGAGCAAACATTTATCTAGCTATAAAAAGTGATAGCTTTAAAACAATGGAGATAGAAGTTTGGGAATAGAACTTGATAGCATGCTTGATAGTTTGCTGCTATCTTTAACTCTTTCCACAACTTTCAACCTATCGATGGGGAGATATGGACATGTGGATGCCGGACGTGACAATTGAGAACACAGTCCCACCACACAACTGAAAGAAGGGGACAGAGAAAACAATCTGGATTCAATTTTTGCTTTGCAAATAATAATTAGGAAAACAGGATGTGTATTAATGTTCTATTTACCTTTAGCCATTTTTGAAGGTGGGTGGGGTGCACTGAAGCTTGTGCTTATATTATTACCATTTTTCTAAACATATATTGGCAGGAATTATGTTGATGTTTCCCTAACAGAAGTGGTAAAATAGACTTGTCCATTGTGGACCTTCTGCATTCAGTGTGTGGAAAGAAAATTGCAAATATAGTGAATTAACATGCATTGTACACGGATAGCCACTGAATATAAATGTGTCTTGTGCAATATTACTGTTCATCACAAGAGTTGCCTCACATTTAAGGAATATAATTTATATCATGCAACCCTTATGTAGGGGTTTATCTATTAACTGTCTCATAAATTTAAATGAACAGAAATATATATTAAGTCCTCCTAACTCAATCTTCCTCCAATTATTGTGTTGTGTGCTTTCAAGTCAATTCTGGCCTGTGGTGACCCTATCCTATGGTTTTCTTATCAAGGAGGGATAGTGTTTTGTACCAAACACCTTCCAGAGGACATAAGGGTAATTTTGCCATGTTTTTAATCCTGGCATAGTAAATCCAAAAAAGATCTTTCCAACTGAAAGAATTATTAAAATATCAGTTTCTGATTTTTAAGGCCTCTCATGAGCATACAATGGATTTATTGGTCTGTGCCTTCAAGTCATTTCTGTCTTATGGCAGTGCTTAATTAAACCTGTTACAGAGCTTTATTGGGCAGATTGGTTCAGGAGGGGTTTGTCTTTGCCTTCCTTTCAGGCTGAGAGATTGTAACTTGCCCAAGGTCACCCAGTGATTTTCCATGGACATGTGGGGAATCAACACCCTAGTCTCTAGAGTCATAGTCAAAATGCTATATCACCCTGTGTCTCCTTAATGGCTTATGAAAATCTATAACAGGGGTCCTCAAACTTTTTAAACAGAGGGCCAGGTCACAGTCCCTCAAACTGTTGGAGGGCCAGATTATAATTTGGAAAAAAAATGAATGAATTCCTATGTACACTGCACATATCTTATTTTAGTTCAAAAACTTAATACAATAATTAAAATGAAGAACAATTTTGACAAATATAAACTTATTAGTATTTGAATGGGAAGTGTGGGCCTGCTTTTGGCTGATGAGATAGGATTGTTGTTGTTGTTGTGTGCTTTCAAGTAATTTCAGACTTAGGTTGACCCTGAGTGAGGGCCAGGAAAATGACCTGGGAGGGCCGTATCTGGCCCCCGGGCCATAGTTTGAGGACCCCTGATCTATAACATAGCAAAAATGCTCCCATCTCTTAATTTTTGTGGTTGTCTTATTGGTAATTCTGTGTTCCCTGGGGACTATAAAATGGTCTCTAGAGCCTGTGGAATGCATTTTGCGAATCCCTTATCTCTGGGAATTAGGAGTCTAATTCAGTGATTCCCAACCTTTGGTCTTCCAGATGTTCTGGATTTCAGCTCCCAGAATTCTTGTTAGTTAACCAAACTGGCTTGGGTTTCTGAAGTTAAAGATGCAAAACCTAGAGGACCAACATTTTAGAACTTTAGTATAAGTCCAGATGCAGTCAGTGGCTTTGCTATATAAGAGAAGTAACTCACATTGTCCAGTGGCAGTGGGAGCTATCCAGTGCTGAACCAATATTGAGAATATGGCTTAGCACCTGAATAGGTCCTGCTATAGATCCCTTTCTCATTAATATCATCCAAACATCTAATCAGTAACTTTGTATAGGGCTCTACCACTGGGTTTCCACCAGATGCTGGGTCCACTTCTCAACAAACTTGAATTTGCTAGATTTCTCCCATAAGTTTCAAATCTAAATCTGCTCTGGCCTAAACCAAGGATGTTCGATAACACAAAGTCAGAAGTCTATAAGAGTTGGCAACCCTAGATTTGCACCAGATGGGAAAGTACTACTTGCCATCTAAACATGCATACTTTCATCAAGTCTTTTTATATAAATAATTATGTGTGCAGGTTGGTTTTGCATTGCTCTTTAAAGAGTAATAATTCCATCTGCCAGTTTCTCATTGGCTGGCTGTACTCTAAATATAACAGAAAGTCAGCTTTTCTATAGCAAAACATTCCAAAATTGGGATCACAGACAAAAATCTGTGATTGGAATTATGTAAAGTAGGTACATTTGCATAAGCCTTCTTGAAGTATTATTTCCAATTTTGTGCAGAGTTTTGAATATTATATTACCTTTTATGTGCAATGAGTGGAGGAAAGAATGCTAGAATCCAAGCAACTGTTTGCACTGCTCGTGAGATTTAGGGGTGTCTGCTAATCCATATACTCCAACATTCCTTGACTACAAATGATGTGTCTGTGGTTTTCTTTGTCCTCGGGTAAAGCATTGTCCCTTTTTAAGAAAACTCTCATCTAGTAAAATGCCCAGATCTTGAAAATATGAGGGAAAATCTGTGAAATGTAGTATTTCCTTGTAACCAAGACCATGATATTTATAATATAGTAAAACTACCATATTCAAGAGACCAGTATCATTTATCCATGTTCTACAAGATATGACCACACTAGGCATTTTCTAGATCCTCCAGCATGGCTTTGTGATATACTTCATTTCAATAGTTTTTTCTTCATTTCAATAGTTTTTTTTCCCCTATTTTCACAGCTTTGCATATCCATGGAAGGTCCAGAAATGTATCCTCCATGGATATGGGGTTGAACATTACATTTTTAACATGTGACTTATTTTGAGTAACAGTAGCCAACACTTTACATTCTAATCAGAATGCAATAAACACATTACAGTTTTCTTCATAACGAGTAATGTTGTTACTGCAAAAACCTTGTTGGAGTGAATTGGGGAGCTGGGGCCATTTATAGTTATGTTCAGTCATGTTTTTAAGATAACATTGGCAGCCAGATACTTTCCTCAATCCTGTTATTGTCTTGATTAGATCCCCCTTCAGAAGCAGTTGGATCTGTATTCTGTCTAATGCACAATATCTGTATTCAGTTCAAAATTATGGAAATGGAATTAACATGCAATTCATTCATATTTGTGGGTGATGTGTGCAACCATTTCCACTAAAATGGCTGTTCTATAGCTGTACATTTTGTTGCTCATTTAGTTGTGCAAACATGTCATGAACAACAAAGATCACATAATCATTGCCTAACTCCACTCCACAATTTGCACTATTCAGTCCCAAGGTAGGCTATGGGGCATCCCTTACTCAGGTTGCTTTTTGGATTACTGTTTCTAAGTGCTCTAAAGATAACTACAGTACAACTGCATATTTGCAGGGATTATGTGGCTGGATATGTAGAACCATGGATAATAGTAAAGCCTATTGAAATGAAGAACATCCAGCCCAATAATCCCATAGAGTCATGCTGGAGGACCTAGAAAATACATAGAGAAGACATGTTTTGTTGGACAGGATGTGCTTACTACCACTCAGTTTTATTCAGCCAATGAGGCACTGCAACAATCAAACAAGCTTCCTCACACTTTCAAGAGATGGCTTTCCTTCGGTCCCACTGCCTTTGAAGATAGATCTGGCATGGACACAAAACAGGGCCTTCTCAGTGGCTGACCGTAGGCTCTGAAAGTATTTTTCTATACAAGCTAGAATGGTTCACTCCTTGCTATTCTTGACATATTGTTGTTGTTGTTGTTGTTGTTGTTGTTGTTGTTGTTTTGGACAGTCTTTCAAAACAGATTGATTTTAAAGAGAGGTCTTTTAAGATGATGGTGAACTATCTTGACTTGTACTATAATTATCTTTCCTTATGTTTTTAAATGTTTTACTATTATTGGTGGTTGATTCAATTTATTATTGACCTTTTGCATATTTTAAGTGTATTGCATTCACTTTTGTTCAACTGTATTGATTTTCAAGTCATGTTAAATCCCAAATTGGGTGGGGGGAAGAAAGGGATAGATGATGAGGATGATGATAATAATAAGAATGAAAATTATGAAGATTTCTTGAATATGCAATCTTAAGGAAATATCTGCAATGAAACATTATCATATGAATGAAGCATTTCTGCACATTATCAGGTACTGCTTACAGCAGTTAGTGTTAGCAATATTGCTGCTTAATAAACATTCAATTTCACAACATGTTTTCTACAACATTCCGATTAAAAACCTCAGAACACATTTTTAAAGTAGAATTGTAATTAGAGGGGTGGTCTTAGAGGAAAGATGTTCCTTGCATGGCTTACTACGTGGGCAAAATTTCACGGGATGACCCTGGATGAAAATGAAATTATTTCCAATGCACATCTCATATTTAATTATGCCAGACAATGGAAACAATTTCTAGGCACCAGTAGAAATAGTCATCTTCTGGAAGAAATGGTGCGTGAATGATGTTACCCTCAGGGCACCTACCTGGCAATCTTGCTGGCTATTAATATAGGTAGAAACAGAGAGGAAGCAGATGAGGAGGGGAAAATTGGTCAGTTTCCAAGATACTCAGCATGGTTGTGTGGCTAACCTCAGAATGAATATTGAAGTATGCAAATGGGAGGGCAAAGCAGCTGGCTGGCTTTCAGTATGATAATATGAGGTGGGGAAAACCTGCCAGCTGAGAAGCTCTTGAGAGTCAATGACATGAGAAGAACAATATTGCGATCCATTTGGGGGAATTTTGGCAATCCAAAGTATTAAAGTGTTGCTATATCAGCAGTCTTATCTCAAATTTATTCCAGTTCTCTAGAAGTGCAAAGAATGGGACAGCCAAGCAGAAAAAAGATAAAACTTCACACCAGTACAAACCAGAAGTTGGAAAATGTCCTTCTTTGGACAATGATATCTGAAATGACCTAATCAGCATGGTCAGTGAGTCATTCCACCAAACATAAATCTTCCAGGTTCAGGGCAAAAGGTTGACCACTGTGACCATTCAAATTACCAGAACGACCATCTTTGAGTCTTGTTTAAAAGAGAAAAACAGGGGAAGAGGAGGAGGAGGAGGAGGAGGAGGAGGAGGAGGAGGAGGAGGAGGAGGAGGAGGAGGAAAAATTCTCTAGGATACAGTTGTCAAAAACTAATAGTCATGATTAGTGCTCATCAATTATATGCAATATTTTGTAGGTCAAATGCTGGAGAGCCCAAGATGGAGAATACAATTAATAGTAGTAGTAATAGTAGTAGCAACAACAACAACAACACTGTATTTATACCCCACCAGCATCTCCCAAAAAGGACTCGGGTGGCTTACAGAAGCATATAAAAGTGTCATAACCACATAAAATACAGGTAAAATCACATCAACATATTAGGCAATGACAACAGAAGTTCACAAAAACAGCACATGACATGGCCCTACTAAAGATTGTTAAGTTTCACTTAATGATGATTTTATGAATATGGGACCTTCATTCATGAATATCATTTACCAACATCCTTTCTTTGATCTTGTAAAGCCACAGCTTCATTGACTGAGTCAACCCACATATATACTGAAACATTCATTTTTTACAGTCTTTATCAACCTTTGTTGCCTTTTCTCATGACTTGTGCCATTTCACAATGTGTTCAAATGCATCAATTTAGTCATTTTGAATTTGTGATAATTCAGGCATTTTCAATGCAAGGATATATAGTTAGGTATTTTTTACCTTAATGTTCTGTCTGTGTACAAGCAAAAGTTAGCTCTGGTTATATTAGTTACTCTGGAGTTTACCTTATTTGAACAGCAGACAAACAAACAGCGGAAGTAGCTTTCTAAATCAGGAAGGCTTTTATCTCTTGCAGTTCAGAGATACAAAACATGAACACTCTGTACAAAACATGACCTCTCCTTCTTTCTACCCACAACAAATTATTCAATCTCTCTCTCTCTCCAACAAACAACATTGACCCACAAAGTACTATGTTTGCTATCCCAATTTAGGTAAACATCATCCAATCAACCATTGCATTACTTCATCCCTGTTGCTTGGGATTACTTCATAGTTGTATCAGACAATGAATTGCCTCATGGTTACATCAGCCACCAAGACTTGTCTAGTAGTCATCCTTACTTTACAATTAATCATGAATATACTTGACTTATATATAAATTCTAACACGAATATTATTGGTGAATAGTTCTGCAAGGGCATACTATTGTGAATAAATAGCCACTGAAAACAAGTTTTCTACGACTTTATCACAGCAGGAGAGAAATTGCTACCATTATTTGTTGCTATGTTTGAGATGTTTGAGAACTTAGTGAAGTATTGCAACACTACTTCCTACACAACTACTACACCCATGGATTTCTTACTCTAATAAAGGCCTAGGGAGCCTAGTTTACTAAATTTATAGCATTCCATTTATTGTTTTTCGAATCACATATCAGGGTCACTAGTTGGATCTGCCACCATGGGATAGATTTGGGAGCTGATCCTTATTTGTCAGTTGCATTACTCTCATTCAGCATTGAGAAACTGAGAGTTTAGTATTGGTAAAGATTTGCGGGACCCACAGTGCTGGATTTACTGGCCATTCCTGCCAAAACAGGATAAATTCATTCCGTTAATGCCATTATTTTGCCTATCCCTACAACTTACTCCTTATGTCTACTTTGGGTGTTTCCCAAGCTATGAGATGAATCAAGCTTCCCAATAAAGGCATAATTATCCAATGTGATCGAGTCCTAAACCTGGGGATGACTTACCAGCTTTGAAACAGAAGCTTTCATGTAGTAATTCATGGTATAATTACTTGAGGGCTTCTTATACCAGGCTGTCAGTCAGAATTTGTATATTCGGGAAACACAGAACAGTATGGTTAATGACCTCGTGCTAATAGACCCATGATGGAAACAGTCTGGACAAGGAAATCAGATCCTCAGTTAATGAAAGCAGGAGCAGTCCATTTCAGAAGGTTTGTTCTAACTGATTTTTCAGTTTGGGCAGAAAAACATGGTGATTTGTACTGGGGATAAGTGAATATAACAAAAGGTTTCCAAACAGGAATGTGAGACACATTTATAAAGGGGAGAATAGTGGACCTGATAACATCATAGACACAATTGAACTGCTGTGGTTCCCTCTTGTGATTTGCTGTTGGTACAGGCAGTCCCCAAGTTAGGAACAATAGAGTTTATGTATGCTTGTTCTTAAGTTGAATTTGTTTGTTAGTCGGAACAGGTACTTTTTAAAGTGTAACTCCAACCTATCTATCATCTATCTATCTATCTATCTATCTATCTATCTATCTATCTATCTATCTATCTATCTATCTATCTATTAGGCTTGGTTGAACCCTTTGGATGTAGGGGGCACTGGTGGTTCAGTTCTAAAGTCAATTCCAATTTTCACAGAAAAAATGTTCAAAACTTTTTGAAACTTCCAAGACTTCCAAATCCTTTCATTAATGGTTTGAAAGTGTTATTTCCTCTTTCATTGGGTGGTCTTTACTTTGAAAGTAGTCGTTTTACTCCAGAAGTGGGGAAAAGCAAGCGGAGGAAATTCCTTCCTTCTCTGGTTTAAAACTGACTTCTCTGGCTTGAGCCAAGGCCAGGGATGAGAAGTGGGGAAAAGCTGAATCATTTCTAACTTACTTGATGATTCGTAACAAAAATGGCGGAAAAACCTTTGGAAGGGCAAAGGGACTTCAGGTTTCCTTAAAAACTTCAAAATTGCTTCAAAAAGTTTTTTTTTGACTTTATTCTGAATTACAAAGTTTCCAATGGTACCTAACCATGCCTACTATCTATCTATCTATCTATCTATCTATCTATCTATCTATCTATCATCTATCTATATCAGGCAAGGGCAAGCTTCGGCCCACCAGGTGTTTTGGGCTTCAACTCCCACAAATCCTAAACAGCCTACCGGCTGTTAGGAATTATGAGAATTGAAGTCCAAAACACCTTGTGGGCTGACGCTTGCCCATGCCTGATCTATATAAAAGCTCTGGACAACATAGCGAAGGATTAACACCCCTGTGATGTTTGTTTTGCTATCTGTGACCCAGTTCAGAAGTTTTCACCTCACTTTCCATCCCTGTGATCATTGAATTTTGAAAGAAATGGCTTGTTGTGGAAACAAGAATTGGTGATAAAGCTACAGCTGAGACACTTTTCCCCATAATAACTCTTCCAGGAGTGAATTTCTCTTCCAAAGACTAGATTTCTCTCATTTCCTGTTGTCTCAGCTCCGTTCTTAACTATGAGTCATTTGTAATTCAGATGTTTGTAACTCAGGGACTGCCTGTATTGCCTAGAATTCCTAGCCAGAGATCTCTAATGCTTCACTAAGTTACAAACACCAGAATTTTACAGGGTGCTACCATGGCATTTTAAGTGGAATTATCACACTAAAATTGTGTAGTGTGAAAAGGTCCAGATTCTTGTTCTTACAATTATGTTGGGTCTCTTCGATATCCAGCAACGCCCAATGAAAATCCATAAGTAATCTGGATTTTACTTATCACAGTTATAAACACCAATATTGTTTTCTCAGAAGACAGAACTTTCTTGTTAGCAGTGAAAACATCCATTTATGCATTGGTAAACATAAAAACCATATACACTTATGATCTAGAATCCAATGCACATTTACATGGGTTAAATTGCATGGAATACAGTGGGATTTACTTCTGAGTAAACCTGTAAGCAATTGCATTTATATCTGAATGACAAAGAACCACCCGTAAATTGAGAATGCAATATGCTATAAAATCCACTTTTTCTCCGAGAATTGTCCTGTCGTATCAATGCAATGTTGTTTAGACGATGAGGAACATTTCTGAAAAGAATTGGAGGAGGTTTGGCATATCTTTAGAATTTTATTTTTCAAGCTTTCTCTTTCTGTTTCTCACTCTAGTTCTGCTTTCAATATGACTACTCCAAGGTGAAGGGTTAATTGGTAACTTTCCTTGGGGGCCCTTAGCCTATCCCTCTTGGCAGAGGAATACAATTGAATGTCAACACTGATCACTCATGCCTGAACTCTTTCAGGAAACAGAAAGCTGCAGAAACAGGAGAGATACAGACTATCAAGTGTCATCCTTAATCATGGGCACCAAGCTTTTCACTGTTCAGAGTACTTTGCATCACTCAGAGCAACCAAACCGATTTCCATCCTATGAGTTATTTCAGTATTGTGCGTTCTCATACACTGGCATTAGGATAAATCCTCTGGCTAACTCTAATTAAATCAAAATACAGTAGAGTCTCGCTTATCCAACCTTCTCTCATCCACTACATTACAGCAATTCTAATAGCTCTGATGTCAGGAAGATAGTGAATATGTTCTAGGTCTGAACTTTATAGAGTTATCCAAAATTCTAGGTTCTATTCCCAAAATTTGCTCAACACTTAGAACAGCTTCTTTAATGTGTGGGTGAAACCCCACAATAAATTCACCATCCAAATGATACCAAAAGCCAACAGCTTCTACTCTTCCACTGTCAAGCTGCTCCTAAATTGTCTTATAACATTCAGTCAAAAATATGCCTTCTCATAACATTGGGTTGTTAATTTAGGTTCCCAGAGGGCCAATTTCTACCATAGAATTATCCAAGAGCTACATATAGTGCCAAATTATTTTTTAGAAGACTGGAAGTGAAAAACCAAACCTAGACTTGGAGACCATCTATGACAAGACTACTTTATCTAGTCCCACCGTCTAGGATAGCAGAGAACAAATTATTTCCTCTTGCAGATCTTCATCTGCTTCATGGGTGAGTAGTAGGTAGGTAAACAGATACCATTAGACCAGTAGTTCTCAACCTGTGGGTCCCCAGATGTTTTTACCTACAACTCTCAGAAGTCCCAACCAGTTTACAGCTGTTAGGATTTCTGGGAGTTTGAAGGCCAAAACATCTGGGGACCCACAAGTTGAGAATCACTGCATTAGAATGAAAATTTCAGGATTCCCCACTATCCATATGCCAGCTATGGCTTCTGAGAATTGCAATCCCACAGCATGAATAGGGCATCTTGTCTAAATATACCCAGCTCTTCTATCTTTTCTTACTTCAACCATTGCTGATATCAACAATTATCTTGGCTGTTTCCTTTGAATACATTTGAGTTTGTCTACTTTCTTCTTTATGTGGGACACCCAGGGACTTTCCATACAGCTATATAACCCCAAATATCAAGGTAGATAATCCACAATATCTGGTTTGAACTGAATTATCTGAGTGCCATATAATCCAGTTCAATGTGGATCTTATACAACTGTGTGGAAGGGGCCCGAGAGTAAATGGGATCTAAGCTCACCAGATTTCTTGTGCTTGGAGGAAAGAATGTATTGTTCAAACTACGTAAAATGGAACTCCCCCTCTTTGTTAAAAAAATGAGTCACTTTTAACATATGCAGTACAAACCTACTTGCCACCCTGACTTTAATAATAATAATTAATCTTGCTAGACTCACACTTCCGCTGGAGTAGAGAACATGTCATTCACTTCAAAGGTGTACGTGAGCAAGGCTTTCTGAGTTAATAAGAAACAGCTCCTTCTGTGCACAAGAATAGCAGGTAGCAATTTCATTCCACTCTCAACCCTATCATTTTGCTACCGAGTGGAAATTAAGGCAGCAATGATTCACTTACTATCATTTCGGGGAGATCAATTAAAGCCACGGCTACACTTAAATGGAGAAGAGTTTCTAGCATGTGGGAAAATAAAAGTAAACAGATTTTTTTCTTTCTTCTTCACAACCGTAGAGGCAAAGGGGGAAAGGAAATTGCCTAAAGGCTCACGTTTTGAAGGTTTCCCATTTCAGTCTAAGCGATTGATCAGGGTTTTAATAATACAGGTCCCTGTAGAGTAAATGTGAGATATTTGAGACCAGAGTCTCTATATAAAGTAAGACTATGCTAAACATTTTTTTTTTGCACAGATGGAGTTGTGTAGGGAGGAAGCAACAATTTTAAAAACACTTGTGTTTGATGTGTTGTTGAAGGCTTTCATGGCCGGAATCACTGGGTTGCTGTGAGTTTTCTGGGCTGTATGGCCATGTTCCAGAAGCAGTCTATCTTGACATTTCGCCTACATCTATGGCAGGCATCCTCAGAGGTTGTGAGTTCTGTTGGGAAAGTGGTTTATATATCTGTGGAATGTTCAGGGTGAGAGAAAGAACTCTTGTCTGTTTGTGGCACATGTGAATGTTGCAATAGGCCACCTCCTTGCAAACGTGACTGGCAGGGACAAAAGATAGAGCCTTCTCTGCGGTGGCCCTCCCATCTGTGGAACACACTCCCCCGGGGAAATTAGGTTGGCTCCATCTCTCCTTTCCTTTAGGAAAAAAAGCTTAAATCATGGTTTTGGGACCAGGCATTCGGGTAACAGGCTTAACAGTAATCTCAATGACTCATGAGAACTGATAATGGACAGGCTTTGGACTGGATCTCTGGATGCTGAATTGGACTAGGAAGTGGCAATACTGTTGTAAATAATGTTTTAAATGGATATTTTATAACTTAATATTTTAACTAATGTTTA
This sequence comes from Anolis sagrei ordinatus, assembly GCF_025583915.1. NCBI lineage: Eukaryota > Metazoa > Chordata > Lepidosauria > Squamata > Anolidae > Anolis > Anolis sagrei. The sequence goes on along the minus strand of NW_026845477.1, from coordinate 11,792,139 downwards.
ATTTGTGTCATTTTGTTTCGTTTGTGTTGGCATCAAATTGTTGTTGGTTGTAAGCTGCCCTGATTCCCCCCTCAGGGTTTGAGAAGGACGGGGTACAAATGTTTGAAATAAATAGATAATAAATACTTTAGCATTGAATAGCCTTTCAGCTGCAAGGTCTGGCTGCTTACCGCCTGGGGGAATCCTTTGTTTGGAGTTGTTAGTTGATTGATTCATGTCTGGAATTCCTGTTTTCTGAGTGGTGTCCTGATTTTAGAGTTTTTTTTTTAATACCGGTAGCCAGGAATTCCAGAGATAAATCAATCAGGGCAGCTATCATTTCACAGGCAAAACCTCAGGAAATAATGCTTCTGGAACATGGGCATGCAGTCCAGAAAATTCACAACAACCCACTCATGTTTGAGGTTATCACTAGCAGGCCCGTAGCCAGGTTTCGTTTCGGGGGGGTGGGGGCTGATTTTTTTTCAGGGGGGTTTGGGGGGCTGAGTTTCGGGGGGGGGGGCTGAGTCTGAGTGAAAGAGGGTCTAGCCCAGCAAACCTTTTGTATCATTACAATACCCCCATGCATATGGGATATATTGAGTATGGTGATCAGATCATGATATGAATAAACATAACAGTTTAAATAATGCACCAGTAAGGCCTTCTCGAGGACCACCATGAGAAGGCAAGCCCAGCCCCCCCCCCCCGGCTACATGCCTGATCACTAGATGTTCTTTTTGGAAGCAATCATTGAATGACTACTCCAAGCTGCAAAACAGTAGTTATAGAATTATAGGGTTGGTGGCACACCATGTGGTTCAGCCTCCTGCCAGTGAAGAATATCACAGCTAAAGCTGTGACACATAGAGGACCACTTTCCATGAAAGGCCATTCCACTGTCAAACAGTTCTTGCTATCAACACGTTAAGAGAAGGCTGGGTCTCATAAAGAGGTGGCACCCATCAAAAGAGTGTGCCATTTTGTGCAATTATTATTATTATTATTATTATTATTATTATTATTATTATTATTATTATTATCCACCTCTCCTCATGTGTTGAGGCAGGTTACAAAACAATTTCCTTCAGGATTCACCTTAGTATAGTTATATAGGTCCTATTATTTTCAATGAGTGTGACATTGGGAGGAATAATATTAGAGTAACCATGTCTGTTTTATTCCCAAAAATTTGGAAAACAAAGAGATTTTTTTTCCAATGCAGGAGGAACATCTCTGATTCTAAGATTCTAAAAGCTGCATCTTAGTTTTAGTTAAAGTTTTTCAATTCCATCAGCCTCTTAGAATTGAATTAGGAACATCATCTTTGCCATCCATTCCAAAAGAAGGTACAGACATATTTATGCACAATTTAGATCTATTAACAATCATACCAGATTTGCGACTTCATTTCTGCAAATTTCAGTTCAATATTGTTGTGCAGCATTGTTTCAGTATCCATCCGGTTCCATAGAGGAACTGATACATGCATTATCCTGCTTGTCTCTTTTTCATTATCTTCTGTATGCGTCCTTGGAGTTAGAAATAACTAGGAGCGCTGATTCACAGTATTGCTCATCCCATGAGCAATCCCATGGTACAACTTTGCAAGCTAGTTTTGTGTGAGCATGCCTTCAAGTTTTGTGTCAACTTAGGTGATGTCTTAAAGTTCATAGAAAGTTTTTAGGCAAAGAACAGTTTCTTTCTCTGAAATATAGGCTATAGCACCTTATATTTATTGACAATTATCCAAGTACTGACCAGTAATGTCTCAGCTTAGCTTCCAAGACTGGATGGGATTTGGTGCCTTACAAGTAAGCTTTACTGGGTTTTATTGAGTTCTAATGGCTTTCTCAAAAGCTGATTTTGTAGAAATAGCCTTCTTGAACAGGCACTGGATATGACAAACATATCTTCTGTTTGATGACCAACCCAAGAAATTATGAACCAGACACAAAGCTGGGATATAAAACTGGGCTACTTTATTAACTGAACCTATTTCTTTTCTTGGATGATGCTATGAAAGGGTAAATAACCAGACACAGGAAATCATGTGGCAGGAGGTCTCCTATTAATTAGACCTGTTCTGATACATTCCTTGGGCAAAGACGCCTGAGTCCTAAGGTGAACCCACACACAGGGTTGCTCTTTCAGTCAGCTCACATCTGAAAGGTTTGACTGAGGTTTCCTACTTCTCAAGTCCCAAGATATATGGTTGAAGGTTCATGTCTCAGGTTTACCTCAAAGACAGCCTCTTTTCCCTTCTTCCCAGTCCTGTTACCCAAACATGGGATCCAGAAGCCTATCTTTCTCTCACGTGAGGTGCCAAGATTCTTGCTGAATATGAATTATTCCACTATTCAGCAATTATAAACTAGTAAGTAATAAGTATGTAAACACCATCCAGTAGCCAATTATCATGAACATTGCGGGAAAGTCAAGAAACTCCTTTAACAGAGGAGAAAATTCCTATCCATTTCCAAAGTGACCAGTATAACTCACACAGCAGCTGAAATGTGTTGGTGGGTCCACAAACTTTTCAGAATGAGGAGCTGGGGGGCAGTGGAGCCCTAATCAGGAAGTCAGCCCTACTCCCATGCTCTGTATCTTGATGCCAGGTGCCAAGATAACTGTTTTAGTCTGGCCTCTTCCCTTAGGAGACCATCAAAACAATTTCCCATGACTGCATGGCTATGTCAACCTATGGGGACAAAGTAAAAAATGCACAGTGTTACTATAACAAACTGTTGTGCTGATTTAATCCACCAACAGAATTCCAGCTAAGACCTCCATAACAAACATCATTACAAGGTTACCATACTTGGAGACAAACGCCATTGGGAATGTCTCCTATGGCTTACTGAAATGGAATATCCCAAGTTTGAAAGTAATACATGTCAGGGCTTTACAATATAAAAGAAAGATTTAGAATTACAGCAGTGTCAGTATTTTTTTTATTTCTCTGGGTAGTACTGCTTGGTAATTTGTTTTCTTTATTTGCATGTGCATTGTTTCCTTATCGGTGGCTTAAGCACTTCAGCTGTGTGTGATACCTATTGAATTCCAAGGACTTAATTAATTTTAATATAATATCCAATGGTACAATTTGCTTTTCAAAGGGAATTAACTTCTGAGCAGTTGAGCAGTAAAAGTAAATACAAAACTATATAGATAGCAGAAAGAAAGACATTTCCAGGCAAAGCTTGATTTGCATTTATATAGTTGCCATAACAGTAATGAGGATCAATTTGTTTAATGGTCAACACATATTGTAATAAATACTAAAGAGTTGCTGGAAATAATCAGAGTCTAGTTCTCTTCTGTTTACACAGTTCTGAACATTTGCTGGATTTAAGGTTCACCATGTCAGAATCACTCCTCTCATAAGGCCTACAGAAGATTACATGGCACAGCCCCCTTCTTGGTCTTTACAGCAATGAAATAGAAGTGATAAAGTGTATGATTGGATAACTCTTTGGGACAACACATGATACATTCTGAAAGGGACTGCTCCAACACATAATCCTAACCCTCTTATGTAAGAGCTACACACTAGGGCTGGGCGGTTTCATTTCGTTAATTCGTAATTCGTTAATAATTCGTTAATTTTTTCAATTACAAAACGATAACGAACCATTCTGGAGCAATTATTAAAAAAAACGAATTTTCAAAAACGTTTTGTAAATGCTTCGTATTTTGATATTGTATTCGTTTCGTTATTTTTTTGAGGTCGTTTCGTTATTATTTCCGCATGTCTGGGCCAGTTTTATGGTTTAATTAGTGAAAAAAAATTATAATATCACACCAACAGTCAACAACAGAGGGAGAGGGAAGCTTCAGAAGGTTTTGGAGGTTTTTTAGCGTATTTCGCGGTCGCGTCCGCCATTAACGAATTGATTCGTTATTGTTTCGGAAATCGATTCGTTAATTTTTTAACCATTTACGAAATTTCGTAAATATCGAACTTTTTAAAAGGAAAATTTTGTAATTATTTTAAATATCGAAACAAAAAAACCCTCCAAATACAAATCGATTTTAGAAACAAATTTTTCCGTTGTTACCCAGGCCTACTACACACCCAAGAAGGTTGTGGATGACTTGTAGTTCATGAGATACATATAGTCTTGTGTCTGTTTTTCTGAATATCAGATGCTTCCAAAAACAGGACTATTGAATGTCACAGTGCCAAAAGCTCTTAAAACGGTGTTTTCCTGTTTGCTGTTGAATTCTGGCAACATATCATACCCACACATTTTAAAACAGGGATTTTCTGTCTCTTCTAATGAACATCTATGTGAAATCTAGCAAGTGTAGTGAGTTGTTGAACATTGTTCATGGACCAAGGAAGTTTCCCATTACTGGTCAGTTGTTTTAAAAATTGGACTAAGACTCATAATTTAATGACAATCTAAGATCAGGACTTTTTCAAGGTCATTCAGAAAGTCATGTGTGTATGGCTATGGGATACCAATATTGTGCAAAAGATTACAATACAAAGAGTTTACCCTTTTGTTTCCTTCCAAATACACAACTTAAAATACCACCAACTCATTCAAAATGAGAATGATCTACTTCTCTATCCTACCAGTTGTAGTTTTTCTTCAGTTACAGCTCTGTTTCTCTGGGTGTATGTATTAGGGCTGGGCGGTTTCGTTTCGTTAATTCGTAATTCGTTAATAATTCGTTAATTTTTTCAATTGCAAAACGATAACGAACCATTCTGGAGCAATTATTAAAAAAACGAATTTTCAAAAACGTTTTGTAAATGCTTCGTATTTTGATATTGTATTCGTTTCGTTATTGTTTTGAGGTCGTTTCGTTATTATTTCCGCATGTCTGGGCCAGTTTTATGGTTTAATTAGTGAAAAAAATTATAATATCCCACCAACAGTCAACAACAGAGGGAGAGGGAAGCTTCAGAAGGTTTTGGAGGTTTTTTAGCGTATTTCGCGGTCGCGTCCGCCATTAACGAATCGATTCGTTATTGTTTCGGAAATCGATTCGTTAATTTTTTACCATTTACGAAATTTCGTAAATATCGAACTTTTTAAAAGGAAAATTTTGTAATTATTTTAAATATCGAAACAAAAAAACCCCCCAAATACAAATCGATTTTAGAAACAAATTTTTCCGTTGTTACCCAAGCCTAGTATCTATACTGTAGATTTAATGCAGTTTGACATCACTTTAACTGAATGACTTGATGTTATGGAATTCTTCAAGCTGTAGTTAGAGAAACACCAACACTCTTTGGCAGAGAAGGTTAAAGACCTTATAAAACTACAACCCCATGATTATATAACACTGAGCCATGGCTATTAAAGTGGTGTCAAACTACCTTAGGTTTACAGCGTAGATGTACATTCTGTTTGAACTCAACCATCAAGTAAACCCCTTCCTTTAGAGTATCCCTGTCCTCTGGGCCAAACCAATGCTCCTAGAGTTTGCACAGGAATAAGGTAAACATGCATGTTTATATGCTACTAACAGGAGAACATCCATAGGGTGGATGTTCTTGCAAGAAAATCCAACTTTAATATACTGTTGTTCTGATGCAGGGGCATTGAACAAATGGTTTTGGCCAAGATATATTGGATCCAGGAGTTTTAAGAAACCACAAGCTGAACATGAATCAACAATGTGATGTGGTGGATTAAAAAATACAATTCTGTTCTAAGCTGCCTCAATTGGAATATAGTGACTATCTTGAGGGAAGTACCACTCTACATTGCTCTGGTTGTACTGTGTCCAGTTAAGGCCATCACAATTCAAGAAAGACATTGAGAAGCTGGAATGTGTCCAGAAGGTAGTCAAAATGGTAAAAGTCCTGGAAACTGTGCCTTATGAAGAACAGCTTAGGAAACTGGGTATGTTAAGCCTGGAGAACAGAAGGATAACATGGAACTATGTCTAAATATTTGAACAGATTCTGTATTGAAGATCTAGCAAGCTTTCCCTGCTGCTCCGGAGAACAGGACATAGAGCAATTGATTCAATGGTAAAAGTTGTGGACCATGCTGCCTGGGAGTCTCCATCATTGGTGAAGTCTCCATCATTGTAGTGTTTTAAACAGGCGTGATAGCCATCTGTCCCAAGTGTTTTGGTTTGTATTCCTACGTGGCAGAATGGGGTTGGACTGGATAGCCCTTAGAGCCCATTCTAACTGTATCTTTCTATTATTCTATGGAAGCAATTTTGAAATCCATTCAAATCAAAGTATGCTGGTCAACTGATGTCCCATATGCTAAGTAATGGTCTTAACATCAGATTAATTCTTTCAATGCAAAAAAGGAGATTAAAATACAGACCTTCTACAGGCTATAGATCTGCCCCCTCCCTTTGGTATCTCACAGAAATAGCATGCAACATGGCATGATTATACTGCAATACAACCTGAATTGGTTCCTAAGAGGTTCTGAAATGGGCCTAATCAAAGCCTCCTACCCAGAATTCTAATTAACCAGCTAAATGTGATGCAAGCTAAAGAGCAGAGACATGGAGCAAATGAAGATAGTCTGCTTTGCTCCATCAACTTCTTCACGAGCTTTGCACTGTGGAATGCTAATGTGTGTAGAATGAAAATCAATAACAAAAACAATATTGTGTAATAGGCGCCACTTGAGCTGATGTTGGAGAACTTAAAGAGGTCAAATGATTAAAAAAAATCTAATACCTTGCTTGTCTGGAAAGGGAGGGGAGGAGTCACCATAGTAGTAAGGCATACTAAGTAAATAGTACAGACTAGCCCATACAAACTCGAGCTGGGCATTTAGTAGTACAGTTTGGAATCAGATGAAGTTATTTTAAGGAGTGGGTGGTTTTCAGTATCTCACTTCCTGCAATGCAAGAAATTTCAGGACCCAATTAAAATTTAATTGGGAGGGTGGACTTTTTAATTGGGGATCAGTGGTTTTATTTTGCCTCAACTCCATGGTGAATGTCTCTGATTTTTTCCTTCCTTCCTTCCTTCCTTCCTTCCTTCCTTCCTTCCTTCCTTCCTTCCTTCCTTCCTTCCTTCCTTCCTTGAACAATAGACTATTGTGGCATATAAATACTATTTTGAGTGAGAAAATCTGTCAATTTGCTTTTCCCCTCCTGTTTCATCTTTCTCTTTTCACATTTTTTTCTGTATCTTTTATAACCACACTTATGACTTTGTTTAAATTATTTTCGGTCACAGCCTGACAGGGACTCTCACTCATTGCTGCTTCCCAAATTGAGTAGACAAGAATTAATTCCAATATGTAGAGGATCACATTGTACCAATCTGCCATGTAGCTGTTAATGACAAGAAGACTTTCAGGAAAAATAAAATAAAATAGAAAATCAAACTCAGCATCAAGGCTGTACTGTTTTGTGGGGTGAGGATATGGGACTCTGGCTATGGACCCATCTGTTCCAATCTATACTGCCATATAATAAGATATCATGAGTTACGGGTTAATTTGGTTTCACCCCCAAGAGAAGAAAAGTTGGGGAATTCATCAGAGTTTGTTTGCAAGTCCAGCTTCAACACAGTACGGACAGCAAGACCTGATTAGATTCAGCAAGTCTGCTGTCCACATGAGCCACACACACACCCTTTTTCCATGCATCCATCAACACAGGGAAAAGAAGAAAATCAGGCCCATGTCACTGCCATCACAACTCCCAGATGGTTGCAAAGCACCATGGGAGCCTCTGGTGATAATGGGTGGCCCATGCTATCATCAGAAGATGCACCTATGTGACCATGAAGAAAGAGGTAGTGATCTTCTTTCTTCCTGCTTGTATTGGAGGGGGGGGGGAGGGCTCTGCTGATGCCAGCTGGAGACACTTGTGATGGCCAGTAGCTCACACGGAGCTCCAAGACCATCCAGGAACAGTGATGGCAATATGGATGGTCTAGCAGGTCCAATGTGGTTCAGCTCAGCTATACTGGTTGGATTCTGACCCACCACCACCATGGGTTCAGGGCAGTGCATGTACCTGCTTCTAGGGCTAGTCCAGAGCATGTCCACTGCAAACTGGTCCCAGGTTAATTGGCCAATGTAGATGAATTTGAATTGGCATGAGTCCTCATGTAATGCCTCAGTAATGGATGTGAGGTACTGAAGAATGGAAATTCTTAGACATTAATCTGGAATCTTTTGTATGCATAGCATGTCTTTTGGCTACAGCTCCTCCTTGAAGAATGACTATATTTTACACTCTAAATTCTAACAGCAGCTTCTGTGATTGGCAATGTCATCTATCAAACATCTCAAGTAATGGCTCTTAGGTGCAGAAGGCTTGCAAGATCATATCACTGGTCCTGTCCAGGCATATGCTTCTGCTGATAAATGAAATAGGTTTTATCTCACATATTGTTGGAAGCTCTTGGCTCTTTTCCTTGCCTCACTGATCACCGCACAAGTGAAGTGTCTTACCCATCTCCATAAACACACTGCCTGTCTTGCATTGTTGTTTAATTAAACAATGCAGATAATTTCCAGCCTTCGTTGCAATATAAATATTGTCCAAAGCTTCAGCTCCATTTAACCTTAACAAGAAAATATGAATAATGAGACAGGGCATGAAATATAGTATAGTGGTGCAAATAATCTATACAAATATTAGTCGGAGCTTATTTTCCACTTGGCTTCAAGGAATGAAGGAAGTATTACCACTGTGAGGGAGGGCAAAAATGTTTTGAAAACACAAGTTTGTGCCCTCAGGCCAAACTTTATGTGATCTTCACAGTGTATTTCTACCATGAACTAAGACTATGGAGACCAGGATTTGAATCCCCAACTGGAAACCCACAGAGTGACTCTGGACAAGTCACACATTCCCACCCAGAACATCCTGTATAGGTACACCATAAGTTGGAAATTATTTGAAGGCATGAATCATCAAAGACAACATCAACTGCTACTACTAGTATTGCTACTACTACATGCAGAGCTGCTGTTTTTTCACAAATTAGGAGTATGGAGAAGGAATTCAGATTAGCACCTTATCAAGCTTTACCCTTTGCCTTCTCACTGTAGTCTTTATCTTGGGTCCAGATTATTTGAAGAACTGTATCTCCATGAATTTATAGGAACACTATGATATTCCAGAGAGGGTCTTATCTCTGCCCCACCACCTTCTCAAGATCATTTGATGGGATCAAGGGAGAAGGCAATCTTGGTGGCTGCTCCCAGATTCTGGAATGCCCTCTGTAGAGGGTCTTCTAAAAGAAATATTTTAAAGTTGTGGACATCTACAGACTCTACAGTGGAGTCTGTAGATACAGAATGCACTCACATGTTTTCAATAGTTGTCATTGATACCCCGTTAATATGGGTAATGACATCAGCCACCTTTGACCTTTGGGAAGATCATCTATGTCTATCCCTAGATTTCACCTTTTCTCTGTGAGATCTTTTGGCCTTGTATGTTCCTGCCATAGTAAGCATATATATGCCACTTCCCTTTTTATGTCGATTGCTAAAAAATGTCATAGAATCATAGAATCAAAGAGTTGGAAGAGACCTCATGGGCCATCCAGTCCAACCCCCTGCCTGTCTGGTCAATACACAGTGGATTCTCAGAAACCATTGTTACTATGTAAAATACAAATATTCCAAACCTGAGTTTACTATGCACAGTACAATCCCACCCGACTGAGAGATACTGTAAGATACATAGTGCAAGTGTTCACAGTTTGCATCAATCATCTACAGAGGTTGCAGAATTTTGGGGCGGTTTTGGCACAAAATCTGGAGTTGTCCTGGCTTCTCTCCATTTTGAAGTGAAATGCAAGCAAACCTACCTGTGATCATTATTTATTTTACTCTTTTGCTTCCCCATCTTTTTAGAAGATGCTTACAAAACACAAGTACGGATAGACAATGAACCGGCCTATCTGGATATCCTAGACACAGCTGGACAAGTGAGTACACTCTTTGCCTTTGAAGAGAGAGTTGATGTGTAAAATTGTGTAAGGTGAATATTGGTTGCTATCCTGCTAAGAACATGAATGTGTATAAATTTCTCTTAAGTATGTATATTTCTGGGTCCTGCAGGGTTGATATGTGCCTTCTTCCACAGTATACAAGGCATCCCCATAAACCCGCTGAATGTCCATTCTCTTCCTTGTGAGAAGTGGGTCAAATCTCAGAAGTGTCTCCTTTTAGCCAAACATGAAATGATGGCATCAGAGCTTGAGACCCTTGAGAGGTCTCTGTACCATTGTAATCATTTCATGTCTTGTTATGAGCCAGGTACTTCTGTTTTCCCATCTGCTGTCTGCAAAAAGGAATGATATTTTTTTTGGACTTCAAGGGTTCTTTAGTAAGTCAGTGAGTGGTATATGCTTCAGCACAGTGTAAGTTTCCATGTGGGCCAACTATGATAAAATGGACCATTCAGAAGATTTGGAAGAGAGGCTTTACAATTGTTGAGAAAAGAGACAGAAATACAGGTAAGGCCAGGTGAAGAAAAAATAGGATAAACTGGGAGAGCCATACTATAGAGAGAGGGGTACATCTGATGAAGAAAAAAACTGGAGGAAATTTGTTTAGAGGACATATTTTCTGGGATGCAGTTGGTGAAACTATGGGGATCAGTCTTGGGAGTATGGGGCTGTTTGGCGTAGGAAGGCATGTCCTTAAAAATGCTTATCTATCCTATGAAATGCAAGAGGTGGATCATAAGGAAGGCTGAGCAAAGGAAGATAGACACTTTTGAACTGTGATGCTGGAGGAAAATTCTGAGAGTACCTTGGACTGTAAGAAGATCCAACCAGTCCATACTTAGGAAAGAAAGCCCAACTGCTCAATGGAGGGAAGGATATTAGAGGCAAAGATGAAGTACTTTGGCCACATAATGAGAAGACAGGAAAGCTTGGAGAAATAATGATGCTGGGGAAAATGGAAGGAAAAAGGAAGAGGGGCCAAACAAGAGCAAAATAGATGGATGGTATCCTTGAAGTGACTGGCTTGACTTTGAAGGAGCTGGGGATGGTGACGGCCGACAGGAAACTCTGGCGTGGGCTGGTCCATGATGTCACAGAGAGTTGGAAGCGACTGAACGAAAAAACAACAACAACATTCTATGGAATATCACTTATGTTCCCAATTATTTTTAGCATTGCTGGAAGTGAAACTTCAAAACGTATCACACAGTCCTGTTATGCTACAATTGCACTTATAAGTCCCATCATTTTCTGGAGCTTTTTTCTCTACATTGTGGTTTTCCCAATGCTGTACTATTATTGCGGAAGGAAATAGAAACTGACTGTGGACTTTATTAAATTGATCAGAGTTAAAATTATCTTTTTTTTAAAAAAAATCATAGCCTGTGAGACTGAACAGCAAATAGCTTCATCTGCCTGGTGCTGTTCCTGTGTTTTCTTGTTTATTTGTGTTCATTACCATCTTGAATTTCAGTTATCAAAGCTGTGTTAGAAAATAAATAGAATTGACATTTGTCTGAAATGAGGGGACTGAGAACCTCCATCTGGAAAAGCAATATACCCAAGAGGGTTCTATGAGTGCCACAGCTTCTTTGCCAACTATATCCATTGATTATTTAACCATTTATCTACATCTCAGACTAAACTACTGGTGTGCACTTTGCAGCCATTTTGCCAGCTGTTGCAAAGAACTTGTTTTCTGGGCTCCTGCATGGAACTGAGTTGTGTACTTCACAAGTGTATTATATGCAGCTTCATGGTGTAGAGCTATGTCATTTGTGACACTCGTTGGAACACCCCAGCAAGCAAGAGTCCAAAAGTGGCAGCACCTCAATCAATGGCTGATACCAAATGAGAGACTCCCCCAGGGCACACAGAAAACTGGGTGACTTGGAAAGTGTTGAACAGACTCTGCTCTGGCACCACGAAATGCAGAGCCAACCTTAAGAAATAGGGCTACAAAGTGGAGTCCATGATATGTGAGTGTGAAGAAGAGCAAACCACAAACCACCTATTGCAAAGCAGTCTAAGCCCCGCCACATGTACAATGGAGGACCGTCTTATAGCAACACCAGAGGCACTCCAAGTGGCCAGCTATTGGTCAAAGGGTATTTAATTGAATGCCAAGTTTTCAAACATTGTAGTTGTTTTTCTTTTTAAAAATACAATACAACTGTTTAGTTTGCTGCTAATATGATAAATAAATACATTTACGATCTACTACATAGAACTGACTTGAGTACTTTGCCAGTTATTTCACAAATTTGAGTTGTGCACATTCAAGCTATTTCATGAAACTGAGACGTGTACTTTACAAATTGTGACATGGTACTGGGCTTCATATATCACATGCTGTTTCAAAGACATTTCAAGCTTTTGAATAAGTATGAGCAGTATTATTTTCAAGGGAATAAATGTGTGCATGCCATGATATATTCCATGGAACTGAAATGCATAATTTTCAGGTTAGTGGACTACATCTGCAAGCTATTGCATCCTAAGCTCTTTGAAATCTATTGTATACACATGGGCTGTGCACTTTCAAAGTGGTTGCACAGAACTGTGCTGTGTTTTTTTCTGGCTGGGTATATCTTTTGTCTCTGCTCACTTTGTTATGGATTCCACATTTTTGATTTGCCCAACACTGAAAGGAGGCCTCTTAGAGTCTTCTCAAATTGAAATTCATCCATAAGGAGAGTACAAAATGCTCCCTTCACCCCAGCTAGTCCATCTAGTGATTCAATTATGCATAACAACAGTATTGTTGGACATATTCTGCACTGACTATATTTAGTTAAGTATACTTAACCTAGATTTACTCATCCTTAGCTGTTCCATATGCATGGCTGGTACTTAGTTGTTATTGTGACACCATTACTGTGATTGTAATTCCCTCTCCAACCTACTTTATTGGGCATCAGCTGCGTGGAGAGAAAGTCCATTTGTTTGGTGATCAGAGCTTGGGTGAATGATATTTCTATTGCTTTTGTAAGAGGGGGAACTGGGGCAGGAGAGATTTGTGTGGGCCCAAAACCCTGAATCAGGGATAAATCTTCTCTGGACATCCAGACAATGCTCAGGAGCTTCCAGCCCATAATGTGTGATAATTTCGGTTAACACATTTTACTCCGAATTAAAAGAAGTTTGGAGTACTCTGGATCTTCCCTGAAACTCCAGAGCAGCTCCATATTATGGAGTTGGTGTGGACAAATGGGCCAGTTCTATTTTGATCCAGAATTCAGACAGTCCAGTGCCATCAGGGGAAGGGGTGTGTGGTGTTTACCTTTTCCATTTTTTGGCACCATAATGGCAACCAATTTGCTGCTGGCATTGCAAGTGTTTTTGCTGATGTTCTTTCTTTTCCCCAGATTTTGTGGGCACCATTGCTAGCATCAGCAAAAGTACTCAGCAATGACAACAAGATCCCTAGTGACTTACAACAGCAAAGGCAAGGGTGACCCTTCAGCAGAGCCAATGGACAGGACTCTGATCACACTGCTGCCATGATTTGGGAGTAGAGCATGTCAATCTCTTCATGAAATTTGGAATAAACCTGATGTGAATGCAGATGGGCTCTGAAATAGCTGGTGTAGAATATTGTCCACTACCTTATCATTGGCATCTATGAATGGCATCTATGAACCATCACAGAGATTAAGATCCTTCTTTCCGTCCCACCATTGTCACAGGCATGATTGATGGGGACGAGCCAACATGAGCCAACAATGTGATGTGGCGGCAAAAAAAGCCAATGGGATTTTGGCCTGCATCAATAGGACATAGTGTCTAGATCTAGGGAAGTAATGCTACCCCTCTATTCTGCTTTGGTTAGACCACACCTGGAATATTGTGTCCAATTCTGGGCACCACAATTCAAGAGAGATATTGACAAGCTGGAATGTGTCCAGCGGAGGGCGACTAAAATGATCAAGGGTCTGGAGAACAAGCCCTATGAGGAGCGGCTTAAGGAGCTGGGCATGTTTAGCCTGAAGAAGAGAAGGCTGAGAGGAGATATGATAGCCATGTATAAATATGTGAGAGGAAGCCACAGGGAGGAGGGAGCAAGCTTTTTTTCTGCTTCCTTGGAGACTAGGACGCGGAACAATGGCTTCAAACTACAAGAGAGGAGATTCCATCTGAACATGAGGAAGAACTTCCTGACTGTGAGAGCCATTCAGCAGTGGAACTCTCTGCCCCGGAGTGTGGTGGAGGCTCCTTCTTTGGAAGCTTTTAAACAGAGGCTGGATGGCCATCTGTCAGGGGTGATTTGAATGCAATATTCCTGCTTCTTGGCAGGGGTTTGGAATGGATGGCCCATGAGGTCTCTTCCAACTCTTTGATTCTATGATTCTATGATTCTATGAGAGACAGGGCCTTCTCGGTGATTGCTCTCCGGCTATGGAACTCCCTTCCTGGTGAGATCACGTCTGCCCCTTCTCTCCTGTGCTTTAGAAGGATGGTAAAAACTTGGCTGTGGGACCAGGCTTTCAGGACAGGGCAATAAACGAGCAATAGGAAAGATTGCCCGGTCAATTAGATTTGACGTGGATGAATAGGACAGTTTTAAATTGTGTATTTTAATATTTTGATAAATGTTTTTAATGTTTATGTATGTATATAAGAATTTGTGTCCTGGCATTGAATGTTTTCCGTATATATGCTGTGCTCTGTCCTGCGTCCCCTTCGGGGTGAGAAGGGTGGAATAGAAATGTTTTAAATAAATAAATAGATAGATAAATAGATAAATAGATAAATAAATAGATAAATAGATAAATAGATAAATAGATAAATAGATAAATAGATAAATAGATAGATAAATAGATAAATAAATCTAGCATTACTGACAACACAATCATATAATGTTTAGTTCAACTTAAGGTGCATCTACACCAGTGTTTCTCAACCTGGGGGTCGGGACCCCTGAAGGGGTCATGAGGGGGTTTCAGAGGGGTCACGAAATACGATCAAAAACATATATTTCTGATAGCCTTAGGAACCCCTTGGACAAAGAAGGCTGAAGATCTCTCCACCTGTCCTTCTCTTCTTCCCACCAAAAGCCCTTCTCCTGCTGTTATTGTCCATCGTTGGTGGAGTTCAGAATGCTCTCTGATTGTAGGTTAACTATAAATCCCAGCAACTACAACTCCCAAATGACAAAATCAGTCCCTCCCAACCCCACCAGTATTCAAATTTGGGCATAACAGGTATTTGTGCATATCAGACATTTACATTACAATTCATAACAGTAGCAAAATTACAGTTATGAAGTAGCAATGAAAATAATGTTATGGTTGGGGGTCACCACAACACGAGGAACTGTATTATGGGTCATGACATTAGGAAGTTTGAGAACCACTGATCTACACTACAAAATTATTGCACCTTGACACCAACTTAACCGCCATGGCTTAATGCCATGGACTCGTGTAATTCTACACTGCAGATGTGCCTTAAGCATCCTCTTAGCTAAGCAGCAGCCAAAAGATTATAATGAAGTTCACTTTCTAATTTTGTAGTGGCCAAGTGCATTCTGATCTCTTTTAGGAATGGCAAAGTGTAACAAGGTTTTGCAAACATTATGTCACTGGTGGAGTACTAAAATGACTTTGGGAAAAGCCTGAGTTATGTGTACAATATGTTCAAATTAGTGCTGCATAACCTAACCCTTTGCATATTTTAAAGAGTGGCAAAGCAACATGATTTTGCACTTGTGAGGCTTGCTTTAGTGGCCTCTTTATTAATATTTGAACTTATTTAAACAAATGGAGCAATGAAGATCTAGCATATGTGGTGAGAGAGGGAGTCAATTCTTGCTTAAAATTAACTGGACAGTCAGAAAAGAGATAGTTTTTAAAGAGGATAATAAAATAGAATGAATGCTAAGAAGACTCATTAGTCTGGAAAGTATCAGGAGTATAAAAAACATCTTGCTTTCTTCTTTCCATTTTTTTTAAAAAACTGAACAAGTTTATTGCCTACTATGAAAAGGATTGGTGAGTTTGTTCACTGCTAGAAGAAAGCTCGTGTGACCCTTTTATTATAATTTGGTTGGTTGAATTAGAATGGAATTAAATAAATGAATCTGGTGTTTTTATACTAAATCCGGTTTTAATCCCAAATAGAGTAGACCCATGAAATCTATGGAGTCATGGTAAATCCCACTGATTCACTAGGTCTACTGTACTTTGGGTGTTGTAGGTTTTTTTCGGGCTATATGGCCATGGTCTAGAGGCATTCTCTCCTGACGTTTCACCTGCATCTATGGCAAGCATCCTCAGAGGTAGTGAGGTCTGTTGGAACCAGGAAAAAGGGTTTATATATCTGTGGAATCCAATCACCTCTCAACAAAAGTTTGCTCCAGGCATTGTCAGGCCATTATATGCTAATCAAGGTGGTCAGTTGAAACATTCACACCTAGCTCCAGCAGACAAGAGTCCTTTGTCCCACCCTAGTCATTCCATAGATATATAAACCCTTTTTCCTAGTTCCAACAGACCTCACTACCTCTGAGGATGCTTGCCATAGATGCAGGTGAAACGTCAGGAGAAAATGCCTCGAGAACATGGCCATATAGCCCGAAAAAACCTACCACAACCCAGTAATTCCAGCCAGGAAAGCCTTCGACAATACATTCTACTGTACCGTATTTATTCATTCATTTATTTGCCATATTTATATCCCATCCAAAGGGGACTCAGAGTGGCGTACATAATGGCATACAACACATACAACACATATCAAGCAAATAAAATAATTGCATTGAAAGAACAGCTAAAACATTTAACATTAACATTAAAATCACATAATGCAATTTTGTAGTCCAGGCAATTCCAGTTATCATTGCACCATCCCAAATTCACATATTGCACTGATAGATTAACCAAAAACTTGGTCCCACACCCACATTTTCAAGTTTTTCCCTAAAGGTCAGGAGGGAGGGAGCTGATCTGATGTCACTAGGAAGGGAATTCCATAGACAAGGGGCCACAACTGAGAAGGCCCTGACTCTCATCCCCAACAACTGCACCTGTGAAGAGGTGGGACCAAAAGCAGGGCCTCCCCAGAAGATCTTAATTTCCAAGATGGTTCACAGAGGGAGATGAGTTCACTTCAGACTGGTAAGCTGGGCCAGAATTGTTTAGGGCTATCTGAGGAGGATGAGCATTGTTTGGATGGTGTAGTAGCTAAGAGAAATAAAACACATAATGGTTTGGAGCACAACCAAGAATTGAGAAGAAAAAACTATTTATAAGAGTATTGCCTGTATAATAGATGCCAAACGAGGACCTTAGTGCTCATGACTTGAACACCAGAAGAGGATCTAGCTGGACATCTCTAACTGCCTTAGTCCTACTAAAAATGTTATTTTCAAACTCTAGTCCTCCAGGTGTTTTGGTCTTTAACTCCCAGAATCCTCGGCTGCCTTGATCACTGAGCAGGGATCTGGGGGCTGAACTCCAAAATATCCAGAAGACAAAATGTTAGGAAACACTGTCTAAAGCTTGCAAGCAAAGTGAAAGAACAAATGTCAGTGTTGATGTCCTCCTGCCTCTCAGTCACTTACACACAAACTGCAGATGCACAAGAGATCTTCATGGTTGATAAGTCATCTTCCTCCCTCTCCCCCATAACAGTGACCATGGGGCTTCACAAATGCCTGGAGGTTGTTTTTAGATGGAAGACAGGAGGCAAGATAACAGTTTCATGCATTGTCCAACGAACAAAATACCAAACCATGTTGGCTCTAGAACAGTGGTTCTCAACCTGTGGGTCCCCAGAGATTTTGGCCTTCAACTCCCAGAAATCCCAACAGCTGGTAAACTGGCTGGGATTTCTGGGAGTTGTAGGCCAAAACACCTGGGGACCCACAGGTTGAGAACCACTGCTCTAGAAGGTGATGAGCATATCTAAAATATGATACGTCATTAGCAGATTATTCTCCTACATCTTCACCACAATTGTTAACTCATTTAAGAAAACTTATTCTATTCATAATTGAAGGCAAAGTGCAATGGCCCATATAAGCCACCAGATGAAGTCCTTACCTCAAGGGATTTATGTTGGTCTGGTGGTGGAAGGTAGATTCCTTGCTAGGTGACTAACTGTGAGGTTGGTCTCGGTTGCAGTGTGACCTTTAAAGCATCCAAAAAATTGATGAACCCTATTAGTGGCATAGTGGTTTAAATGTTAGACTATGACCCTGAGAGACCATTGTGAGAATCCATGCTCAACCATGGAACTCACTGGGTGAGTCACATGCTTTCAACCTCAGAGGAAGGCAATGGAAAACCCCTCTGAATCAATCTTGCCAAGAAATCTCTGTGAAAGGGCCATGTTAGGGTTGCCCTGAGTCAAAAATGGCTTGCAGACACAACAACAATCAACAAAATAAGAGTCAGAACCTCAGACAGCTCTCTTAAATCTCAAACCAAAATCTGGAAAAGTGAGTTTTTCTTAACTTGCCTTGCTAACAGAGTAAAGACAATTGAGTGTATCTAGAATTAATGCAGTAGGACACCACTTTAACTGCCATGACTCATTGGTATGGAATCGTGGGAGTTGTAGTTTTACAATGTATTTGGCCTTCTCTACCAAATGAAGCTAGTGTCCCACCACCAGACCAACACGGACTGTCTACAGACGTCACATGCAACTCCTGGAACGATTCCATCATTGCTGTCTCCGGAAAATCCTGCAAATATCTTGGGAAGACAAGCTGACAAGCATCAGCATGCTGGAAGAAGCAAAGACCACCAGCATTGAAGCAATGGTCCTCCACCATCAATTCTGCTGGACTGGCCATGTTGTCTGGATGCCTGGCCACTGTCTCCCAAAGCTGTTGCTCTACTCCAAACTCAAGAACGGAAAATGGAATTTTGGTGGACAGGAAAAGAGATTTAAAGATGGGCTCAAAGCCAACCTTAAAAACTCTGGCATAGACACTGAGAACTGGCCCTTGAGCGCTCTAGCTGAAGGTCAGCTGTGACCAGCAGTACTGCAGAATTCGAAGAGGCACGAATGGAGGGTGAAAGAGAGAAACGTGCCAGGAGGAAGGCGCGTCAAGCCAACCCCGACCGAGACTACCTTCCACCTGGAAACCAATGTGCTCACTGTGGGAGAAGATGCAGGTAAAGAATAGGGCTCCACAGCCACCTACAGATCCACAAGAATACTCACTGATCATAGAAGGCTATCCTACTCATCCAATGAGGGATTGCCCAAGAAGAAGAAGAAGAAGTGTCTCACCATGCTAAAACTCCAATATTTGATAGCATTGCTCAATTGATAGTTAAAGTGGTGTCAAACTACATCAACTCTATAGTGTGGATACACCCAAAGATCCTGCATCAAGGATGGGTCATTATTTTATACTCAAGAAGTTGGGCAATGTTTGCATAATCCTTCCTTGTTAGTAAATTGTAGCATTGTGCAAGTGAAGGCACAAGAAAATGTACGTGTGTATAGGCAGGCAGAATGTGTAATGCACATCTAAACTCAATCCATCTACAATGTACATCCATGTTATGTGCAATACTCATTCTCAATGCACATGTTCACATGTCCACTCCTGCAACCTTTAACTGGATATGGCTAGAGAACAACCATAATCATTATCGCATTCTTAATAGAAAATCATATTATTATTACCCAGAACCTTTTAATGCAAAGTTTGATTCTAAGCCAGACAGTTGTGGCTTTTCATAAGATTGCATTCCGAGCAGTAATTATATTTTAATGGGACTCCTAAAGCTTATTCTTCTTGGAATAAAATTATAATTTTCGTGCACTGTTTTCCCACATGCTGTATTGTTTCAAATGATTGCTGTTTTTCTCCTTATTGTACTCTATAATTAGCGGGAAGCCTCTATTTGCTGGTTCAATGGAAATGACAACACTTGTTTGCTATTTATCTCTTCTAATAGTCATGTGAATAATAATAGTAATAGTAATAGTAATGCAGTGATAACAATTAATTGTTGCCATCCATCACATTTTTTAAATAATAGGTTTTGGGGAAAATAATGCCTTTTGTGATTATTTTAATCTCCAACACCAGCTGAGAGCAGCTTTAATGTTGAAGTAGCAATTTCATGTATATTTCACTTCAGTTATGACCATCCATTAATAGCTTGCCTGCTCTATATAACATCTATTCAAAATGATTTTTAAAAAATTAAAAAGCACTACAGTGAAAAGGAAGGGATAGGAATAGAATGAGTAGGCCCCATATCTGAGATTCGTTGGGCTTGTTGAAATGTGGAGGATATATGTAATTAAACAAAAATAGCAGAGTCAGAAATTGGTGGGTGGTGGGCACTATCCTAATATGTGAAGTGTAATATTGGGGAGACAATAACGCTTGGCTTTCCCCAGTGTTTGACAAGGTCCTCCCATGCTAGTTTGCACATCTTGCACACATGAGAAGAAATTCTTTCTGGATTAGCAATGGAAAAAGATCAGTTTTAAAATATGGCCAAATCTCTATTTAAAGGAGCAAATTTGCCCAATGTTCTCATGCAACTTAAGAGAACAGGTAGATATGTAAGTTTCACATTCTGTCACTCCTGCATTTTTACAAATTCTAATCAAAATTGAAATGTCCACTCATCCTAAAAATTCCCATATATAGAGCTTATGGGTTATGGCCCAGCGGACCGGTCTGAATGTATCTCCTTCTACATCCCACCTTAAGATCTTTTGGGGAGGCCCTGTTCTCGGCCCCACCTCTATCGCAAATGCGCTTGGCAGGGACGAGGGACAGGGCCTTCTCGGTGGTGGCCCCCTGCCTGTGGAATTCACTCCCCGGTGAAATTAGATTATTGGCATCCCTCCTTTCCTTTAGAAAGAAGTTAAAAATGTGGATGTGGGACCAGGCTTTCGGGTAATCTTGCTGACAATGTGTTGCAACTCAGGGTAGTTTTCACCTTGCTCCAGACACCACCACACCAAGGCTGTAGGTTTTTGTAGTTTATTGAGAAAAGGAAAATCAAAACAAAGAAATAGAAATGCAATAGTTCCATAGGCAAAACAGAGACTTAAATGTAAAGGCAAAGTTCCCAAGATCCAAAGGCAAAAACATGAAGCATAATCTTTTATCAATGGTCAAACAAAGTCTATGGTAAACAGTTGAAAACAAGACCAATATCCCAGACTCAGGAAGCCAGAAGCGTGGTGCGAAAAGCCAAGGAAAATCTCCAGGAGTTAACATGGGAAGAGCAATGTTGGACTGACAACAACTGCCTGTCAGCTACAAGTCTAATACCCTTTGCGAACATGAAAGCATTGCATTGACCTTGAGCCCCTTTGGCTTCTCGCTTGCTGGTCAAGCGAGTGCTTCTCCAAAGCCTTAATTGCAAACGATCTTGTCTGCTCATTAATTCATTACCTGCAAGGCTATGCAACCCCTTATCTGGATCCAGTTGGGACGGATCCTCCACAATGTTACTTATAGACTTTGTGAATATCTGGATAAGAATGTGGTGGTGGACCTGAGGGTGGTTCCAGATTGCAGAAGAGTCCACTCCGACCTGGGTTTTAAAAACCGGAGTTGGGATGGACTGTAGTCCATACACAGCCCCAAAAGCCCGCACTTTCCACAGGCATTATCTACATGTCCTCCTGGTACCTACTAAGAGAACAAGGATCTGTCCCCCCTCCCCAACCCTTCCTCCCCCCAAAAAAACCTTTGAAAAATAAAAGAACTCACCCTGCTTCCATTAGCATGGTGCCAGAGGTCTCCAGGCATGTAAGAATGATAAACCAAAAGAAGTGGGGGCTAGGAGCAATTTTCCTCCTCCCCCCTTTCTCCTGGTACATTTCGCCAGGAGAGCTCCAGCACCACTCTAATGGTGGATGGGTAAGTTATTTTATTTTTAACTTTGGGGGGGGGGGGTTATAGCCCTTTCACATTTCCCAGGTCTGATTCAGGCCAGAAAACATGAAATGACTGCATTGATGGCCCCTTTAGAAGTCTGAGGGATAACCAATACTCCAGAGGACAGGAGCAGAATTCAAATCGATCTTGACAGATTAGAGAGATGGGCCGAAACTAACAAAATGAAGTTCAACAGTGACAAATGCAAGATACTCCACTTTGGCAGAAAAAATGAAATGCAAAGATACAGAATGGGTGACGCCTGGCTCGAGAGCAGTACGTGTGAAAAAGATCTTGGAGTCCTCGTGGACAACAAGTTAAACATGAGCCAACAATGTGATGTGGCGGCAAAAAACCAATGGGATTTGGCCTGCATCAATAGGAGCATAGTGTCTACTGTCTAGATCTAGGGAAGTAATGCTACCCCTCTATTCCACTTTGGTTAGACCACACCTGGAATATTGTGTCCAATTCTGGGCACCACAATTCAAGAGAGATATGGACAAGCTGGAATGTGTCCAGAGGAGGGCGACTAAAATGATCAAGGGTCTGGAGAACAAGCCCTATGAGGAGCGGCTTAAGGAGCTGGGCATGTTTAGCCTGAAGAAGAGAAGGCTGAGAGGAGATATGATAGCCATGTATAAATATGTGAGAGGAAGCCACAGGGAGGAGGGAGCAAGCTTGTTTTCTGCTGCCTTGGAGACTAGGACACGGAACAATGGCTTCAAACTACAAGAGAGGAGATTCCATCTGAACATGAGGAAGAACTTCCTGACTGTGAGAGCCGTTCAGCAGTGGAACTCTCTGCCCCGGAGTGTGGTGGAGGCTCCTTCTTTGGAAGCTTTTAAGCAGAGGCTGGATGGCCATTTGTCAGGGGTGATTTGAATCCAATATTCCTGCTTCTTGGCAGGGGGTTGGACTGGATGGCCAATGAGGTCTCTTCCAACTCTTTGATTCTATGATTCTATGATTCTGAGCAAGTAGGCCAGACAGTGGCCATCGAGGGTTTGACCCACACCTTTCAAGGAGGTGTGGAGCAAACCCTCTGACAAATTAATTCGCTACAAATCAGTTATCCTGCTTTGTGACAACTTAATTTGTTTTTACATGGGCATCGTTTGGACACCCCACTTGAAAATGTGGGAGCTCCTGTTTTTAAAGGGCTGTCTGGATGCACCCTGAGTGATGCTGCATCTCTACAGAATGACCATCAACATAGCCATGTTTCATATTAGAATCCCGAAGTTTGGCTCCGAAACCTACCCTAGACTTACATGAGGTCAACTTATACATGAGCACTTGTTATTTTCAGCAGGAGTAAATAGTTTAAAGTAGCACATCCCTCGTCTACTTTGGTTGTGGCTGGTAATCACATTTAGGTTGTCAGGGGAAGATACTCCCAAGATGTTGCACCTGCCTGCTTCATAGTTGTTGAAGATGAAGAGCCTCTCAGAAAGGGGAGAAAAGAGGAAGAATCTTTAATTCAGCACAGCAGACATGGCATAACATATGAAAAGTCAAGACTAGACTTTTAAGAGCTAAACACTCAAAGCCTTCTGCCTGAATGTTTGCTTCCTTATACATTTTTTAACAAAATGTTCTCAATGTCTGCCTATCCTTTTTGTGAAAAAATTGTGAATTTTGAGTAGTTCCCTTTTTAAAAAAATGAACCATGCATAAATTATACTCCCATTACCATTTTCTGGAAACTTTTTTCTATTATTGTTAAGAACCAAACAACAGCTAATGAGAACATATCGATGCAGCAGGATATTATTAGCAGAAATGTGGGAGGAGGTTCAAGTAATTCTGCCTAGAAAAAAAAATAAAACACACACATACCAATTTGTTTCATTTGTATGCAATGCAGAGAATATAGAAAATCTGTTTTGTTTCAGCTTCACTTATTCAAATTAACAGAACTGAGAGCTGCTTGTATTGCCTTGATCTTGTAAGATAGAGATGGGCAAAATGTTGCCTTTAGGCACCATGTGGCTCCTGGGATCCATTTTTGAGTTCTCCAGACTCCCCTAAAGCTCCTAATGCTTCTTTTTTTTCTTTTTGTAAAGAGCATTTTTAGACTTTTTAACCTGAGGACCACATATACCCCCCCACCCCCAAACTTTTCAGTTCTATAGAGAAAGCCACCCACCTCTCCCAGCATCCCCAAATACTTCTATTTTCATTACAGAACATCTCAAAATGATGGCAGGAAGTAACATGCTATCATTCCAGTACTCAAGTTGTGACTCTTGTGAAAGAAGTACAAGGATCCCCCCCCCCTCCAGGCCCCCATGGATATCCACATTATTGGAGGTTCAGATGCCGTAAAATTGTTCTTTTTATATAGAATGGCAAATAAAATATTTTCAAGATGTGGAGAGTTGGATAAGCGGACACCATATCTGTACCCCGCCCTTCTCACCCTGAGGGGACACAGAGCTGCCTTACAATAGGGAACAATTAAATGCATTATCAAACAAATAATAACAGAAATAAACTGGGTTGTTGTAGGTTTTTTCGGGCTGTATGGCCATGGTCTAGAGGCATTCTCTCCTGACGTTTTGCCTGCATCTATGGCAAGCATCCTCAGAGATAGTGAGGTCTGTTGGAACTAGGAAAAAGGGTTTATATATCTGTGGAATGACCAGGGGGAGACAAAGGACTCTTGTCTGCCGGAGCTAGGTGTGAATGTTTCAGCTGACCACCTTGATTAGCATACAATGGGCTGACTGTGCCTGGAACAAACTTTTGTTGAGAGGTAATTCGATGTCCCTGTCTGCTTCCTCTCTGTTGTTGTGCTGTTGCAATTTTAGAGTTTTTTTAATACTGGTAGCCAGATTTTTTTCATTTTCATCTGGCTACCAGTATTAAAAAAAAACTCTAAAATTGCAACAGCACAACAACAGAGAGGAAGCAGATTATTATTATTATTATTATTATTATTATTATTATTATTATTATTCAATCCACGCTGCCATATTATGCAGTTTGAAACTGCATTATATGTCAGTATAAATGGGGGTCATAGTAGTCAGTGTAGAATATCACATGATGATAAGAATAAGGATAATAAAATTGTCTGGCATACCACCAAATTACAAAGACATGGAGAAAGAACTTTTTACTACTTGACCATTCATGGTCTACCAAAAGGCCTATCTCACTGATAACAAATTACAAGTTTGTCTCACAGCTGGCCTCTTGGAATATTCTTTCACCAAAAAAATAATTTTCCCTTGGAGAAAAAGAAAAGGGTTTCAAGTAGGCCTGTTTGATCAAGAAAAAATTTGTTTCTAAAATCGATTTGTAATTGGGGTGTTTTTTTGTTTCGATATTTAAAATAATTACAAAATTTTCCCAAAAAAAAGTTTCGGTATTTACGAAATTTCGTAAATATTTACAAAACATTTTGTAAAGATGGCGGACCCCCGCGCATGCGTAAAAACACTTCCGAAGCTTCGTTATTTCTGAGGATGCCTGCCATACATGCAGGCAAAACGTCAGGAGAGAATGCTTCCTTCCTTCCCCTTCCCCCTTTCTCTCCCCTTCCCCCTTTCTCTCCCCTTCCCCTTCCTTCTCCTTCCCCCTCCCTCCTTCCCTCCCTTCCTTTCCTTCTTCCTTCCTTCCTTCCTTCCCTTGCCCCAGATGCCGGCCCGGGGAAGCCAGCTTTGCCTGGCCACGCCCACCCGGCGCCGCCTCCGCTTGTTCTCCTGGCACAGCTGGGAGGGGAACAGGAGGTGCTTCATGGCCGCAGATCTTCTTCTGCTGTGCTCTCTTGTTCTCCGTGGCCACGAGACGCCACCTGCTTCCCTCCCAGCCGTGCCAGGAGAACAAGCGGAGGCAGCGCCTGGCCCGGTGTACCACGGAGAGAAAGAAGAAGGAAGGAAAGGAAGGGAGGGAAGGAGGGAGGGAGGGGAAAGGAGAAGAAAGGGAAGGAAGGAAGGGGAAGGGAAGAGAAAGGGGCCAGGGGAAGGAAAGAAGGAAAGAGGGGGAAGCCTGGTCCGGCAAAGTTTGGTCCAGATCCAACATTGTTTGAGTCCACAGTGATCTCTGGATGTAGGTAAACTACAACTCCAAAACCAAAGGACACTGCCCACCAAACCCTTCCAGTATTTTCTGTTAGTCAGGGGAGAACTGTGTGCCAAGTTTGGTTCAATTCCATCGTTGGTGGGGTTCAGAATGCTCTTTGATTATAGGTGAACTATAAATCCCAGTAACTACAACTCCCAAATGTCAATGTCTATTTCCCCCAAACTCCACCAGTGCCCTAAGGGCGAGCGCGCGCGGGCCGGCCAATCGGGAGCCGCGCTCGCGCCCAACAGGCAGGGGCGGGGCTTGGCTCACTGCAGTGATGGGCAACCTTTTGAGCTTGGTGTGTCAAAATTCGCCAAAAAACCAAGCATAATTCAGATGGGGTGCCACTTTGAGAGTGAAAAGGAAGGAAGGAAGGAAGGAAGGAAGGAAGGAAGGAAGGAAGGAAGGATCTGGAAAAGGGAGGAAGAGAGAGGAGGGAATGCAGGAAGGGGCCAGCGGCTGCAGGAAACTCCCTAACTTGGCCCTCCTGCCTCAGGAAAGTTTGACTAGCTGCCAGCCCAGCCTGAGAGAGAGAGACAGAAGCAGCAGCGCCACTGGATGGGTTGAGCTGAGGAGGAGGAAAAAAAGACCCCAACCACCAAGCGTGCGCCTGTGTGTGCGCGCGCGGGTAGAGACTCCCTTCACCAAAAGCGGCCATGTCAAAGGCACAGCCGGGTGATTGGCAGGCGAGGGGCAGAGCCGGAGGATCCTTTCTCCCGCGACGCGCTCCTGCCTTAAAGAGACAGCACACTTTTTTCCCTCTCTCCCTCTCTTTCGACTGTTTGGAGGAGCGAGCAAGCAAGCAAGCTCACTGGGTGCGTGCTCGCGCCGCCCGCCCCATTTACGAAACGGGCGAAAGCTCGTAAAAACTTTGGGGGCTGCCGTTTTGATATTTAAAAACCCTTCCGGGTTTGAAAATATGTTTTGTTATCGTTTCGGATATGCAAAAATTAACGAATGTTTAACGAATTAACGAATTAACGAACGAAACCGCACAGGCCTAGTTTCAAGAAGTCTCAAATGACTTGCTTCTTCTTGTCTTCAGCCATCACCTTCAGACTGAGAAATACCTTTCCTCTAGCTGCCACTCTGCTCTTTCCTTAAAACCTAATGACCAAGCTATTAATTCTTTCCCTTTACTATTAATGATGCATTTTGTGATTTAAGTTGAAAATCCATTTCATACCATCCTGCATGCAGATGAGGAGGACGCAAATAGTTTATGGCAGGCAATAAACCAAATGAAGCTGGGGGGTTTGGAAGAAAAGAAGAAGAAGAGGCGAAAGAAAAGGGGGAGGAATGGGGAAGGGAAGAGATTCATCAAGGAAGCTTGCTTCAGTGACTGTATCATAGAGAAAATGATCAAGGTGTTTCTCCAGAAGCAAAAAGAGAAAGAAAGAAAAATTGAAGCATTAATATGAAAGTGAATTTTTTGTCAAGTGGAGTGCTATTGCACAAAACTGTTTTACTACAGTTGGGAAGAAGCATTGCCGTTCCTATTTAAATACTCAATAGAAAGTTTGTTCTTATAATAGAATCACACTATTTCTTTTAAAACTGAAGTGAAATTTGCAAAAGTAAAACACATACAAATGTATGGTTTTGTGTGTATGTGTGACTATATACGCTATTTGCACAATAGAAAGTGGAACTGTCAAAAGGTAAAATATGAGTAGAAGAACAAAGCTCCTTTCACTCAAAGTGAATATAGTAATATCCCTATTGTTGCAGAACCAATTATGAGTTTTCTTGTGCCCTGAGGAAAGTAGTTTATTTATGAATTTGCTATGTGTAAGTGATTCTATAGTATACTTCCTCCAAAAGTTATCATATAGTTACATTTGAGGGCTTATCAAATTCCTAGAGAAGATGCCTCACTAGGAATTTCTAAGTTCTCCAACACAAGTCTTTGGTAAGCTCTGGACCGTGTATTTAATCGTGTTCGTAACCAGGTTAATCCTCATGGATATGGAGGTCTTACTGTACAAACATGGTTAGAAATTGGTTGGTCACATTCATTAATCATGAAGGTTTGTGCATACACTTGTTTGTTTTTGGGTGGGATGCAGAAAGCTATTTTCTATCTTTAATGTGCCATATGATAAACCTCCCCACATACAACTTTGTGGGGGACATTAATGCTATTTACTAGAAGGAAGAAGGAAGTTTGGAGGTGATTCACATGCTCGATGCCAAATCAGCCCTGAGAATAGTCTCAATAGGGACTCCTCAGAAGGGAGTCCACACTGCCCAGTGGCATCAAACATGGTTCACCTTTGCTGGGTGGTGATCCTAATGCCGCCCCCCCTCCCACTCCATGTTATTGTGGTCTCCTGCTGTGACATGGATCCTACTTGTTCTTTGTCACAAGCTGTGATGACACCCCTTCCTCTCCCTTTCCATTCACAGTGAATCTCATCACCCTGATTGACATCACTGCAAGTGATGGCACACAGATAAGATTGATGTCATGGCCAGAGACTGCTGCAACATGAAAGGCAGGAGGGGACAGTGACTGCCATCCCATGTCCCAAGATCTCCAGAATAGTAGTCTAATGCAACAATCACCACATCATGTTGGTTTTGTTTTCCTCACAGGTTTCTTCTATTTGGTGTATTTGTTGTGTGCAAAGGTCAATGTCAGGGCCGAGCACAAGATAAGCCAAAGACCATATTTCATTTATAAAGAAAACTAACTCAAGTCCTAACTCTTTTAAGGTCCAGCCAAGATAACAGAATTGCAAAATCACAAACTGATAATGATGAGATGATGGCAAGGTCAAAATTCCAATTAGTGAAGACAAGCCAAGGAGTACTGAGTCAGGAGAGAACCAACAGCAAAGGATAGTCCAGTAGTCAGATGCCAGGAGTTCAATTGTCAAGGTTCACAAATCAAAGACCAAGAATACAGGAAAACAAACCACAGAGTTCAGAAGTCAAGCCAGGAATACAAACCGAAGTCAAAGTCCATCAATCAACAACCAAGAAGTCAAAACCAGCAATTCAGGAATACAAACAGGGTCCAAAGCAAAAGTACAGGAAACCACAATCAGAGTCCAGAAATCTAACCAAGAGGCAGCAGATCCAAGGTCAAGGACAAAGATGCAAACTTCTCTTTATTTAGAGGTCTCAGCTAAAGCTTGTCTCCTCCATCATCCACCACTAATCAGTGGAGCCCCTTTCCTTGTTTCATAGCCCGATTAACAATTTCCAGGCTTGCTGGAAATACTGGGAAGAGTCGTCTTTTGCCTGAGAATTGCCTGCAGCAGTAGCCAGGCCAGGCCAAACTGACTGCTGGCCATGGCACTCCTCTTCAAAGTTCTTCCTAAAATCAGAGCACATTCATCTGTTAATCAACTGGCAAGAAATCCACAATCCACCACTAGTTTGACAGTTTCAGTCAGAGCTTTTTAAATTGATGGAGAAATAGATTAAAAGCTGGGAAAAGAAAACACTAAAAATATGTCAATTCATAAGATGTCTTGAAACTCAAGACAGATTAAAGCAGAAACGGGTGTTAATGAAGGCAAGGGTCCCATTGATCAGAACACTGGAGAACTGCAGAAAACTATTGTTCCATGATTTTCCTATCTGTGTGGGAGAGTGAAAATCACCACTCCAGAAATCTCTTAGTGGGTTCTTTCAGATTTGGAGGAGATTATATTTTCCAAAACCAGAAACTAGTGTTGCTCCCAGCTTAGGAGGGGCAATGCAAGTCAATGGGTTTGACAATGAAAAATTTCACCCAGGAGGCTGATTTCAGTAATTTTATTTTATTTTCGTTTTGAACTGGGATGATCTCACAGAATCTGAAAGCAATGAAGAATTCCCAAGAAGACTGTAGAATTATTATATCTTTGATCTCGACTTTTAACACAGGGTCATGTTTCTCCAGTGTGTGTCCTGGATGCTATTGGTTATTAATTTTATTCCTTTTGTAAGCTTTCTTGGGAGGAAGAAGAACAAGAAAACTGAAACCATGTTTTTTTAGTGTTATTTATGTTGTGCTTGGCCTAGCAACCACAACCTGACAAGTAACCAATTGTTTCAGACAGATGGCATCTGAGCAGAGGCATGCCAAAATGCAGATTCTATATCTACCACCTTCTGGTCTAATACTATATATATGGAGAGGAGATAGAGAGAGAAAGAGAGTGTCTTAGAATCTCGTCAGACTGCAAATCCTTGGCATCTTCACCTCTCAAGTAGACAGTGCTGCTAAGATAAAGGCCTACAACTTCTGGCCTTCCAGTTGTATGATTAATTTTCAAGCTGCTTTCTAGGATTTTCTTAAGTAGAGATGTAAATATTCATTTCTGTCATTCTAACATTCAAGGATTAATACTTTGAAAAGTTTATTTATTTCATTCTCTCACATCAAAATTTAAAAAAAATAGGTTGACTTCTTGCTGGATGAGATTATGAGATTATTGAGCATTCTCTACAATATCTGAAAGAATAATAGTTTGCACCAAGGAGGAAGGACTACAGTTTTGGTATTGTCACATCTTTGGTTTTGCAACCACAGGGAACAATAGATGTATTTTTATTTGCACAAAATACATATCTGTTTTGTCAGTCGTAGCCTTTATTTTGGTCAATAAATATCTGTTTTGTGCCTTAGAGCACACTTTAAGAGAAAGGTGAGTTATAAATGCAAATGGAAAAACAAAACAAAAAAATAGAATTTGACAATTTTCTCTATGGGACATTATTTATTTGGGTTGTTGTAGGTTTTTCCGGGCTATATGGCCATGTTCTGGAGGCAATTTTCTCCAAGCATCCTCAGAGGTAGTGAGGTCATTATTTATTTGTTTGTTTGTTTATTATTTGAACTTATATGCCGCCACTCCCCTGGGGCTCGGAGCGGCTTACAAGAACAGGCTAAAATCGAACACAATTTAAAAACAATTTAAAACAATTTAAAAACAGCAATATCAAAGATCAAAGGCCTGTCGAAACAGATATGTCTTAGATGCCCTGCGGAAAGCTGATAAGTCCCGCAAGGCACGGACTTCAAGTGGCAGAGTATTCCAGAGTGATGGTGCCACTGCTGTGAAGGCTCTGCATCTGGTTGCTGTTAGACGCAAGGTCTTGACGCTGGGAATTTCCAATAGATCTTGGTCCTCAGAATGGAGGGATCTCTGGGGTTGGTAGGGGGTGAGGCGGTCCCTTAGATACATCGGCCCCAGACCATGCAAGGCCTTAAAGGTGAGTACCATCACTTTGAAAGTGATCCGGTACTCAATTGGTAACTAATGCCCCTGCAGTAAGATTGGTGTTATGTGGCATCTCATCGGAATTCCCGCAAGAAGTCGAGCAGCTGCGTTTTGTACCAACTTGAGCTTCCGGATCATTATGCTATGTCAAGTCATCTCTACCTATAAAAACAAGGGTAACAACTATGAAGGCCAAAGCCCAGTTTTTCCCAACCCACTGCATGCTCTCCCTCAAACACCCAAAGCTTCGTTTTGTACTGGAGTCCCTCTCAAAATGGCACCCGATCACTTACATTTTGAGATGAACTGCAGAAAGGAACCAAAGCATTGGGTTTCAGTATGGAATTCTGAGGTGCTTGTGAAGTGGAGTGGATTATTTTTTGCATTTTACACATTTGAAGGGAACCTCTGTATGTTAAAAATGTTGGGCTTTTGGTGGCTTTGGTGACTGGCCCCAGCCAAAACATCTTCCATCTATACTGCACTATAAATGGTGCTTTAAGCCTGAATCCCTGCACAATCTCTCTGCATGGGTCTTCTGCATTTTACAATGTATTGTTCAGCATTTTCAGCATTACATTTCCTGGAGTTCATGTGGACATGAGATAACAATGTAACTCATGTTCTCTGCATCCTGAATGCTAATGTCTTCTTTGCTTCCTGCTATGAATGTGGCATTTTGTTTAATTAGCAGTGGAATACTACTTGCTGTTATTTGTCCATAAGAAAGAAAAAAAGACAAGAAAGGGAAGAGGAAAGAAAAGAAAACATTCTCTATGCTAGGAAATCCAGAGCATAGTAAATGAAGATCAAATGCAGCTCTTAAAGAGGAGAGATCTCAGAATACAAGAACTGAAATGTCGAAAAGTACCCAAATTCCCTGCCTCTGCATTAAATCACATTCTTGGGCTGTCTCTCACTTAAGGCAGAATCAATTCCCATCTTTTTTCTCCACTTTTAAAACAGAAGTACATGACAGTAAAGTGAATGCATGTTTGATATTTAGCACTTATTCTGGGGATGAGAAGCACGTACAAGACAGACTTAGCAGCTGAGAAGATAGTGTTTTATCCTTTTTCACCCAAAATCACTCTCCTCTTAGCACCTTGCTCCTAGCCTTCCAAACTTCCCAAGCTACATTAGTTTCTGGTTAAAAGGGGAAAATCCAGTTACTGGGAACAGTAACTGTAAACCAGGTCTATATTTGTCTGCAATGCTGTGCTAGGGATGCTGCACCAAGGATAGCCAATAAGTGATATTATTGGA
Source organism: Anolis sagrei ordinatus (assembly GCF_025583915.1). Classification (NCBI taxonomy): domain Eukaryota; kingdom Metazoa; phylum Chordata; class Lepidosauria; order Squamata; family Anolidae; genus Anolis; species Anolis sagrei. The sequence continues at coordinate 11,759,801 of NW_026845477.1, read as the reverse complement.
CTACAACTCCTATCAACCTCTGCCATATTTTGGGAAGTCCATTTCTGATCGGGTTGCCAAAAGGCCATACCAAAAATCATCTCAACCCTTTTTAGTGCAGATTATTCTTTTTGAAACCTAACTATATGTTCACCTTAGTTTTCATTTATATTTATAAAATGCAATCTTTTCTTGCTCAGAGGAATAGAGTGAATGTTTAGTTGTATTACAAAATGTGGAGATTTGTTGAGCATATATCAAAATATGCATATTTTGGTGTGTGTGTGTGTGTATTATTGGAAATCTTTTTGGAAACTTTGGTTTTGAACTTACAACTTAAACAGAGGCTGGATGGCCATCTGTCAGGGGTGATTTGAATGCAATATTCCTGCTTCTTGGCAGGGGGTTGGACTGGATGGCCCATGAGGTCTCTTCCAACTCTTTGATTCTATGATTCTATTGATCCAGTTTCTCCTTGGAGAATTCAGATTGTTTTCTTTCTTCCATTTAAAAAACCCATCAGTTTTTCCTTTTCTCTGAGAGAATACATGGAGATTTACAGAAATTCCCATTTTCATTTCAGAAGACTTTGATGTGATGGACATTGTTCATTTTACTCTTCCATGCAAGAAGAACAACAAAAATTTCAGATATGAGAATGCATAGAACTTCACACAGTTTTCAACCATGTTCTACATTTCAGAAGACTCTTTAGCAAAAAAAAAAAATCAAAATGCACATGTTTTCTGCACAGAAAATACCTTGTTTTTCTGAAAAAAATTCTTAACAAAAAGCAAAAATTCTTTTTTATTTAGAATTATTAGACAGTCGAACATGCTGCCATCTCAGAGTATGGTGGAGTATCATCCTCTGGAGATTTTAAATCAGAGCCTGGATGGCCATCTTCTGAGAAGGATTTGCAGGTTGCAGGTTGATGTTAGACTGGATTTCCCCTGGGGTCTCTTCCAGCTCTATAATTCTATGAAATACAATGACATATAATAGGATACCAGTAAGAGTACCCTACCCAATCTACACAAGGACTGATGTACATCAATGTGCATCAGTATGAAACATTGGTGTGCATTATACATTGATGCACATTATGTACCGGCACACATGGGGTACTGAAGTACATTGAACACCAATGTGAATTTTTCACATTGTCAACTTTGATATATACAAACATAATAGCAGGGTTATTTTTCCTGGAGGAAAACCTTATGCAAAGTGCAATTCTAATTCCAATAGTGGCAAATCTGCTGATGAAGATGTAAGGCCCTAACAGGATTCTGACATTCATGCTTACTTTTGTTCAAAGACACTTTCTTTAAAAGAGACGTAAAGTGCAAAGAATACTGTAGGAGTCAAAGGATGGAAAACAAATCAAGCAGGTTTACATTTCCCTATGAAAGTATCCATTATGCAAACCATTAGACAGTCAATAGGACAAAGTGCATGTTGCATCCAATAATCCATATAGCTCCTAGATTTATGACGGCTCTCATCAAAGAAAAATATGCACCAAAATGCATATTGAAATATATACTGATTTCCTGCAGAAAGAGGGTAGGAGGAAGAATGTAACTAATGCAGAACCTGATACAAAAATACAATGTGATTCTGGTGTGATTCTGCAATGTTAACCCCTGCACATTAGCTGGTGCAGTTAGTGCAGGACCCCCATGAAAGTGGAAATATCAGGAATAATATAACACCATTTTAAATATGTAAGAATGCCATTCCAGTGCCTATTAGGTCCCCCATTTCAACTCAATGGTTCATATTAGCCAAAGGACCTAGAGGTTGCAGATTTCTCAGTTCTTGTGGGTTTTTTCGGGCTATATGGCCATGTTCTAGAGGCATTTCTCCTGATGTTTCGCCTGCATCTATGGCAAGCAGGCGAAACGTCAGGAGAATTGCCTCTAGAACATGGTCATATAGCCTGAAAAAACCCACAAGAACTGAGTGATTTCAGCCATGAAAACCTTCGACAATAGATTGCAAATTTGTTTGTGGATAATCAAATCTGCAAAAGTCAAACCTGGAAATGGGGGAGAGGGGCAACTACATTATATTTACAAAAGTCCATAAATGAAAAAAAGAAAGAAAAATTAAGGAAAAGAAGGAAAAACCATACAGGGTTTAAGCACTTATTTTCCCCTATCAGTCTTGTTGTAAACAAGAAAATGTGTGAATATTCTTTATATCCATCTCTGGTCCTCTTCCATGACTGATAGATTGAGCTCTGTGTTTCAAAAGTACACAAACATTCAGAAAAATAATAATAATGCAAACAATTTTTTATTTACAGATAAATCCGGTCCTGGGAATTATTAGTAATTTTATCATTATCAGGATCAAGTCATAACAGAAAGCAATGGCTCAGCATTCTGGTTTCAAAAAAAAATACTGCTCTAAGGGTTCATATGCTCTCCAAAGACCTCCACATGTGTTTGTGGCACTCTACAAATCTTACATCTTGGAATTTATTTTGGAGACAAGCATAATGAAAAAGAAAGAAACAGAAGATAAGTGAGAGATGTCAGAATTCTAATATCTTTTTTATTAGCATTCTGCATTATTTACTGTAAGGAGGACAAGGAACAGAAACAATTCAAGAGTAAGAGAGATGGTGGATCATTTGGGAGATGCCTTGTTAATATTGGAAGGGAAACGTCTACGTTCTGCTCCTAGTTAAACTTGTAAACAAGCTTGCTTTTGGGGACAAAGGGGAAGAAAAAGACATTATCTTTGAAACACTCTTTCAGCAGCCCTGCTCTTTATAGGCCATTTATTTTGCTTACTAAATTATATAGCGTCCCAATGTTATTCTGCAGGCGGAATTCACAGCCATGAGAGACCAATATATGCGAGGTGGAGAAGGCTTCGTTATTTGCTATTCCATCACAGATCGTCACTCCTTTCAAGAAGCGGCAGAATTCAAAGAGCTCATTTATCGTGTCCGACGCACCTATGACATCCCGTTGGTGTTGGTGGGGAACAAAATTGATCTCAAGGAGCTGAGGCAGGTAAGCCTATCTGTTGTCTTTTCAGTGAAGTTGGGTCGTGTCTGTAGGGTACACTGTACAACTCGAACTATTGCTGTGAACCAATACCTAGAATATATGTCTCACCAGCCAAAGAGCTCTTAAAGTAAAAAAAAAATCTTTGGGTTGCCTGGAATCTTACAACTTACTACCCCTCTCATTTATTGCCTACTTTGGATTGCTAAAGCTCAATGTTCAATGAAAGCTAAAGCTAAAAGCAACAATGTGCAAAACTGCAACAATTTGCAAAACCAGTGATGGTTGGCTTCTAGGAGCCAGTTCTTGAGACAGTCTTCTCCTACCCACTCAAAGCCTCTGAGCTCAGCCAGAGTATCCAACCTAAAGGGAAGATGTTGGCCACCTGGAAGAGTTTGGGTCCCATATGTGCTTTCCATTATAAGATTCAAGCCATATAGACATGTTCAATGCTATCTGAAGGACTCTCTTTATTGACACCAATTGAGTTCTAAGTTCTTCTGGAGAGGCCCTTCTGTAGCATCACCTACTCAAGTTCATTTGGTGGGAACAAGGGAGGGGGTCTCCTCAGTGGTTGCTCCAGACTTTGGAATACTATTTCTAGAGAGGCTAGAATGAATTCATCACTGATTTTTGTCCATCCTCAAGTTAAAACATTATTGTACTATCACACTTTTAGAAATTGATTTGAATTGACTTTTAATGATGTGCTATGCAGCTTTATGTGCCTATGTAGCCCTTTAATACGTTTTAATGTTTCAAACATCATATTACATAGTTTAATTGACCTTGAAATAATGTTTATTTGTGCAATTTTAATGAAAAATGTATATAGTTTTGATAGAGGGATAAGTATGAATACAATCTTCTTCTTCTTCTTCTTTTTCCTTTTCTTCTTCCATTGTGGATAACACCAACCCCCAATAGGAATGGATGGATGGGGTGGATGAAAGGAGAGAGAGAGAGAGAGAGGGAGGGAGAGAGGGAGGGAGGGAGGGATTTTTTAAGAAATCAGCTGTGGAAATTATTACCCTTTGAGGTGATTTTGTTGATTCACTTTGGTTCACATGATTTGCCCCCGGTGGCACAGTGGGTTAAACCCTTGTGCCGACAGGACTGAAGACCAACAGGTTGCAGGTTCGAATCCGGGAGAGGCGGATGAGCTCCCTCTATCAACGCCAGCTCCTCATGTGGGGATATGAGAGAAGTCTCCCACAAGGATGATAAAAACATCAAATCATCTGGGCGTCCCCTGGGCAACGTCCTTGTAGACGGCCAATTCTCTCACAACAGAAGTGACTTGCTCCTGACACGACACCCCCCCCCCCCCATGATTTGATGAAGCCTGAGAAGACACAAAAAGCCCTCAATGGACTATATAATGGGCCTTCCACATTCACTAAAGCTATGGTCAGAGTACTGCTATGAAAGTTTTAAAAAATGATTTCTTTATTTCTCTTCCTTCTCGTTTCTTTCCTTTACCTGAGAGAAACACTGCTCTAGGAATTTTTAGGTCCTCCTATGTAACTCTACAGTCAATGCCAGAAGACCTGTGGTCAATGTTCACCAGAGGACCTAGATATTCCTAGAGATACCATATTAATCAAATCTGTAAATAATCAAATTTTCAAAAGCTAAACTTTCGAATGTGGAGGATCCACTCTATCTCTCTACTCATCTCCTCCATAATGATTCAGTAATCACTTGAGGAGCTATTGCAATCTAGCAAGTAAATCTGTTCTACTTTTGCTTTCCAAAGCACAGATCAAAACATTCAAACTTCCTGCCATTCCTCTGAACTCCCTATTAGGTCTTTGTTGATTCTGATAGTATTTTTTAAACTTTTATCAAAATTCATGGTTTTTTTAAATTGCTTATTAGGCCATATGTCTTTAGGGATTCAAAAATATTTTGAAGCAGCCTATTTCTTGGTGACAGGTGAATCCTGTGATGAGAAGAATCTTCATGGTTCAGGATTTCTGTGATGTTGTTTCCTGCACATAAAATGTTACTTTCTGTGCAAAAAGTGAACATTTTGCACAGAATAAGCCACCAAATGCAAATACTTTGCTAAACCTTTCTTGAAATGAAAAGTTGACAAAATTACTCATTGCTTCCTTTGAGAATGAAATTAATTACGTCCCAAATGGCTATATCTTCACAATCTGTAGGCCTAATTCTGCCACACATTTCTCTTTTTCTCCATACCATAGCAAAGACCTTCCGGTGTTTCTGGATCAGACTAATGTCCAATACTGTCCTTTTTTGAGAGTAGCCAACCAGATGCATCTGAGAATTTCAGAAATGGAAATAAGGCCTGTTCTCTTATTGTTTCCAAGAAATTGATCTTAAGGCTATGCTACCTTTGGCATTGGAGGTAGTATATAATCATTGCATTTAATGGCCTTTTAAAGGTTAATAGCCATTCAGACTGAGGACAGTCACCTTGTATTGTGTTAAAGTATTTCTTGGCTGACCTATACATTGAATTGAGAAATACCTCTTTCTGTGAATTTTTGTCTATAGAAATTTAGACCTTTGAAACTATTCTGAATTTGTAATGTCTAGATACTAAAGAGCCCTAGAATGTGCCTGTGCCTGGTTTGGTGAGGCAGAAGAAATATCTGGAAGGAAAATTGTTAAGCTCCCACAAAACTATAAACCCCAGGATTACAATAAATAATGCCATCCCACCATCAGAAACTTTTGCAATAGTACAGCTCTTGTATTGAAAATGATATGTTTCAAGACATATCTGAGGCATATACCCAAAACTGCAGATAACAGAAAATCCTGTATTTTGACTATACATGGGCTGGAAGCACACTCCAGAATTGCAATGGAATATGTGGGTTGGCTTTATGTTGTAGGAATAATTCAGTCTGACACCACTTTATTTGTCAAAGCTCAATGCTATGAAATCATAGGATGTGTAGTTTGGTGAGGGACTAGACCACTTTGGCAGAGAAGGCTAGAACTTTAAAAACTATGGCTCCCATTATTTGACAGTATTGAACCATAACAGTAAAAGTGGTATCAACCATCATTCATTCTACAATGTAGATGCATTAAGATGTCCACAAACACTTCTGGGGAATGTATATTAGTTGAAACTGTATATTGAATCCATGGATAATGGTGTTCTACTGTGCTTGAAAAGGGAGAGCCTGACCAAAGAAGCTTTCAATTTATTATTCAAGCAGCAGAGACCACAAAGCAAAGGGTGGGAAAGAACAGAGGAAGAAATATGCATTTGTGTGAATTACATTTAATGATCTATTGCAGACTTGCTTAAACAGCCAAGGTATTTTCTTCAGTTTCTTGGTGGTGCAGCAGATTAAACTGCTGAGCTGCTGAACTTGCTGACTGAAAGGTCAGCAATTCAAATCCAGGGAGTGGGGTGAGCTCCCACTGTTAGCTCCAGCTTCTGCCAACCTAGCAGTTCAGAAACATGCAAATGTGAGTAGATCAATAGTACGCACTGGTGGGAAGGTAATGGCACTCCATGCAGTCATGCTGGCCACATGACCTTGGAGGTTCTACGGACAACACTGGCTCTTTGGCTTTAGAAAGGAGATGAGCACCAACCCCCAGAGTCGAACACGACTAGACTTAATGTCAAGGGGAAACACTTTACTTGTGTTCTTCATCAATTTGTCTGTATCCCTACAGGGAGTTTTGAATCCCTACTTAGGTATAAAAACCCAGAAGATGACCTTGGGAAGTCAAGCTCTTGTGACCTCAGTAAGAATGCAATGATTGACACCCCCGCCCCCCAAATAAATCTTGCATGGAAATCCCCATGATAGAGTCACCCTAGGATCCCCATAAGTTGGAAATGTCTTGACATCAATGAAGGCATGGGTGTCAAATGACCACTTGAACAGAACAGCCCTATAACTGAATTGGCTGGCTTATTTATAATGAGGAAGATGAAAGGGAAAGTTCCAACTAAATTAAAGTGCAGATAGGCAGTCAACCATATTGAAATACCCAGCTTGGCATTTGTCCAAAGTTTCCTAGATAACACATTTGCTCCTGCTAATAGTCTTGGGTCCTGAAATACTTCTGTGATATTCCTGTATGTACCTTATATTGTAATATTATTTACAGTGTCTGTAAAAAGAGAGAGAGAAATGTAATCTCAGCTCCAGTGTTTTTTGGCAATGTTTTCCATTTGACAGCAATTTTCTAACAGTCAGACAGGCTGTAGGAGTTGGGTCAGACAAAGCCACTGTTTGATATGCAATC
>NW_026845477.1:11547891-11752445 GCF_025583915.1 Anolis sagrei ordinatus | reverse complement strand
CATCCCACCATCAGTATGCATGGAAATTTCTGCAATAGGGTACAGCTCTTGTATTGAAAATGATATGTTTCAAGACATATTTGAGGCATATACCCAAAACTGCAGATAACAGAAAATCCTATATTTTGACAATACATGGGCTGGAAGCACACTCCAGAATTGCAATGGAATATGTGGGTTGGCTTTATGTTGTAGGAATAATTCAGTCTGACACCACTTTATTTGTCAAAGCTCAATGCTATGAAATCATAGGATGTGTAGTTTGGTGAGGGACTAGCCCACTTTGGCAGAGAAGGCTAGAACTTTTAAAACTATGGCTCCCAATATTTGATAGTATTGAATTATAACAGTAAAAGCGGTGTCAACCAGCATTCATTCTACAATGAAGATGCATTAAGATGTCCACGAACACTTATTGGGAATGTATATTAGTTGAAACTGTATATTGAATCCATGGATAATGGTGTTCTACTGTGCTTGAAAAGGGAGAGTCTGACCAAAGAAGCTTTCAATTTATTATTCAAGCAGCAGAGACCACAAAGCAAAGGGTGGGAAAGAACAGAGGAAGAAATATGCATTTGTGTGAATTACATTTAATGGTCTATTGCAGACTTGCTTAAACAGCCAAGGTATGTTCTTCATCAGTTTCTTGGTGGTGCAGCAGATTAAACTGCTGAGCTGCTGAACTTGCTGACTGAAAGGCCAGCAGTTCAAATCCAGGGAGTGGGGTGAGCTCCCACTGTTAGCCCCAGCTTCTACCAACCTAGCAGTTGCAAAAATATGCAAATGTGAGAAGATCAATAGGTACTGCTCTGGTGGGAAAGTTATGGCACTCCATGCAGTCTTGTCAGTCACATGACTGGGAAGTGTCTACGGACCACACTGGCTCTTTGGCTTAGAAATGGAGATGAGCACCAACACCCAGAGTCGAACATGACTAGACTTAATGTCAAGGGGAAACCTTTACTTTACTTATGTTCTTCATCAATTTCTCTGTATCCCTACAGGGAGTTTTAGAATCACAAAAACATAGAATCATAGAATCAGAGAGTTGGAAGAGACCTCATGGGCCATCCAGTCCAACCCCCTGCCAAGAAGCAGGAATATTGCATTCAAATCACCCCTGACAGATGGCCATCCAGCCTCTGTTTAAAAGCTTCCAAAGAAGGAGCCTCCACCACACAGAGAGTTCCACTGCTGAACGGCTCTCACAGTCAGGAAGTTCTTCCTCATGTTCAGATGGAATCTCCTCACTTGTAGTTTTAAGCCATTGTTCCATGTCCTAGTCTCCAAAGAAGCAGAAAACGAGCTTGCTCCCTCCTCCCTGTGGCTTCCTCTCACATATTTATACAGGCCTGGGTAACAACGGAAAAATTTGTTTCTAAAATCGATTCGTTTTTTGGGGGTTTTTGCGTTTCGTTATTTAAAATAATTACAAAATTTTCCTTTTAAAAAGTTCGATATTTATGAAATTTCGTAAATGTGAAAAAAATTACAAAACATTAACGAATCGATTTCCGAAACAATAACGAATCGATTCGTTAATGGCGGACGCGACCGCGAAATACGCTAAAAAACCTCCAAAAACTTCTGAAGCTTCCCTCTCCCTCTGTTGTTGACTGTTGGTGTGATATTATAATTTTTTTTTCACTAATTAAACAAAAAACAACCATAAAACTTGCCCCAGACATGCGGAAATAATAACGAAACGACCTCAAAACAATAACGAAACGAATACAATAACGAAATACGAAGCATTTACAAAACTATTTAAAAATTCGTTTTTTAAAAAAAATTGCTCCAGAATGGTTCGTTATCGTTTTGTAATTGAAAAAATTAACGAATTATTAACGAATTACGAATTAACGAAACGAAACCGCCCAGCCCTATGTGTGTTCACTGTTGAACATCTCCTCTCAGCCTTCTCTTCTTCAGGCTTAAACATGCCCAGCTCCTTAAGCCGCTCCTCATAGGGCTTGTTCTCCAGACCTTTTATCATTTTAGTCGCTCTCCTCTGGACACATTCCAGCTTGTCAATATCTCTTGAATTGTGGTGCCCAGAATTGGACACAATATTCCAGGTGTGGTCTAACCAAAGCAGAATAGGGGGGGCATGACTTCCCTGATCTAGACACTATGCTCCTATTGATGCAGGCCAAAATCCCATTGGCTTTTTTTGCCGCCACATCACATTGTTGGCTCATGTTTAACTTGTTGTCCACGAGGACTCCAAGAACTTTTTCACACGTACTGCTCTCAAACCAGGCATCCCCCATTCTGTATCTTTGCATTTTGTTTTTCCTGCCAAAGTGGAGTATCTTGCATTTGTCACTGTTGAACTTCATTTTGTTAGTTTTGGCCCATCTCTCTAATCTGTCAAGATCATTTTGAATCTCTACTTAGGTATAAAACCCCAGAAGATGATCTTGGAAGTCAAGCTCTTGTGACTTCAGTAAGAATGCAATGATTGACCCCCCCCCCCAAAAAAAAAATCTTGCAAGGAAATCCCCATGATAGAGTCACCCTAGGATCCCCATAAGTTGGAAATGTCTTGACAGCAATGAAGGCATGGGTGTCAAATGACCACTTGAACAGAACAGCCCTATAACTGAGCTTGCTGGCTTATTTATAATGAGGAAGATGAAAGGGAAAGCAAGTATCCAACTAAATTAAAGTGCAGATAGGCAGTCAACCATATTGAAATACCCAGCTTGGCATTTGTCCAAAGTTTCCTAGATAACATATTTGCTCCTGCTAATAGTCTTGAGTCCTGAAATACTTCTGTGATATTCCTGTATGTACCTTATATTGTAATATTATTTACAGTGTCTGTAAAAAAAAGAGAGAGAGAAATGTAATCTCAGCTCCAGTGTTTTTTTGGCAATGTTTTCCATTTGACAGCAATTTTCTAACAGTCAGACAGGCTGTAGGAGTTGGGTCAGACAAAGCCACTGTTTGATATGCAATCCCCCTCCACAACGCAATTAATGATGTATGTCGTCTGTCTCGCGAATCTATCAGTGGTGGTACAGGAACAAGACTAATCTGCAATTAAAATGACACATCGGGGAGAACTTCACTACAACAAGCAAGCTGGTTAGTTTGAAATAATGTTTTGTCTTTCTGAGAGTTGCCGTAAAAATTATCATTGCTGTTTCTTTAAGTACATCTTGTCTATTTTTTTTAAAGAAGTATGCCATGTTTTTATCCCCAAGAACATAGGCTTTATCTTTTCACCTTCTTAAGACAAATTGGGATTTAAAAGACTGAGAGACAATTAGTGTTCTCACTGCCTCTCAAACAGTGGAATAACACACTGCAAAATTATACAGAGAGGGAGCAGAAGAGGGAGAGAAAAAGAGACTTGCTGATGTTTACAGTAAAGAGGACTGGGCACATTTTAATTTTCTTTTTAAAAACATGGCCAAAATCTTACATTAAGAGATAGAATAGAAGAAGAAATGTAGGCTGTGTCAAGGAACTTACAAGATAAAGATTCATAGAAGGTACAACTGGAGTTACAGAGTGGTTTTGCACCACCATTCATTAGCAAATCACAGAATTATGTAAACAAATGTTCAAACAAACACATGTGTGCTTTTCATGAGACTCAGCATGTCATTGTGCAGAATAGGCATATTTATCAATGTACAATAATGGAAAATTCTGTTATATGGGGAACTCCCTACATATTATCTTGGTCATATCAAGCAAAAAAAAAAAAAGACTAGTCATTTCTATAAGGGAACTTATGTGTCCAATCAAAAATTTTGCAAATACATTTCCTCTAGTAAATTAGATAAATATACATAGGTAAGGACCACATTTTCACTGAACAAAAATATACAATCTAGTACTTGTACAAAGCAGTCCAATCTAGATTGTTTCCCATGTTGTTGTTGCTGTTGTTTTTGTTGTGTCTTGAATTTCTGGCTTATGGCCACCAGAAGCCTTAAAATGAACCCAGCATGGCATTCTGGGGCTGAGAGTGGGAGAATTGCTCGAAGTTACCCATTACATTTTCATGGTTGAGTGAGGAATCAAACACTTATAAAAGTTGATTTCAAATTATGGTGACCCTGAACACCATAATTTGAGAGACATCCAAACCATCTTATTATAAGCAGTCCTGCTTCCTTGTGCATCTGTAATGCAGTCATCCTCTTTTTCAACTGTTTTCTGTTTTATGACGCATTATTGCCTTTTTGAATGAGTCCTCTGTTATCATGGTGTAGCCAAAGGCTGACAGCCTCAGTTTAGTCATCTCGGCTTCTAGGGAGAATTCAAGCTTGATTTGCTCCACAAATAAATAAATTGATCATTGGGGAAATGTAGAGACTGGAATCCTGTTGCTTTCATATGCACAAGTATATTTCTGTACAGAAACTATTGAACTTTTTTGTCAGATGTGGAGCAGCTACCTTCAACTAAAGCTTGCAGAAAGGGAGTGTAACTATGTATGCATGACTATGAATGCACAAGTAATTAAATTGTGTGTTTGGTTGCACATTTTGGTACCTAGGTTCAGTTGCATAATGTTGCCATTCAAACAAGGTTTTCATAGCAAAATCAATGTGGGCCTCTCCATACTACAAAAACCAAGTCATGATGTGAAAGCTAATGCACCAACTCCATCCAGTGAGTGACATAGCTGGTGAGGAAGCCAGACATGTAAAAGCTTACATAGTACCTTTTACTAAGAATACTTAGTACCTCTTACTAAGTATTCTAGGTGAGCCCTTGAGCATTTATGTATAAAATGAGTGCATTTATTTTCCTGTTATCAAATATTGCAGGATCAGAGTTTTGGGGGGATCAAACCTCAATTTACTATTTGTTTAAATTCCCTCTGTGTCAATTTGTAGCAGATGCTTGCACAAATCTCTTCTACTAAAAGAGAAGTCCCAGAAAGCAAATTACATTTGAAGGGAAATAGACTTAGTCATAGTGCCCCCACCCTAAATTTAGTATTCTATACATCACCGAGCATTACTTCTTCTGGACTATATTTTTCATTTACGAAGACTCTGCTAACTTAAGCAGTTATTTTTGCTGCCTCGGTGACATTACCTGCATAACCTTAGGTCCCTGAACATCTGGTGGAGAAGCATCTGAATTTATAGTCTTATTTTCCATCCTCTAAAAAAGACTGAACCCTGGAGATACAGATTGTTTTTCTAAAAATAAATTCTCAGTGTCTTTTCAGTACCTTAAACATCTTGCTTGTATGGTAAACTGTGCCAAAAGAATCTTTGCTATAATTCAACAGTTTCCAAGTTGTGCAAAACTATTGGTAGGTGTTCTACATGAAGCCCCTCTTATATTTTTCCCTTAACAATTTCAGATTTGGAATAAGAAAAGTAACCCCTACACAGGCAGGCAAATTGCCTATCTACTGGCTATGGTACAGTAGCAGCTGGAGGCTTGCATTTCATTTGGGTGGTAAATCCACTGCTGGTCGGGTAAAGCATTTATCCCATGTGCTGAACTCTATGCACAAAAATAGGTTGAGTACCTCAGATGCATTCTTTAAAATTTGAACTAAAACTCAAAATTGATTCAGGATCTCATTGCAAGGTACTGTAGTTTGGCAGCTCTGTTCGGATCTGTAAACCCATGAGGCATGGGGTGGAGAATCAGCAACTTCAACAATATTATTCGTCAACTGTGTATCCAGTAATCATCTTCCTTGATTCTATAATTTGCTGATCAACCTAGGAGGAAGCAAGCTTGTTTACTGCTTCCATGGAGATTAGGACAAGGAACAATGGCTTCAAACTACAAGAGAGGAGATTCCATCTGAACATGAGGAAGAACTTCCTGACTGTGAGAGCCGTTCAGCAGTGGAACTCTCTGCCCGGAGTGTGGTGGAGGCTCCTTCTTTGGAAGCTTTTAAACAGAGGCTAATGGTCATCTGTCAGGGGTGATTTGAATGCAATATTCCTGCTTCTTGGCAAAATGGGGTTGGACTGGATGGCCAATGAGGTCTCTTCCAATTCTTTGATTCTATGATTCTACGATTGTATGTTTTTACCCTGTTTCCTCTTCCGCTCCCTCACCCCTATTGTGTTTCAGTATTTATATTTACATTTTAAATGTACTAAATGTTCATATGAAAAAATTATTTTTATTTCCTGTACTGGTCTATGACCGAAATAAACGATTTTATTTTATTTGAACAGTATTGTTTAGAATAGGCATCATCCTTGTTCTTTGTGACTTATTCAAAAAGGGCAGAGAGGATCTGACCAAGTGGATGGAGAAAATGATGCCCCTTTTAAAAAAAATGCAAAATTCCAGGATGCAGATTAGAAACTATTGCTTTAAAAAAAATCCTTCCATGTTGGATAATTTTAATCTGGTCTCCAACTTCTATTTTGAGCAATGTACTGTTGAGGCTGAGTGCCCCAAAAATCTCTATTATCAATATCCCAATCAGACACTAGAAATGAGTTTTCGAAGGCTTTCATGGCCGGAATCACTGGGCTGTTGTAGGTTTTTTCGGGCTATATGGCCATGGTCTAGAGGCATTCTCTCCTGACGTTTCACCTGCATCTATGTCAAGCATCCTCAGAGGTAGTGAGGTCTGTTGGAACTAGGAAAAAGGGTTTATATATCTGTGGAATGACCAGGGTGAGACAAAGGACTCTTGTCTGCTGGAGCAAGGTGTGAATGTTTCAACTGGCCATCAAATGCTAATACAGGTTGTCAGTTGAAACATTCCCACCTAGCTCCAGCAGACAAGCGTCCTTTGTCCCATCCTGGTTATTCCACAGATATATAAACCCTTTTTCCTAGTTCCAACAGACCTCACTACCTCTGAGGATGCTTGCCATAGATGCAGGCGAAACGTCAGGAGAGAATGCCTTTAGAACATGGCCATATAGCCCGAAAAAACCTACAACAAGCAGAAATGAGATTAAATTACAATTGTTTAATCTGCAGAGCATACTACTGGGTGCAAGAAAGTGTCCCTTTTGATGGATCGGCATCATGGGTTTTATAGTTGACCGGAATAAAGTAAACATGCACGAACACAAACCAAACCTTTCCCCCTTTCCTCTACTTCTCCCTCCCAGCTCTGTCCTTCTATTTGGCACCTTCCTGTTCCAAAACAGTTCTCCTGTGCTTTCCTCTCCCATCTCTTCCAGATCATGTTTGTCTTCCTTCACCTTTCACACACTCTTCTCTCACTGTGCCTGGCAATGCTATCTGTTTCACCTCCTTTGCTCCTCCTCCCCTCTCTTTAACCCAGTCTCAAAATCTTAGTCTCTTCAGTACTGGAGCATGTCATTACCTCACTCCACTCCAATCTAGTTTCAGGCCAATTAATGACCTATGCTAATGAACTATACAGAAGAGGTGTATCCTTGTTTGTTCTGCTGAAGCTCCAGGAAGCTATTCCTACAGTTTAAGCCAGTGGTTCTTAACCTGTGGGCCACAAATCACCAGTGGGCCATGAAAATGAAAATCTGGTCCACGAGCATCCTTCCTCTTTATTATTTTTTTTATTTCTACTCCTTTCATGCCATTTGCCACTCCTTCCCTGTTGCTGACCATGGCATATGTTCCGTATCAGAAACTAGAGTTGATGTGGTCTCTCCAATGCATTTTTTTCTGAATCAGCTCCCCAAACCGAATGTAAAGTTGACCAAAAACCGATTGGTTTTTGGCTAATGTTGGAGAGTGGTCCCTAGTCAAGTAGTCCTTGGTCAAGTGATCCTTGGTCAAAAAAGGTTGGGAACCACTAGTTTAGGCAGAATCTCTTTCCTTGTATTTTGAATCTTGGAGTCTTTGTGGACAGCATTTTAAACATGAGCCAACAATGTGATGTGATGGCAAAAAAAGCCAATGGGATTTTGGCCTGCATCAATAGGAGCATAGTGTCTAGATCTAGGGAAGTAATGCTACCCCTCTATTCCGCTTTGGTTAGACCACACCTGGAATATTGTGTCCAATTCTGGGCACCACAATTCAAGGGAGATATTGACAAGCTGGAATGTGTCCAGAGGAGGGCGACTAAAATGATCAAGGGTCTGGAGAACAAGCCCTATGAGGAGCGGCTTAAGGAGCTGGGCATGTTTAGCTTGAAGAAGAGGAGGCTGAGAGGAGATATGATAGCCATGTATAAATATGTGAGAGGAAGCCACAGGGAGGAGGGAGCAAGCTTGTTTTCTGCTTCCCTGGAGACTAGGAAACAATGGCTTCAAACTACAAGAAAGGAGATTCCATCTGAACATGAGGAAGAACTTCCTGACTGTGAGAGCTGTTCAGCAGTGGAACTCTCTGCCCCAGAGTGTGGTGGAGGCTCCTTCTTTGGAAGCTTTTAAACAGAGGCTGGATGGCCATCTGTCAGGGGTGATTTGAATGCAATATTCCTGCTTCTTGGCAGGGGGTTGGACTGGATGGCCCATGAGGTCTCTTCCACTCTTTGATTCTATGATTCTATGAATCTGTTGCTTCTTGTCCTAGTTTCCAGAACAACAGAAAGCAAGTTTTTTCCCATCCCAATATGATATTCTTTCCAGTACTGAAGCATAGCTATCACCCAGCCAAGGGCAGTTGCTCTGCGTGGTCTACTCTTGCGTAAAGCACCTCGCGTACGCGCGAGTAGGCCGCGCGGGCTGCTCCTCCCTTGGCAGGCTCATGCTGCTCATCGGGCCGATGGGCTACTCTCGCATAAAGCACCTCGCCAGGCCCGATGGGCAATGTGAGCCAGCCAAGGGCAGCTGCTCCGTGTGGCTTACTCACGTAAAGCACCTCGCGAGGTGCTTTACGCGCGGGTGCCGCACGGTGCTGCTCCTCCTTTGGCTGGCTCACGCTATCTGTCATCAGGCCTGATGGGTAGCTGGGCAGCGTGAGCCAGCCAAGTGAGGCTGCCCCGGCGCTCCATGCAGTCATGCCGGCCACATGACCTTGGAGGTGTCTATGGACAACGCCGGCTCTTTGACTTAGAAATGCAGATGAGCACCACACCCCAGAGTCAGACACGACTGGACTTCATGTCAGAGGAAAACCTTTAACTAGGATAATTGTGGAAGATCCAGGGTGGGAGAAAGAACTCTTGTCTGTTGGAGGTAGGTATGAATGTTTCAATTGGCCACCTTGATTACCATTTCATAGCCTGACAGTTTTTAGGGAGAATCCTTTGTTGAGAGGTGATTAGCTGGCCCTGATTGTTTCTTGTCTGGAGTTCCCCTGTGTTTGAGTGTTGTTCTTTATTTACAGTTATAATTTTAGAGGGTTTTTTTTTAATACTGGTAGCCAGATTTTGTTCAGACTAGAAATAGGAAGATTTCCCATTCTCTGCTCCTGGAATTACTGCCTAAAGAGGGCTAGAAAGAACCCCCTCTAAGGGCCCTTCCACACAGCAAAATAAGATATGTGCAATGTGCATAGGATTTTTTTAATGATTTTTCTTTTTAAAAAACTATAGTCCGGCCCTCCAATGGTCTGAGGGACAGTGAACTGGCCCTATTCCTAAAACAGATTCAGGACCTTGGGGAGTTCTGTTAAAATCTAGAAAGTGTATGCCAACAATATAGGAAATTGCCATAGAAATCTAATTTACAGGATTGCCTCTTGGCTCCAGTGTAACACATTAGGATTCCTAACAATACTTGTAGGAGACTCCAACCAAACCATTTATTACTTAAAGCTGTTCATTGATTGCTCCCATAATGCACTGTCATCTTTCGCATTCAAAGGTTTCCTGCTCTAATACACAACCAGAGTTTATAGGTTTAGCAACTGTATCACACAGAGATAACATGTGCTAATTAGACTGTAATCTCTGCCTACCTACCAAAACAGGATTATTCCTGTTTGGATTTCTCTTGTTCTCATCTTAGTGCTGTTTTGACTGATATGAACATATGTCTTTTGACATTTCCTTGGGTAAATCAGCCTAGCATAACCGTTTAATCAGATATTGCAAGTAATTGCTTTTGAATAGAAAAGGTGCATCAAAACTGCCTCAAAGAATTATTTCTTTGCTGTTGTGACAAGCTTCGCAATATTCCCCATAATTAAGTATTACAGTTGTAAAAAACTGTGGATGATAAAAAAGAGGATTTTGTGTTTTATTGTAATGTTTGAATTTGTAAAAATCACAAATCAAGTGTTGTTGGTTCTTGTTCTTTCATTAGAAGATGGAGTGAATTATTATTATCTCTTTTCCCCACTTTCCTCTTATACTCTTCGCAGCAGCAATAAACTTCTTCACACACCAAGCTTTATGAGGAATGTTTTAAAGAGCTCGGTATGTTTAGCTTCGGGAAGATTCAGTGCTGACATGGCTGTAATTTTTTAAAAAATATCAGACGTGAGACCATGTAGAAAATGGATCACATTTTTTTCTGGTGTTTCATTATCTAAAAAGTGGACTAATGGATTCAAATTACATGAAAAAACCTATTGTAAATAATTTTGTACTGGAAGAGCTGCCTAAGAGTGGAAAAGGTTCCCTTGTATGGTGGTGGACTCTCAATCTTTAGGGGTCTTTAAACAGTAGTTGGCTGGATGGGCATCTGTCTGGAATGCCTTAGTTGTGTATTTTCTGAAAAGCAGGAATGTTAATGGTGGTGGTGATATTCTATTTCTATCTCTTGACTGAGACACACAGGCCCCTTCTACTTCATATAACTGGATTATATGGCAGTGTAGACTCATATAATCCAGTTCAAAGCAAAAAAAACCCTGCTTCAATAATCTGGGATATCAGGCAATGTAGAAGGGGGCTTCACTTAGGCGATCCCTCGTTTTCCAAGGAGGATTGTCTTCCAGTATTCTTGTGGGTCTGTATGTGGCTGTGGAGCCCTATTCTTGACCTGTATCTTCTCCCGCAGTGAGGGCATTGGTTTCCAGGTGGAAGGCAGTCTCAGTCGGGGTTGGCTTGACGCATCTTTCTCTTGGCACGCTTCTCCCTTTCGCCCTCCATTCGTGCCTCTTCAAATTCTGCAGCACTGCTGGTTACAGCTGACCTCCAGCTGGAGCAGTCAAGGGCCAGGTCTTCCCAGTTCTCAGTGTCTATGCCAGAGTTTTTAAGGTTGGCTTTGAGCCCATCTTTAAATCTCTTTTCCTGCCCACCAACATTCCATTTTACATTTTTGAGGTCAGAGTAGAGCAACTGCTTTGGGAGACGATGGTCAGGCATCCGGACAACGTGGCCAGTCCAGCGAAGTTGATGGCGGAGGACCATCGCTTCAATGCTGGTGGTTTTTGCTTCTTCCAGCACGCTGACGTTTGTCCGCCTATCTTCCCAAGAGATTTGCAGGATTTTCCAGAGGCAGTGCTGATGGAATCGTTCCAGGAGTTGCATTGTCTGTAGACAGTCCACGTCTCACAGGTGTATAGCAGGGTTGGGAGGACAATAGCTCTATAAACAAGCACCTTGGTATCCCTACATATGTCCCGGTGCTCAAACACTCTCTGCTTCATTAGTAAAAATGCTACGCTTGCAGAGCTCAGGCGGTGTTGTATTTCGGTATCAATGTTTACTTTGGTGGAGAGGTGGCTGCCAAGGTGGCGGAAATGATCAACATTTTCTAATGTTACACCATTAAGCTGTATCACTGACATTGATACAGAAGGGGACACAGTCTTGATCAAGACATAGAAGTGGGATTTTTATGCAACTCCAAAACACCTTCCCATTTTCTACTGCTTTGGTAGAACTCTTCGGTCACCCCAAACAAAATTAGAGTGGACCAGCAATTTTAGGGTCTGTTTATACCTCCAAATTGTTTCTGACTAATGGCAATCCTTAGACAAACCTATCACAGGGGATTCTGGGGTTTAGAGTATTTAACCTGTCCTGGGTCATCCAGTGGGTTTTCACAGTTAAGTGTGGATTTATAATATATTACTTTTATCAATTGCTGTTTAGGAAAACATATTTTCAGTGTAATGAACAGCAATTAATCACTAAATTCCAAAATAGTACAAACAATTTGGCTATTTTTGCTGTAGTTAATTTGCACCCTGCCTTTCCCACAAAGCTAGATATTCATATTGATAAAAGTCAAAGAGGAGAACAATCACGTAGAGCCAAAACATGAATATAAATTGATTTGCCCCCTATGGTTTATCGGCATTTCCCAGATCCTTATAGATCCCCTCTGCGTAATATATCTGCACATGAAGGCAAAGGCAAACCTTTTCGAGCAAAATAAAACCCTGTGATAAGTTCACCTTAGGGTTGCCATGGGTTGGAAATGACTTGAAGGCACACAGCAATAACAACTGTACAATTATACCATTTTAATTAACACTTCAGCTGTCACAGACACATTTTACAGAATCCTTGACTTTGTAGTTTAGTGAGGGAATATTCTGCTTCACATTCTTTTTCCTGAACTACAGAGCTCTCTTGAATACAGCTGTAGATACCAGACAATACTACAGATCCCAGGATTCTGTAAGATGAAAAGAAAAAAAATAGTTGATGTACCATGAAAATGTTCCAAAATAGTGGTATGGATACATCCAAGGTTCACACTTACATATCAAAAATGGATTTCCATGCATGAATGTGCAATCACAGATTCAACTCAAGAGAGTAAAGATTCAATCAGTACACCAGGCAGGACAATCAAGTAGATTGTGGTGGTGGCACAAAACTTGAACCTCCATTTTTGTTTGTTTGCATACTCACTTTCAGATTGAATGAATGAATGGTTTATTGTACTAGCCATAGGCCATGACATCAATAATATACTACCTTTATAAACACTTTCCGATATAAACCTTAAAATGTAACAAGAATTAAAACTAAAACAAGTTCTTTAAAATTATGAAAGCAGAGACATGACAATGACAGTGTCTGCTTTGTGTCATTCCAAACGGTTTCAATTTCTGCCCCCCCCCCCCCCCCCCCCCCCCCGTATGGATTTTGCTACTTTGGCTGTGATCTTTTGGGCTGCGATTGCAAATGTGGCAACCTTTAGTGTTATATTTTTAGAATGATCGGCTAGCAAGTCGCAGATCACTGCAGATTGTTGCCATGATGCCCTTTCTTCCAAGAGTGATCCTAGGAGATTTTTCCTAGGGTCATTGTACAAGGGGCAACGTAGCAAATAGTGTGTTAGGTTTTCTATTTCCCCTGTGCCACAAATGCAAAGTCGTTGGGCATGAGGGATCCCTCTGTATCTTCCCTCTAGCCAGTTTGATGGTAGACAAAACTTTCAGATTGGAACTACAGTGTTCCCTCACTAATTCATGTTTCACTTTTCTCAGACTCGCTGTTTCATTGTTTTCCTTCCATGTTCCTCACTGGGCTGAGTCCTTGTTCTGCCACCAGGACGTGGCCCAGTGAGTAGCGAGCGAGCAAGGGAGGGCAAGTGAGTGAGGGACCTCTTCCAGGCTCCTACTTCTGCCGCTGCTTCTGCCTTTGCAGCCCTTCCTCACCTACACTTCCTCTCTTGCTCTCTCACTACTCACCAGGCTGAGTCCTGGTTCTGCCACTGACACCCAGCCTGGTGAGCTGTGAGTGATGGAGGGTGGGCGAGCGAGTGAATGAGGGAGGGTTGCAAAGGTAGAAGCAGTGACAGAATCAGGAGCCTAGAAGAGGTGGCCAGGGTCCTGCTTCTGCCGCCGCTGCTACCCTTGCTGCTCTTACTCACCTACCCACCCTCCTTTGCTTGCTCACTCACTGGGCCGGGTCCTGGTGGCAGAACCAGGACTCAGCCCGGTGAGTAGTGAGTGAGGGGGGGTGAGCAAGCGAGAAGAGCAGCAAAGGCGGCAGCGGCTGCAGAAGCAGGAGCCTGGCTGCCTTCCCTCGCTTGCTCACTCACCAGTCCCTACTTCATGGATTTTCACTTTTTGTGGGTGGTCCTGGAACATAACACCAGTGATAAGTGAGGGAACACTGTAGTTCTGTACTGTAGATGTAGTGCAGCTTGACACCATTTTTAACTGCCATGGCTCCATTCTATGAAATCCTGGAATTTGAACTTTGACAGAGAAAACTAAAGATCTTTTCAAATGAAAAGGAATCAAATGTGCGATTCCATAACATTGAGTCTTAGCAGTTGACAGGGTGTCAAACTACAGTAGATGGACTCTGAGAGCCTGTTCAATGCCAGAATTATAATGTACCACCCTCATACTTAGGCAAATAATTTGGAACAATGGAGGCACAGCAGTAATTATGATCCAATGGCCTTTCCAGGCTAATCTATTTCCTGTTTTAGACACAATTCTTGAATTGAATAGTAACTCTGTACATTCCAGTGCAGAATTCAGACCACAGAATCCAGACCACAGCTGACGGAGTAATGGCATGCACAACTAAATGCAGACCCCTTTGAGCAATGCACAAGTCCGCTTCATTGACTTTGAAATGAATTAAGTTTTTGGAGAATTTATGCAAGAGGAATCTAGACCCTGGGAACAAACATGGTATAGAAATTTGAGTATTGGATTATGAGTCTGGAGATAAAAGTTGAAGTCCCCCATTTGGCCATGAAAATCTACTGGATGACCTTAGGTGATTTACACACTCTCAGGGTCCTTCCACACAGCCCTATAGCCCAGAATATCAAGACAGAAAATCCTACATTATCTGAGTGTGGACTCGGATAACCCAGTTCAAAACAGATATTGTGGGATTCTCTGAATTAATATTCTGAGATATAGGGCTGTGTGGAAAGATCCACATTTCTGACTCTTCATGACCTCATGTACCAGCCCATGCAAGAGCTCCCTGTCGGCCATCACCACCCCCAGCTCCTTCAAGGTCAATCCAGTCACTTCAAGGATACCATCCATCCATTTTGCCCTTGGTCAGCCCCTCTTCCTTTTTCCTTCCATTTTCCCCAGTATAATTGTCTTCTCTAAGCTTTCCTTTCTTCTCATGATGTGGCCAAAGTACTTCATCTTTGCCTCTAATATCCTTCCCTCCAATGACCCTCTGCCCCAGATAAAACCCCATGATAGGTTATCCTTAGGAATGACATGAAAGCACACAATAATGACAACATTCTGGATCTTATTTCCAAGCATCACATGCATCAAAGTACTGGTCCTTTGAAGGGGGGGGCACTAATAAAAACCGTGTTGTGGCCATCCCTACCACTTTGGCCTTTGCTCACTGGATGAAAAGAGGATTTGAGAATGGAGCATAAGGATGGACATCTTCAAACCATTTCTCTGGGCTCTTGATGAATCTGTCAATCTTTCTACATCAGTTTTTCAGAGCACAGAATGCTCAGGGTTTCCTTACAAAAGATCTGGCAATAACAAGAAGAGGCCAGAGTTGTCCATTTCTCAACACAACCATTAGCAGAATCCTGGGTCTCTTTCCTGATATCTTCCAATACCACTACCGTTTGCAGTATTATTCAGTCTCCCGCTAAAGATACAATCACCATGTTTCTTTCCCCCTTTAAGTAGTGATCTCATATCATGTATCTTCTTTTTGTTGGGTTTATAGAAAGACCCCTATAATCAATAAATTCATATTTTAAATTCCATTTACCTGCACCTAGGGGAAAATGGCATATCTGGGCATTTGCTAGGTTTTCTAGGTTATTCTATTGAATGCTTCCCCCAAAAGTTACTGTACAGTTGTGTTGGAGGATCTAGAAAATTTTAAAAAGTCTTTGTAAGTCTTCTAATGCAACTCTATGGTAAACTGGGACCAAGAATGTATCAGCATCATTGTCTGAAGGTTGCAATCAACATGTTTCTTTCTCCCTTTAAGTAATGATCTTATATTTTCTTTTTGTTGGATACACTCATACATGCACTGAAATAAAAACTCATTAAAAACCAGAAGTTTCTTTCCCCCTTCACCCTTTTAAAAGGGAGAATCAATAGCAATAACTGAAATCAAATCAAACAGAAGACAATATTGATTATGTTCTTCCCTGGAGGAGATGGATAAATAACAAGAAGTAGCAATGGTTTATGTTGTTTTTCAAGCAGCGAGAGGAACTTTTCTGCGTATTGCTTTGATTTTAATGGATCTTACCATTTCTGTCATTCTTCACCTAGGCAACAGAAAAAATTTAAATTAGCAACATCATTCAGCTGAAAGAATTCTCACAACTTTTAGTCTGTGTCTACCGGCAACAACCTTTTTGGATGCTTACTTCATTGCTGCTACCCAAGATTGCAAGACTGTGGAGTTGCCAGTAGTTATTTGACTTGGCCTCTTCAAACTGCATTTTATCACCTGCTTCGCAAGTGTTTAGCACAGCAAAACTGAGTCTTCTTAGTTGTGCAGGGGATGGAACTGAGGGGAAATGCAACTTTAATGTTTGAGAAAAGAAAATAGAAAAGACCAGGTAAAAAATTCAGTCACACACATTTCACAGTCCCTTCTACATAGCTGTATAAAATCCAGATTATCTGCTATGAACTGGATCTCACTTCTCTTCATTTCAGACTTCAACTTTAGAACTTTTTACATTTTTTTGTTGTAGCCTTTTTGAAGTTTAAGTCTCAAATGAACTCATAAGTTAAACATTCACAAAATACCCAACTAAAAGTAATTAGACTATGAAAATATTGAAGCAGTTTGGCAACATAAGCCTTAAAAAACCCCAACATATTATTTAGTTGACAAAGTTTTTTTGCTGCCAAAGGCTTCTCTATAGAAAGAAAGTAGGGAGGGAAACCTCCTTAGAAAAGGGAGTTCCTGAGGTGGGGTAGCCACTGGAAAAGCCTCCCCTAAGCTCCCATGGCCTCATGTGACCCACATCCTGCTCTGTAACACTTTAAATTGGTTGCTTCCCTCTTAGCTGGTGGGAAATGTCCCTTCACTAGCACTGTTCAGCTCCCTGTCCAGTTTGGATTTGTGTGTGGCACAAAAAGGCAATGCTACATCATTTTTTGTGTCAGATAACAAGAAATCCCCAATTGTCTGTAAGATAACATTTGTGTTTCCTATTTTGAAAGGCTACTGGTTGCTTTGGAAAGCTGTAAAAAAAACTATTTTAGACAAATCATTTTTGGCCTATATGGGCAACCAAGGCTCTATTGTCTCGTGCGTGCCCACAGTGATATCATCTTTAATTACACTGTCATGTACTAATTCTTCTTGAGAATTTTCTGGTGGATATTAGGCAGTTTCCCCCTGGGTGTTTACTTGGAAATGAATGAGGAGGAAATTAATTCATTTCACGCAGTATTGTTGGGAGGAAGTGCAGGATTACAGAGGTGGCTACAGGGCAGGAGAGAAGAGAATAGACTGATTTATTTAAACAAAGTATTTTATTGGAGGAAAGGCAGCGGGGAAGAGGGAGAGAGCAAGAAAAGAAACCATCATGAAATGGAAGGGAAATCATTTTCTCTACAACCTGAGGGGGAAAGTTGTAGTAACGGTGTCACGGCCTTTGCATTTCAGAGAGTTCAGCCATTCCCTAGAGCTGTGTGTGCTTTTCCATTCATCAAAGTTGTTGCATCTGGTAAGGGGGTGGCATAATAGAGGAATCCGGCAGTCCAGAAGGATGTAAAAGGAGATTGGGCAACTAAAGAAATTGGAATGAACAGAATTCGATAAAAAAACAATTTCCTTCTTCATCTTTTCTGCATTTCTCTCATTTTCCGTTGTCTGAGATCCTTTATTGGTAACTGTATATCTACATTTAGGACTTTATTGCACCAGCCCTCTATGGCACTACAGTCATGTTACTGTCAGAATAGATGCATACTGGGTAAAGCACCTCCAATATAAAACTTCTCTTCAATTGTGTCAATTTCATATCCCCTGTGCTGGTGAAGGCATGCAATGGGGGAAGATGCTTTTGGTGTCTTCCTGAGAAACCGAGGCCAGTAATGAGTATAAGAGACTCTCCACCACAATGGAGACCATGGTGACATAGTTAAGGCTATTTATGGCCTTTACATTCCCTCAGCCCCCTTCCTTTAAACAACCTGACCCACTTTTGCTGCAGTGTGAATCTTCCTGGTTGTTTGGGGGCCAGTTAGTAATTTTCTTCCCTTTCTAAGTTTTTTTCCCAATCCTATACTGTTTGCAGGGGTCTGTTTAATTAGATTCAGTTGATATCCTAAATGTTTGGCCATTAGCAGGTGGTTATTTATTTATTTATTTATTTGTTGTGTCAGGGCAGCCAGTCAAATATATTACATTTCTAACAGAACAAAGCAAACAAACAGACAAAATACAAAATTTGTGAGTTTGGTAGTTGATTAAATGTCTTTTGACCAGTATCTGTCCACTTGGAGTGCTTCTGGTGTTGCTGCAAGAAGGTCCTCCATGGTGCATGTGGCAGGGCTCATGTTGCATTGCAGCAGGTGGTCAGTGGTTTGTTCCTCTCCACACTCGTAATAAAGACTTTCGGTATATATTTCAGATTTCAATATTAATGTCAAAAATACGTAGTATGATTTTACATAGGATTTGTGCTACATTAGAACAGTCAAGACAAATATCACTTAAGTAAAATAAACATTAAATATTAAATAACCAGAAAAATAAAATAAGGTGTAAACACTAAACTAATCTGGGAATCTGCTATTGCAACACATCCAATGAAGTGGTTTAAAACCAGTATAAAAAAAAGATTAGGACTAAGTACGTTCCAGTCTACTTGGAATACACGAAGCTCATTCCAGAAGCGTGTTGAAGAACTGGTCCAAGAGTCCAGAAGAGCCTTGACTCCCCATGTGACCACCACCCCACTTTCTTTGCTAGTTAGCTTGTACCCAGTATGCTTTATTATCCCAATTGTTTGCCTTAGATAGTTGAGCAAAGGATTCCACTTTGTAGCCCCATTTCTGAAGGTTGGCTCTGCATCTTGCCCAGTCCTCTGGTGGGAGAATAATACACATTTGGTGAGTACCTATGGCACCCACACACTTCTTAGGGTGGAAGAGTGATATTTGGAAATACTTCCTTAGGTCATGTTACTTGAGAAGCAGGGAAAGAGTCTTTCTTTGGGGTGAGCCAAAAAGAAAGAAGGAATGCTGGGAGGTGTAATTCAGAAACATCTGGAGAGCTGCACAATTCCCATTCTTGATATAATGCAGCTCAATTGTACATCCAACCTGGTAGGCTTCCAATGTTTTGTGTTGTAATGAACATTATTCTCTAGCAGTGTGATTATGAAAACCAATGGAGGTGCTAGTGTAAAGTCTCTGGAGACCAGCATATTGGGAAGCACTATTTTGATCAATCAGTCTATTGAATTCAGTGTAGGCTAACAACGACATTCATATACATATATCCATAATCAAGTCTTGTTGATTTCAATAGATCTAACTCATTGTGGAAGCTCCTTCATTGGAAGCTTTTAAACAGAAGCTGGACGGCCATCACTCAAGGGTACTTCGATTGTACTTTTCCTTCATGACAGGGGTTGGGTTGGATGGCCCATGTGATATCTTCCAGCTCTATGATTCTATGATGAATGGAAAAATGTTGGGCTACAGTTTCTCTTCTACCACGGTTACATGAAAACCTAGGTATCCTAAGTAGGAGTCCCGGGCCCTAGCTATTTGCCTTTCTCCTAGTAGTTAACTCAAGTATCAGAGAATAAAAAAAATCTTAGAATTAGAAAATTACAAGGACCATTCAGCAATACAAAGTTAAAGTAATCCTAAAATATGCCCATCCAACCTCTGTTGGAAAACATTTAAAGAAAAAGAGTCCACCATACTCTGACATAACTCTTATAGTAAAGTAGTTTTTCTTCATGTCTAGGCACTAAAGATTTGCCAATGTTATTATCATTGTATTTGGACTGCCAAGACTGGGAAGAAGCATTGAAGGGATTTTCTGCCTCCCATGCAAAATAACTTGGCTGACTTTGTGTATCTTGAATTTGGAAAGTGGAGGGTCACACTGATTTCACTGCCTCGGGCAGCAAAACACATCGTCCAAACTTGCCATCCCTTCTTTTCAAAAGAACCATTATGTTTTAGTCTCCCAGCATGGGAAACGGATTGTCATCTTGTTCAGGAATAGCCTGTCATCTCACCTGTGCCAAGTTCCCTTCCAGCAAATAAAACAAGTCCATTTTAAAAACCCATTTTGGAACAACTACCACCTCATGCCTCATTTGCACTCAGCTGACCGTACGCCATTCGGCATCTGTTCCAAGCAGAGTCATACTGTATCATTTTCACATTGTGCCTTTCGACTGAGAATAGCGCTATTTGTCCGGTGAAAATGGTCTGGTGTTCAGCACCATTAACACTCATAGCGATAGGTAAATAATGACGCATGAGAGACCATTACGATGAGAAATAGACAGAAGTACTTAGCGGAACTGCTTGAAACCCTCAAGCGAGTGTCTGCTTAGATTTCAGCTGGTGGCTTAGACCCTGACTGGATGTCAAAGGACAGAAAAGTTTGCATTTGCTTTCTCATCCCAAGCGAATGGCAAGGCGAAAAATGAGATTCTGTTCACAGATCATATTTCTTAACATTCTGGTCTGAATTCTCTTGGCTAGTCCCAGGAACAGTAGACTATTTAAGCCAGCCACTCAATTGTCAGTCCATATGTAGGTAAATCTGGATGAATACATGGGTCTACTTTACTATGATATCGATTTGCAGAACCTTTGTATCATTTACAGTAGTCCCTCCATTTTTGCTGAGATTACAGGTGTAGCTTCCCCAAAAAGTGGAAAAAGCTAGGGTTATATCCAGGGGGGAAAGGAGGTGCCATCACTGCTTTCCCTAGGGAAGCGTATCCACCATGGTTCCAAGGGATACTCTGCAGATCCCTTTTCACTTTGTACTTGCCACAAGTCTGTTTTACCCAGGCAGCAGAAGGGAGATACTATGGGGAAAAGAAGGGCTTGGCAAACAAGAAGAGGAGGAACTGGTCCTACACATATGTGCAAATTTATGTGATCTGGCGGATCCAGGTTATTCCCAATTTCCTGTGTCCTACATATTTCTGTTTCATCTGGTACCTCCTTCTTTTGCCCAAGGAAACAGACATTCACAGAACACATGGAAAGAGAAACTGGATCAGTGGAGTAAGTGAAATGGCACACAGGCTGGTCATCCTCTTTTTCATCTTTGCCATGATTTTTGTTCCACCCATGATGTGTAACTCTGCGTCTGTGTACATGTGTAATTCTACAACCTGGAATTGAATGCTCATGTTCCACATTCGGCAGAAATTGTTGCCTGCTTTCATAGAGAAACTACATGAACAAGAAAAAGTGAACTCACCTCAGAGTCAGTGCTGGCTGCCCCCATGATGTATGCCAATTTCTGATTACTATGCTGGGTTTTCTCATGGGTTACTCTGGTGTATGCTGGGTTTAGTCATGCCGGGTTTAGTTTGAACTAAACTCCTATCCAAATGGACAGTGCACCATTCCCCTTTTCCTGTGCTGATCAATGCAGGGGAAGAAGGTGGCTTGTTCTTGTGTTACTGTGACCACTTCCTGCCAGTCACAGAGATCCATGCAAGCACCTGGCCACTTTGGACACATCAGGGGTGTCATATTGAACAGCTGTACAACCAACAACAAGGAAGGAGGTCAGTCTATCCCCTCCTTGTTGGTGATGGAGATACAGAGAGTAGTGACATGGAGAAAGATGTGACAGTCCAGAGGGATTAATGCAGTCTTAGCCTGACTGCACAAGCCACTGGAGACTCACTCTTAGACATGGATACAACACAAGCAAGATTGCAGGTCTTTTCTATTGGTTGCACTTATATCCTGCTTCATCCTAAACTGAAAGCTAACCCCTTTTGGGCTCCTATGGGCTCAAAGCCAACCTTAAAAACTCTGGCATAGACACTGAGAAGTGGGAAGCCCTGACCTGTGAGCGCTCCAGTTGGAGGTCAATTGTGACCAGCAGTGCTGCAGAATTTGAAGAGGCACGAATGGAGGGCAAAAGAGAGAAACATGCCAAGAGGAAGGTGCATCAAGCAAACCCCACCTGGGACCACCTTCCACCTGGAAACAAATGCCCTCAATGTAGGAGATGATGCAGATCAAGAATAGGGCTCCATAATCACCTACGGACCCACCCTGGAGGATTATCCTACTCGGACAACGAGGGATCGCCTAAGTAAGTCCCAAATACACTTCTTCCATTTCTACCTCATCCAGGGTTTTATCATTTTACCTTGTCCATTTGGCCCCCCATTGTGTTTGATTTTATATTATGTTATTTAGCTTTGTTTAATCTATTTTGCTACTGTATGTATTTTATTGTTGTTTGCACATTGTATTTTGTTTTGCTATGTTGTATCTTTGGGCTTGGCTTCATGTTAGCCACCCCGAGTCCCCCTTGGGGAGATGGTGGTGGGGTATAAATAAAGATTGTTGTTGTTGTTGTTGTTGTTGTTGTTATCCTAAACTGTCTTCACTATATTATTCTCAAACAATCCAATGAGATAGATTGAGCTCAGAAAGCGACTGGCATACACCATTTCCCAAACCTATTGCAGCATTTTGTAAGCACCTGGATTTCTGAAGTCTTAATACAACACTCACCATTAGGCATTTCAAGGGTAAATAAATACAATTTATGTATGAAGAAGGCAGGAAAAAGTGGGCCACTACTTGATGCTGTTGCAATTAAAAGTTTAAATGCCAACTTCATACAGAAGTTTAATTTTATATTTCCAGTCTTAAGTAAAACATTTAAAACTTATTTTATTCCTGCTGGATGGTAACTGAGTGGTATTTTTATCCAAACAGCAGGATACTTTTAATGTAAGGTGTCTACAGGAAGAAAATAATTGCTTATCATAGAAGGAGTGACGGTAAGGAGAAGAGGATATTATTAAAATAAGTGAATGCAGCAGGCAATGGGAGACCTCTAACAGGGTTCTTTGATATCCCCACCACTACCACCTCTTACTTAAATTAGAGGTCTAGATATTAATATGGTGCCAAAAAAAATCCCCTTTTAATTTGAGTAATCTAATTAGCAAGTTTTGAAATAAAGTGTCTGGAGTTTTTGTTTCATGAAGTCAGTAATACTAAAACAAAATGGGATTGGAATGAGCTGTGGATTTATTTTCATTTGACAATCACAGCACTGAATGAATGCCACTGAATAATGAAAGACTCCTTGAAGGCCTACAGAAAGAATATATTGTTGGAAACACTGTAATATATATGAATAAATAAATAAATAAATAAATAAATAAATAAAGGAAAGAATTGGGTACTGATCCTATGAGGAATAGCCATCCCATTCTCAAAAGTTTCCATAGAAATCATTTTCATTTGTTTCAATGTTACTTATTTTCAAGTATGGACATATGCAGCTTTGTATTGTCGAAGGCTTTCACGGCCGGAATCACTGGGTTGTTGTAGGTTTTTCCGGGCTATATGGCCATGTTCTGGAGGCAATTTTTCTCCTGACGTTTCGCCTGCATCTATGGCATGCATCCTCAGTCATCCCATGACCTCAATACCTCTGAGGATGCGTGCCATAGATGCAGGCAAAACGTCAGGAGAAAAACTGCCTCCAGAACATGGCCATATAGCCCGGAAAAACCTACAACAACCCAGATACAGCTTTGTTGATGAAAAGGACATGCTCCTCCTGCTGCTCATTTTAGCAGAAATTTGAGGTAGAAACAACACAGACAGAATAGGGATTGGGATTTCAGGAAGGCCTTCTTTGACAAGGTCCCCCATGACCTTCTGGCAAGGAAACTAGTCCAATTGGGCTAGGCAAAACTACGGTGAGGTGGATCTGGAATTGGTTAAATGGACGAACCCAGAGGGTGCTCACCAATGCTTCCTCTTCATCCTGGAAAGATGTGATGAGCAGAGTGCCGCAGGGTTCCGTCCTGGGCCCGGTCCTGATCAGGATCTTTATTAATGAGTTAGATGAAGGGTTAGAAGGCAGGATCATTAGGTTTGCAGATGACACCAAATTGGGAGGGATAGCCAATACTCCAGAGGACAGGAGCAGGATTCAAAACGATCTTGACAGATTAGAGAGATGGGCCAAAACTAACAAAATGAAGTTCAACAGGGACAAATGCAAGATACTCCACTTGGGCAAGAAAAAACAAAATGCAAAGATACAGAATGGGGGACAATGCCTGGCTCGACAGCAGGATGTGTGAAAAAGATCTTGTGGGGAGGAAGGGGAACATGAGCCAACAATATTATGTGACAGCTTAAAAAGCCAGTGGGATTTTGGCCTGCATAAATTGGAGTCTAGAGTCTATCCAGGGAAGTCATGCTCCCCATGCTCTATTCTGCCTTGGTCAGACCACACCTGGAATCACACTGTGTCCAGTTCTGGGTACCACAATTGAAGGGAGATGTTGACAAGCTGGAATGTGTCCAGAGGAGGACAACTAAAATGATCAAGGGTCTGGAGAACAAGCCCTATGACGAGCGGCTTAAAAAGCTGGGCATGTTTAGCCTGAAGAAGAGAAGGCTAAGAGGAGACATGATGGCTATGTATAAATATGTGAGGGGAAGTCATAGGGAGGGGAGCAAGCTTGTTTTCTGCTGCCCTGGAGACTAGGATGCGAAACAATGGCTTCAAACTACAACAACATGAACATGAGGAAGAACTTCTTGACTGTGAGAGCTGTTCAGCAGTGGAACTCTCTGCCCCGGAGTGTGGTGGAGGCTCCTTCTTTGGAAGAATTTGAGAAGAGGCTGGATGGCCATCTGTCAGGGGTGCATTGAATGTGTTTTCCTGCTTCTTGGTAGGGGGTTGGACTAGATGGCCCACGAGGTCTCTTCCAACTCTATAATTTGATGATTCTATGAAACTTCCATATGCTTTTTAAATGATTTTCTACTGTTTTAATGTGATGTTGTTTTTTAAGATTTTTTATTGATTATTTTTGTGAGTTGCCACGCATTCCACTCTGGGAGGAAGGTAGCATACAAATGTAATAAAACCCCATTGTCAGTCAGTTCTGTGTGACTGTGGATATTAATTCCAATCTGCCTAAGATGTGCTATTGGCCAAAGTCACACAAATCCTAAGAGACATACATATTCAGAACATGTATGAATTCATTCTTCTTCTCTGAATGCATCCCTGGCAACAGAGCCATTGTACCTCTGGAAAGGACTTTTGGGTGATGGAAAAAGCAGGAAACAGAAACAACCAGCACATGGGATTATTAAAGAATGCTGCCATGCATTACCTGTGTGTAATTCATACTGATGGATATAGATTTGAGTGGCATAATGCATTTGCGGACAATTGCACTATTCATGTTTTTTTTATTATTCTTTTAAATAGCTGGCTTTTTCTAATTAATGGAAGAATGAACTGATTTAAATACTGTGCCATTTGAGTGCAGATGATTTTAGAAAAATAGCAGTTTCTCTTGCTAATGCAACACAGACAAATCACTTATTATTTGAAAACCCATCAATACTTTCCGCCTGAATTGAGATATATATTGATTGGTTCCAACATGTTCATAAGCCATAAAAACAAAACAAACCCAGAAACCCTTGCCTTTTAGAAGAGATAACATTAATGGGGAAATCTGGTGTCAATTTCTTTTTTAAAAAACATTTTAAACTGTGATTAATGAAGCCATTGATTAATTCCAATGATCCATTAATTATTTGGTTTTCACCCTTTATGGATATAAGGAACAAAGACATTCTCATCCAAATGTCAAGCAAGGTTTTTGGAAGGAAGATGCATGAGATGCAATTAGCTACTGTTGAAAATGGAATTTGAGAGCAGAATTTTGTTTTTTCCCTATCCAAGTCAATCACTTTTATGTTATTGCAATTTTTCCTTGATGGATCACCACTTTTTACATCTAGTCTGACAGTTGATATCAGCTTTCTTTTCCCTTTGCAGAACAACTAAAAAAAATCCAAAAGGAAAAAAATGATGGAAACCTTTAGGAAATTGTCTTATCCTCTCTATGGACTAATATTGGAAATATATATGCCACTACTTGGAGAGACATTAGGATTGGAACTGAGACATCATCCTGTTTAGCTTTCGATCATATTCAGGCTTTCGGAATCTCAAGTTGTTTCTGTTCTAAATATTTGACCCAGCAAATCTGAGAACATTCTTCCAAAAACAGACTGTATTTTTTCTCTCCCGTTTGCAATGGTAATAGTCAATAGACACATCAGGTGGCTGTGAGTTTTCCAGGCTGTGTGGCCATGTTCCAGAAGCATTCTCTCCTGACATTTTGCCTGCATCTACAGC
Organism: Anolis sagrei ordinatus; assembly: GCF_025583915.1. NCBI lineage: Eukaryota > Metazoa > Chordata > Lepidosauria > Squamata > Anolidae > Anolis > Anolis sagrei. The sequence goes on along the minus strand of NW_026845477.1, from coordinate 11,726,329 downwards.
AGGCATCCTCAGAGGTTGTGAGGTCTGTTGGAAACTGGGCAAGTGGGGTTTGTAGCTTGGGAGTGATCCTGTGGAATGTCCAGGGTGGGAGAAAGAACTCTTGTCTGTTTGAGGCAGGTGTGGATGTTAAGTTTCCAAACAGTCTTCAAAGGCAAACTGAAATGGCAGCATATAGTTAAGGCTGATCAAATGGAAGGCAAAGGTGCTCCCTAATCCAGGGCAGCGGCAGTTGGGCTAGAGGGAGGAGCTTTCTTTTGCTTCTAGCCATAGACATGATGGAGGTGTCCCTGTGCCGTCCACCCAGATGCTATAAAAAAATAAGACTGCGACGTGCTTCTCTCTATAGTTGAGCAAACTGCAGTTGTCTATCTTGAAAACTTAAGATACTAAGCAAATGAGACTAGTACTGGTTTTAAACATAAAAAAAGAATATTTATTTACACAAAGTCCTTGAAGACTTGGCACAGTTCATACAGTTGGAAACAAACAGTCAATAGATGAAGCTACAAAAATGTTCTTTCTTTCCTATAGTTACAGAGGCAACCCTTTCTCCAGATGGCAGATAAGATTCTAGAATCTTAACACCCTAACCTAAAGCTGTTGTGGTTTAGAAAAAAGCAGGTTTTTCCCTATCTATAACTTAAGGTCAGTCCTGGAGACAAAGTAGTCACGACTCTCTCTCTATAACTATAACTCAATCTTCTCAACTAAGCTTATTTGTCTAAAATATCTCAACACAGCTCAATACACAATATTAGGCCTGGGCGGTTTCGTTTTGTTAATTCGTAATTCGTTAATAATTCGTTAATTTTTCCAATTACAAAACGATAACGAACCATTCTGGAGCAATCATTAAAAAAACCGAATTTTTGAACACGTTTTGTAAATGCTTCGTATTTCGTTATTGTATTCGTTTCGTTATTGTTCTGAGGTCGTTTCGTTATTATTTCCGCATGTCTGGGCCAGTTTTATGGTTTAATTAGTGAAAAAAAATTATAATATCACACCAACAGTCAAGAACAGAGGGAGAGGGAAGCTTCAGAAGTTTTTGGAGGTTTTTTAGCATATTTTGCGGTCGCGTCCGCCATTAACGAATCAATTCGTTATTGTTTCGGAAATCAATTCGTTATTTTTTTTCCATTTACGAAATTTCATAAATATCGAACTTTTTAAAAGGAAAATTTTGTAATTATTTTAAATATCGAAACAAAAAAAACCCCCAAATACAAATCGATTTTAGAAACAAATTTTTGCGTTGTTACCCAGGCCTACACAATATACGATCTAAACTAACTCAGTATAGCTTAATACTTATCTTACTCAGTTTATAGTTTTCGCAATGGTTCTCCCAGAGCTAACTGCTTAGACATCAGCACGTCTGAAATCTTTCCTCAAACTGAAAAGGCAGGGGAGAATCTAAAATGGGGATCTTTCTCTGGGAGAAAAGGCGGTGCCTAAACTCAAAGAGCTGCTCTCTAAGCCAATAGTTGCAAAGAGGCCTGCAGACTCTGATACTATTAACTTTTAGGACTCTTGCAAAGTTGCAGCAGCCCTGGGAGAAAATGCAAGAGGAAGCAACCTCAAGCAACTTTAAAGTGAGGCAAATCAGACTCCTGGGAGACGGAACAGTCCCTATCTTCCTCTCTTCCATTCTCAAATTGGGCAGTGGCAGTTGGGAGGGAGGAAGATCCTTTCATGTGCTTCTGGATCTAGGCATGAAACTTTGTGTTTTAGAAACAAAACTAGATAGGCTTCTTAATGGTGATTTGTGCTGTTTTATTGACTTTTTGTTTCCTAATATTTTAATTGATTTTATGTTTATACAGTGCTCAGTTGCTATTAAAATAAATTTTAAATATAGTTTTGAATTGTTTTAGTATTTTTTAAGAAAAAATTAGTTGCAAGCCACATTGATATCCATTAGTGTGGGGAAAGTTAAGATGATGATAATGACAATGTCGAGAAGTAAATAACAGAAATATCACTAAACTAAGCTCTTTACTGTCATCATTTTTAGCATGCATACAATGACAATCGGACAACTTACAGCCATTGGTTAGATATGCATAAGCTGCACATTATGAATGACAAATCTCTGATGAAAATAATGGCTTGCTTTTCTTTTGTGCTTATTCAAGTCAAGTTCATTCTTCGAACTAATGGGACTACTTGACATATTTCACCCATCCCCAGGTGTGAAGTCAAGGCTGAAATTCACATCACATTAGTGATGTCCAAACGATGGCTTGAGATGTGCAATTGACCTAGCTCACAGTTGGTTAGTTTCCAATCCATTAGTTCACAACTCACATTTTTCACTTCATTACTTCCCAGTTTGTTGGTTTATAATTTTCTGTCTCTTACAATCAGCTTAGGTGTTACACATGAGAGAGGTTAAACAAAGGTCAGATGGGTGTAATTAAGCTATTGGTAGGAAGGAAGCAGGTAAAACAGCAGAAACGAAAGATGTAGCCGTTTTAGCCAACGGTTTAACACTAGGGAAGATAAGTCATAGAATCATAGCATCATTTAGTTGGACGAGGCCTCGTGGGCCATCCACTCCAATCCCCTGCCAAGGAGCAGGAAAATCATCTTCAAAGCAGCCCTTACAGATTGCCATCCAGCCTCTGTTTAATAGCCTCCAAAGAAGGAGCCTCCACCAAACTCCAGGGCAGAGAGTTCCACTGCTGAACAGCTCTCACAGTCAGGAAGTTCTTCCTAATGTTCAGGTGGAATCTCCTTTTCTGTAGTTAGAAGCAATTGTTCTGTGTCCTAGTCTCCAAGGCAGCAAAAAACAAGCTTTCTCCCTCCTCCCTATGACTTCCCCAACAGATTTATACATAGCCATCCCATCTCCTCTCATCCTTCTCTTCTTCAGGCCAAACATGTTCTCCAGACCCTTGATCATTTTAGTCGCCCTGGATCAAAGAATGAACTTCTTAGCTAGGTTAACTATTTATCTGGGTTCTTCACTGGAGGGAGGCAAATTGCCCTCCTCACCCAGCAAGTAGGAAGAGGAAATCGAAGTATCTCAGAGAAAGGAACTAGCAAAGTCACATCTGAGTATTTGTTGCCGAAGAAAACCCTATAAAATTAATTGGCTCACCATAGGTTATCAAGCAACTTGAAGATACACACACACACATTTCTCTGAATAGTTCTCTCTTTGCTTACTTGGTGGTGATTTATGGAATTCAAATTAATTCAAAAACAGCAGACATCGTGCCCTTTCTGGCAAAATGTCTTCTTCAGAAAGTATGAAAAAAAATCTTGTTTAAGCCTACCCAATAACATCCATTCTAAAATCATTGAGGGCAGAATCTTTGGTTAGCATCACACATCTAAACAGTAAAGAAAGCAAAGATGGGATTCCTTTGCGTATGTGTGCCATCTTCAATTAAATTATGATATTAAGTTGGCTGCAACCAGAAGCCATTAAAGATTTAGTTACCTTCTGTGGTGAACATTAAGAAGCTATTACTCAAATTCTATTTAAACAGTTAAAAGGAATTAAAATGTATAGGAAAGATCATTACATATCACAAGCTAATTTCCCAACACAAGCTTAGCGACTGATAGATTGCTTAAGCCTCTCCAAGGTTTGAGTTCCCCACTCAATAATTTAGAGCCAAGAGCAGGGGGGTTATGTTGATTTATAATTTGTTGCCTTCATTCTCTCTCTCTCTCTTTTTGGCAGAGGGAGAAAACCCATGCTACAGTAATAGGTCTCATTTCACACTTTTTATTTGAAGTCATGCTCTTCCTCCTTCAAATTTGATGACTATCAGCGAGGGAACAGCATCAGGTCACCAAAGGCCAGACTGCCTGCATTTGCCATCGTTTCTTTTTGGCTTTTGGAAAACAATGAGGAAATGTTGTTTCTTGCCCTTCTCCAATTTAGTTATGATACCCTGGTGCCTGCCCTTGTTTCTCTCCCAATTACTTCACTGCATGCCCTGTTTAGTCCTCATTTAATTCAGATGGGTAGGAAGATTGGCTGCAAACAGTTCTCTGGAATCGTCCCTTGTTCCATGTCAAAGGTTCTCTCTGGGAAGAAAATGGCAGGCTGCTTCACCCTGCTGAATGCATTTTTTATCTTCCATTTTAGAAGTAATGTCTTCTCAGTCACCCCAGGCAAAAAATAAACATAAAGGAAAGGGAATATGGAACAGTTATCTCCTGTGTAACAAAGCATCAATTCCAATTTATAAAGCCCAACATAAAACCCTCTGTTGTAATTTGGTAGTAAAAGCTCCAATTAATACAATTTTAAACTCCCTTTAAAATTCCCCAGGTTTTTCCCCCTCCTCCCACTTTCCACATTTGTCCTTTATTTACCTCAGTTGCTGCAAACCTAGGCCATGCAGTTGATGCTAAGGGTTGTCTCCAGTGGTGGTTGCATGCATCCTCTTGAACCCATGGAGGTCATGCGTTCAGCCAGGCCAAGACCACATCGACCCTGATGGATCATGGAATTACAGATTCATAAATTTGGAAGAGACCCCGAAGGCCATCCAGTCCAACTCTATTCCACCATACAGGGATACACAATCAAGCAGTCCTAACAAATGGACACTCAGGGCCATTCCACACAGGGATATAACCCAGAATATCAAGACAGAAAATCCCACAATATCTGCTTTGAACTGGGTTATCTAAATCCACACTCAGACAATGTGAGATTTTCTGCCTTGATATTCTGGGGTATAAGACTGTGTGGAAGGGCCCTCAGCCTCTGCTTAAAAACCTACAGAGAAGGAGACTCTATCCGACACCCAGCCACTGTCAAACATCTCTTACCATTGGGAAGCTCTTCCTAATGTTTAGTTGGAATCTCCTTTCTTGACATTTGAATCCATTGCTCCATGTTTTAGACTCCAGGGCAGCAGAAAACAAGCTTGCCCCCACCTCAATGTCATATCATTTCAAATATCCAAGCATGGCTATCAAGCTTTCCTTCTGCAAGCTAAACATCCCAAGCTCCCTAAGCCACTCCTCATAGGGCTTTGCTTCCAGAACTTTGACTGTTTTGGTCTTCCTCCTCTGGACATGTTCCAGCTTTTCCATATCCTTCTTGTATTTTGGTGTTCAGAACTGGACATAGTATTCCAGGGGAGGTTTGACTAAAGCAGAACAGCATGGGATTATTACAGTGACCTCACTCTTTGTGCTGCTATTGCTGCTTCAAATTCAGCGAGAAAGAAGGAGGAGCCAATCTCCCCACCTTGTTGATGTGGCCTCAGTCCAGCTAACCATGCAACACTCAAACCATTACAACATACTAGTTCCTCTCTTTTATTAGTCTTCATTACTACAAGAAAGGAGATTCCATCTGAACACTAGGAAGAACTTCCTGACTGTGAGACCTGTTCAGCAGTGGAACTCTCTGCCCAGAGTGTGGTGGAGGCTCCTTCTTTGGAGGCTTTTAAACAGAGGCTGGATGGCCATCTGTCAGGGGTGCTTTGAATGCAATATTCCTGCTTCTTGGCAGGGGGTTGGACTGGATGGCCCACGAGGTCTCTTCCAGCTCTATGATTCTATTATTCATTATCTGTGGCAAGAATATTAAGAACTATATTTTAATGGGCTCCTTGAGTGTTAAAAAACTGAGAATTCTGCACCAAAATAAATAAGATTAGTAATAATAATAACAACAACAACAATACCTACCAGCAGCACCTTGTGCCTCGAGATAGGTTAAAACACATACAAAATGTACAAATTCTATAAATACACATATTAAATGTATTTCTATAAAAGAGGCATATTAAAACATAAAATAAAAGTAGTGTTTGTATGTTTTTGAGGAGACAGAAAATTGATTTGTGAAGACAATGTTATTTTCTTTGTAAAAAAAATGTGTTCTTGACAGAATATGTGTATATCAGGCCTGGGTAACAACGGAAAAAAAATGTTTCTAAACTCGTTTCATTTTTAGGGGGTCCATTGCGTTTCGTTTTTTAAAAGAATTCCGAATTTTTCTTTAAAAAAATTTCGTTATTTACAAAATTTCGTAAATCTTGAATTGATTCGTTAATGGCGGACGCGATCGCGCAATACGCTAAAAAACCCTCCAAATGGGACAGGGGGAACTTCTGAAGCTTCCCTCTCCCTCTGTTGTTGACTGTTGGTGTGATAATTTATTTTTTATCACTGATAAAACAAACAACAACTATAAAACCTGCACCAGACATACGGAAAAAATTACGAAACAATTACGAAACAATTTCGAAACAATTTTGAACCAATTACGAAACAATGACAAAACAATACAAAATAAATTGAAAAATTTGTTTCGATTTTTAGTTGCTCCTGCATGGCTCAATATCAGATCGTAAGCTAATTTAAATACAAATCAATAACGAATTACGAAATTAACGAACGAAACCGCCCAGCCCTAGTGTATATGTAGAAAATACTGTTTTGTTCAGCTTTTCTGCTGTGAATAGGCCCCAAATTGTGAAAAGGTTATAAAAACTATGAATTTTTAAATTATATTTCCAGAGTGAGAAGAACAATGTTGGCATATTATTAAAAGTTTTTTAACAATGAGTTCATTGAATGTCAGGAAACTCTGATGAGAAAAACATTAGACTAGTAAGTCACCTTGCAATTCAGGATTACTTCTGTCTCCCAAATAGATAAATTTTAATATTTTGAGTGGAGGGAAAAATGCTGTTTTGTGTTCTGTACAGAATTTATTTCCCTTTGTTTTGCTATTTTTATGCAAGTCTTATTACTGAGAAAAGATCCCAAGTTATGAATAGTTTATAAAACTATGTAATTTTCATGGTTCTCAAAGGGAGATGAGCAATGGTGAAGAGAGAGAATATTCCTGGAACATAGCCATACAGCCCAGAAAACTCACAGCAACCCAATGGTGAAATTATTGCCCTTGAGGGTGAAATTTCTGAGATTTTCCATTTCTGGTCATCACAGCAGAGTGGTGGACACAACAAATTTACAGTCGGCATAGCTTTGAGTCTCCTCCTCTTCCCCACCTTAACACACTTTTAAGTATCAAGTAATATTCTGCATAGGCTAGATCTACAGTGTCACATAATGTGGTTTGAATCTTCATTATATGATTAGTGTAGACCCATATAGTGCCATTTACTTTCATTGAACTGTATTGTAGATCCAGACAGTGTCTGATTCAAGAAAAACACTTTTTCCCTGTCATTTAGAAGAGCAAATAGAAAGACAGATGCATTTGTTTGGCAGCCTTCCCTCAAAGACATCTCATCTTCTGTTACATTCAAATATGGACAGGTTCTTAAGCTGGCACATCAGACAATGTTGGAGCAAGCTAATGGGATTTTCAATTTGCTTTTCAGCTTGAACCCCTCCCTTTTTCCACATTATGTGACTAAATAATTGAAAAAAGGGTTTTTTTGCAAATTACAAATCCCAAGGAAGCCCCTGTACACAATAATCAGTTAATTATTCAAAGCCTTCTAGTAGCGTTATCATCAATGCAGTAATTGGAATTTCTTTGGCACTCACTTCGCATTCAGTGATTATATTTCAGGAAGGAGTGGAGCAGGGAGGCCAGCCAGCTAACCAACCATAGATCTCATTTTCCTCCTCTTTCAAGAAGATGGAGGGAGAAAATGGACTGAAGTCCCAGAGAAGATTTCACAAGAATTAGAACTACCAATATCCAGTACCTGTTGATCTGCATGCCACTCATAGAATCATAGAATCATAGAGTTGGAAGAGACCTCATGGGCCATCCAGTCCAACTCCATTCTGCCAAGAAGCAGGAATATTGCTATCACCAAAACTCCAAAAGAAAGGAGACATGTATACATTTTAATATGTGTATTTGTGGTATTTTTACAATGTTTGTGTGTTTTAATTATTTTGTAACCTGCCTAAAGCCATGAGAAGAGGTAAGTAAAAATAAAATTTATGATTATTAATATTACTACTACTACTACTACTACTACTACTACATTTTGGAAATCTGGAGGAGAATGCTGCTAGGGATGGGGAGATCTGTGGGTGCATCTACACTCTAGAATTAATGTAGAGTGACACCACTTTAACTGCTATGGAATCACAAGAACTGAAGTTAATTGAAGACACTGCCATATAAAATCCAGACTATCCTTTGTCGAAGCCTTTATGGCCGGAATTACTGGGTTGCTATGAGTTTTTCAGGCTGTATGACCATGTTCCAGAAGCATTCTCTCCTGATGTTTTGGCAACATCTATGGCAGGCATCTTCAGAGGTTGTGAGGTCTGTTGGAAACTAAGCAAGTGAGGGGAATTCTAGTCAGGAAACAATCAGGGCCAGCTACCACCTCCCAACAAAGGATTTCCCCCAGGCAGGAAGCAGCTAGGCAGTAAGCTGCATGTGCCATTGCACCTGGGGGCCCTAGCTCTTAGTGGAAGAGGCATGGACATGACATCTTTCCCCAGGGGATTGCATCTTGCCCTCCTTTAGGAAACTGGAACTCCCAAAAACCAAAACACTGTCGATAACTCAAAATAAGATTTATTGATCACAAAGAGTTATCTCTTTAAAGCAGTAAGCTGGAAGTTTCAGAGGGGTGAAGGAAAACATACATTGCAGTCTCAGTTAGTACTGGGTCCAAGGAGTTTGAAGCTGAGAAGCTTTTGCAAATTTCCTCTTTCCTCAATAGCTGTGGATATCGGAATAAACGCAACCCCAGTCCAAATGGCCTGTTTTGAAGACTCAGGGTCCTCTGGTGCCAAAAGAACCGATTTGAAGCCGCTTGAAACTTTCCAACGTCTTTCAGGTTGGTCTGAACATGAAGCATAAGCCTCAAGGGTAAGAACCTCAGAATTGGTGCTGAGAGGTAATTTACTCAGGGGCTTTTAGAGCCAAGTCTCTTACTCACGTCCATCAGATAGAAACCCTGATGGCAGAATGGAAAAAGGGAAGCACTCCCCTCCTCCAGGAAGAGGTGGAGCCAAACAATACTGATTGACAGCTATAAATAACCAATCAATCCAACTATACATAAGCAGGGTAAAAAGGCAGGATTAAGCATGATACAACAGTTTAGATCTTGCAACTAACAGTTCTACACATAGGTGGCGCTATTCGTGCTGTCACACTGCAAGGCCATTAAATGCTAATCAAGGTGGCCAACTGCAACATTCATACTTGCCTCAAGCAGACAAGAGTTTTTTTTTTCTCTCATCTGGATATTCCACAGATATATAAACCTCACTTGCCTAGTTTTCAACAGACCTCTCAACCTCTGAGGATGCCTGCCATAGATGTGGGTGAAACATCAGGAGAGAATGCTTTTGGAACATGGCCATACAGCCAGGGGAAACTCACAGAAATCTAGATTATATGGCAGTGTATACTCATATAATACAGTTCAAAGCAGATAATGTGGATTATCTGATTTGATAATCAGGGAGTAGAAGAGGCCAAAGAGAACCAAAGTGATGTGTTTTTCTAGCTGTATATCTCTATCTTCCACTTTAATGACAACATTTCAAGGAAAGGCCATATAAGGAAAAAGAAATGAGCAATGTGCATAGGCTCATAGAATCTGTGCACACTCATTTACATTGGCCATATAATGATGTTTTAAACATAATTGATGCTAAAAAATAATTCAAATTTCGAAAGTAAGGAGATTGAAGGGGGTGGAATCTTACGCTTCCCAGTTGGCTTAGGCAAAAGCATACTTCTGTATTATTTCTTAGTTTTTGCATTGTTTCATGAATAATTTTTCCGTCTTGACCACACTCTGATGTTATTTGGCTGCACAAATATCCCAGTTTCCTTTTGTGAAACCTTAGAGAATATACCTGGAAACACTGATGACAACATCAGGTCAGAGAGAACTGAGAGGAAGGGATGAGGGCATAAAACCATGCTGGAATTTCAACAGGAAATTCACTCCTTTGACCTTAACTCTGTTGCCCTGAGGACCCGGTTTATAGGCTCGTATATTCCTAAGCAAACTGTAGGGGTAATTGTGTGTTTTCTCAGTTATGGCTGAGCAGCCTTTTGGAATTATGTGCCTCTGCAATTAATACAGTCAATATTTCACAGCCATCAATTGAGGCAATTGTCTTCATTAAACAAGGGGAAAGGGAGCTAACCAGAATAGTATGAAATGAGCTGTCTCTTTAATATTTAATATTTCATGGATCACCCTCACAACAGTAATAAGAGAACTTACATCTTTTCTCTGTAAGACAGAAAGGAAGAGAGATGGAGTAGAGTCATATATAATGGATAGATTTATAATTATCCCTCTTGTTTAAAAATATTGATTCCGGGAGGAGGGTGATCATTTTTTTTTCAGATATTCCGATGGCAAGCAGAATGTTTGGTAATACAAAATTGTTGGAAAATGGCATTTCCAAAGAAAGGAACTTGAGATGTTTCAGCAAAGATCTGGAAATCTCACAACCTCCAGGTTTCACCAATTCCATCTATATTTTCCTCCTATCCTTCTTTTGTATTAAGTTGTTCTGAAATTCAAGCGTTTTATACATCTTTCCAGTGTGCAGATATATTTACAGTTAATTGCTCCCATTAACACAGTTTTAACTAATATGTACTGCATTACATATCTTCTGACTGTCCACATTTATCTGGGGCAGTTCCAATTAAACCCTTATTATCACACTTTTTCACCGGCTTTTTTAAAAAGTGTTATAATAAGGGTTTAATTGGAACTGTCCCAGATAAATGTGGACAGTCAGAGGCTATCACACTGCTTTTAAGGAGCCCCCGATAGCGCAGTGGGTTAAACCCCTGTGCCGGCAGGACTGAAAACCGACAGGTTGCAGGTTCGAATCCAGGGAGAGCATGGATGAGCTCCCTCTATCAGCTCCAGCTCCTCATGCGGGGACATGAGAAAAGCCTCCCACAAGGATGATAAAACATCAAAAACATCCAGGTGTCCCCTGGGCAATGTCCTTGCAGATGGCCAATTCTCTCACACCAGAAGTGACTTGCAGTTTCTCAAGTTGCTCCTGACACAACAAAAAAAACCTGCTTTTAAAACAGCACAGTTTCCCTCTCATTCTTCCCTTTGTCCTTGATACAATCTGCATTTTAAGTTTTTTTAAAAAGTAGCTTGTACTCACTTAACTTGGAGAAAGAAAGAGGAAGTCACATAATCCTGTCCTTCCCAGTAGGCTAAGGCAAAAACAATCTGCTGCAGACTGACAGATAGATAATCTCTATTAATAGCTCCAATTAATTCCTCATGTATAACTTTGCAATCTTGACCACATTCTGGTGTTGCATGTTCCAGTTTTCATCTATGAAATATTGGAGTGTATGAAGCATGTGCCTTTTAGGCATTGGTATACTAAAATATGTGCATTAGATAAGGATAAAGGTTTCCCCTGACATTGGCTAGTCATATCCTACTTTGGGCGGTGGTGCTCATCTCCATTTCTAAGCTGAAGATCTTCGTCCATAGATGCCTCCAAGGTCATGTGGCCAGCATGACTGCATGGAGTGCCATTACCTTCCCACAGAAGCCGTACCTATTGATCTACTCACACTGCTAGTTTGGTAGAAGCTGGACCTAACAACGAGTACTCATCCTGCTCCCTGGATTCAAATTGCCAACCTTTTGGTCAGCAAGTTCAGCAGCTCAGTGGTGTAATCTGCTACGTCACCAGGGGTGCCTTGTGCATTAGTTTGTGCATTTCTTTTTCCTGAAATGCCAAATAAGCAATGCAAATATGCAAATGGTCATGTGCAGGTAAACTTTTTCTTCCAAATACTTCAATAATGTGGAAAATGTACTTTTGGTTGCAATAAAACCATCAACTTTGTTGTCCCTTCTCTTTAGGTATCTAACTTCTTATTTTTAAATGTCTAACTAGTTTTTTTAAGTTTCTACCATGCTTGTGGAGCAATACAAAATTTTGTTTTAAGGCAAAACTCTTACTTGAAAAAACCATGACCTCATTTTACCCTGTTATAACCATGAAGTAGATAGATATCAACCATTCTGGTTTGCTTTAAGTAATTAGAACTAAGTAAGTCTCTATGTCAATAGTGAAGATAAACGAATGCTTTTGCCTGGCTCACTCCTTGATGAATAAGTTGTAGAGGCTGAATCAATTATGCAAAATGAAAGTAATTACTCATATTTGCACAGTGTCTGTAATTATCCAGATCACAGATTGCAAGTTTGGTTTGACAGAGACTTTTTTAAAGTTAAGTATATTTATTTCTATTACAGTAGTTGGTTCTGCCCAGTAAGAATATACAGTGGGGGACATTCATAGTTCTTATGTATTCCTTAAGCCATTAATTCCCAAAGATGGTCCTCCAGATGTTTGGGACTTTTGCTCCATGCCAAAGGCCACAAATTATGAAAACTGAAGTGCAAAACATCAGGAAGATCAAAGTTTAGAAACACTATCCTAAACCAATGAATACATAGGGACTGTGAATGTGAACTAGTTATGGATGTGTAACTTGTTAATGGAACGGCAATGATCTCAGCACAAACAAGGCACTGAAACACATCTTCCTATCTAAAACCTAACTTATTTAATATAAAACTAAATACACCAGAACTAAACAGAACGAGAAACAAAAATGTCTACATGGCTCGGCTTTTCGTTGCAATCTCAAATATGGCACACTCCCAGATTCCTCAGTGACGTGATGACATACTCGATGCTAGATAGCGTACAACACTTTCCGCACTGAGATTTACGACTCCTCCTTCGTGATACAGTTAACCCTTTCCACACAGGAATTACAAACTCCGGAACATTGCATTTCACAGCATTACGTTTCTAAGCACATAAACACTAACTTTGAAAACTACAAAGCACTTAATCAAAACACTCACATATATCTGACATAACTGTGTGTTATGCAATTGTCATTTTAATTTTGCTATTGAATAATAATAATAAGAAGAAGAAGAAGAAGTTATAAACCTACCCAGGACTACCTAGACAGTCTTTAAGCATTAATTTTAAATGTGTATCTTTTGTTTAATCTCTGTTTTATATGTTTTAATATGTATTTTATAGAGACAACTTTTGGTGTTGTAGCTTTTATAGAGGTATGTTTTAATATCTCTGGTTGTACTGGTCCATTTAGTTTTCTTGGCAAGGATATTGGGGTGGTTTGCCATTGCCTTCCCCAGGGATCACGCTTGGTCTGACCTCTCTGCCACGACCGTCCCTTCTTGGGTGGCCCTTCACGGTTTCGCTCATGACATCATTGAGGTGCTCAAGCCCCAGCGCCACAAGGCGGTGACCCTTTGCTGGAGGAAAGTTCTGAGAGTGCCTTGGACTGCGAGAAGATCCAACCAGTCCATCCTCCAGGAAATAAAGCCCGACTGCTCATTGGAGGGAAGGATACTAGAGACAAAGTTGAAGTACTTTGGCCACATCATGAGGAGACAGCAAAGCCTAGAGAAGACAATTATGCTGGGAAAAGTGGGAGGTAAAAGGAAGAGGGGCCGCCCAAGGGCAAGATGGATGGATGGCATCCTTGAAGTGACTGGACTGACCTTGAGGGAGCTGGGGGTGGTGACGGCCGACAGGGAGCTCTGGCATGGGCTGGTCCATGAGGTCACGAAGAGTCGGAGATGACTGAACGAATGAACAACATGTTTTAATATGTATATTTGTGGTGTTTTCGCCATATTTATGTGTTTTCATTGTTCTGTAACCTGCCTTGAGCCATGAAGAGAGGCGGGTAAGGAATAAAATAGTAATAATTAGTAGTAGTAGTAGTAGTAGTAGTAGTAATAATAATAATAATAATAATAATAATAATACAGATTATAAAGAAATGCAAAATTAAAGATGTGGCTGTTCTGGGAGGCTAAGATAGCAGAATCAAAGAGAAAGAATGGAAAGGGATTCTGAAACTCACAAATTGGGATTCATTGCCTTTACAAAAAAAAATTAGTTCCAAAATTGATAGGCTCTCTGGGAGCAATTTCCAATAGAGTGATAGAACATATAAATGAAATTGCCTAGATGGGAATGGGAATATAATATAATTTTAAAAGCATCAGCAGTTAGAATATGACTCACTATCTGATGATACTTCATTGCCTCCTAGATCCCCCAATAGATTTGCAATCACTGATGGTCCCAGACTCCAACTGATAACATCTGATAGATTATGAAACCAATACAGAAGTAATAATAGTAAATACCATTGTGGTGTAGAAGTTTTAGAATTGGACTAAAACTCTGGAGACCAGAATTCAAATTCCCACTCAGCCATGGAAACCCACTCTCAGTCCAGGAAACTCTGTGATGGCTTTACTTTAGGATCACCATAAATCAGGCTGGATGTATACTGCCATATAATCCAGTTTCAGAATACAGGTTAACTACATTGAACTCAATCATATAAGTCTACACTGTCATATAATCCAGTTCAATGCACTTAATCTTCATTCTGAAACTGCATTATATGGCAGTGTAGTTCTGGCCTCAGAAACAACCTGAAGGCACACAACAATGGCAGGACTGAAGACTGATAGGTTGCAGATTTGAATCTGGGGAGAGAGTGGATGAGCTCCCTCTGTTAGCTCCAGCTTCCCATGTGAGGACATGAAAGAAGCCTTCCACAAGGATGGTAAAACATCAAAAACATCTGGGTGTCCCCTGAATACTGTCCTTGCAGATGGCCAATTCTCTTACACCAGAAGTGACTTGCAGTTTCTCAAGTCACTCCTCACACATACACACACACGCGCACACACAAATTGGGAGAATAGCACAGTGTATCTTGGACAATCAGGTTTGAAACTGACGCAGTTGCTTGTTTGAATGTAGTAGGCATCAGTTTTCAAAGAACCTGGTCTGCATGTCTCAATGGTTTCTAAAATAGTCGACTTTTCCAGAAATCCTGTCGAATTATTTCTGACTTTGGAATCATTTTTTGACAACAGAGCCAGGAAAATGCTCTGCTGTCCAAGGAATATAGGTTTCAGAGCAGCCAACCTCTGACAGCACTGCATTTTCAAGGGAATGAAATAAATGGGTCTTCCTTTTTTATATAGCAAAAGCAAGTGGCTGAAACAGCCTGAAGTATTTTGATGATGGAATTTTTTACTTGCATTTATTTGTTCACCTTCGAGGCGGCAAGAGCTTGAATGAGTGTGTTTTATGTGTTACATTTCCCCCTTGGTTATAATATTAATTAGAGGCCATGTGGGGGACATTGATTGTCTAATGCCATACATAATCTCTCTCTGCATCTTAATGTAGAGCCTTATCATTCAATAACACTCACTTCTGCATAGCCAAACCTAGCCCATGCTGGGCATTTCAAAGACTGAATGATGATTACGTGCAAAACCAAACACAGTTAGTTGTAAAGACGACTAAGTGCCATGGAAAGCCATGGAATAGGTCTTACTCATGACTCACTCCAATTCCATTTGATTTTAATGGGCCTTTTTAAGTGCAAACTACATTGCGACCCATATAATCATAGAACTGTAGAATTGGAAGGGAGTGTGAGGGCCACTTTCCGCTCTTTCAATATGCCTCTCAAAAATCCTTAAAAGATGGTAATCCAACCTTCAAAAAACTGTAGTGAAGCGGAATCCACCCCCTTTTGAGGCAATGAGATCCACTGTCAAATAACTCTTAATCTCATAATGTTGAGTGAAGTCCCATCTACAAAGACCATTTAAGGTGGTCTTCAGAGGCAACCCGCACTCTATGTGGGGTTGCCTCTGAAGACTTCCTGGAAGCTCCAACTAGTCCAACATTCGGCAGCCAGGTTGCTCATGGGAGCAGGAAACACACAACTCCCCTGTTACTCCAGCTCCACTGGCTGCCAATTAGCTTTCCAAGCACAATTTAAAGTGCTGGTTTTAACCTACAAAACCCCTTACAGTTCCTACCCAGTTTACCTATCTGAATGTATTCTCCCCTATAAACCATCAAGAGCTTTAAGATCTTCTGGAGAGGCCCTGCTCTCAGTCCCGCCACCTTCGCAGGTGCATGGTGGAGGCTCCTTCTTTGGAAGCTTTTAAACAGAGGCTGGATGGCCATCTGTCAGGGGTGATTTGAATGCAATATTCCTGCATCTTGGCAGGGGGTTGGACTGGATGGCCCATGTGGTCTCTTCCAACTCTTTGATTCTATGGTTCTATGATTCTGTGATTCTGTGATTCTATGATTCTATGATTCTATGATTCTATGACTACATGAGTTTGGTCATCTACACAGTACGCTCACTATTCATTTCTAAGAGTCATTTATAACAAAGTTGAGTACAGGACAGAACTCCATGACACCCCACTTGTCACTTCTTTCCAGAATGATGTGGAACCATTGATGGACACTTTTTGAGTTTGGTCAACAAGCCAACTACAAATCAGTCTGAACATACAACTAGGCCTTTCCACTACCAGCAGTATGAAGTAATACTTTTCAGGAAAATGTTATGGAATATAATATATTTTTCCTTTAGGTGGGTAGAGCCCATGTGGATAGTACTTTCAGTGTTGGACTACAACTCTCAGATTAGGGTTGAATTATCCACTTATCCATGGAAACTGACTGGGTAACCTTGACTGAGTCAAACACTCTGAGCTTCAGATTTTTTTTTAAAAAAAACCCTATGATAGATTTGCCTTAGGGTTGCCATAAGTTGCAAACTAGTTGAAGATTTAGAACAACGACAACAAAAACAACCTCTTACATGAGCAATTCACTGAAGGTTCCTCTTAAATCAGCCACTTTGAATTTCCAATGAAGTATATGAAATTTGTACACAATACTTATAACCACATGAATATAAATATGTGTTTTTGTGTAGCTGGTAAGAATCAGCACCAGTGGGGGAAAATTGCAAAAAAAATCTACAATTGTGATGCAGAAGGTATCCTTGAAAGTGAATAAACTATCAGTTGCATTGCCCTGGGGAGAACCTTTCACCCATCATCTCTATCTACCCACTCCCTAAGAGTCCTTTGCTGGCATCTAATTCCCCAAGAAGATGGAAGTGCTATTGGTCCCCCATACTATTGATGCTTTAATGTAATATGTGTCAGGAAAGGTTACATTTTCTCTCCATATTTTCCTCCAAATTATGTCAAATCTCATCACGTAATGTGCTGTCAACGCACAGCACAGCGATGGCCAATTTGATGCAATGTGACATGTGGTGGCAGAGGTCATTCCACAGCATCCCGGTGTGTTTTTGCTTCCTTGGATTTCTTTCTACCTGCTATTTCCAAGCATTTATAACCAATAACTCCAGTGTTTTTCATCAAGTAGAAGAACCCTCATTTAGGTTAGCAATAAAGGGAGTGATTTCCCCCTTTTATTTCATATAACATTTTGCATTTATTTAGAAACTGATGGTGCTGAGGATATGAGAAACTGGGGACTTGTTATATTCATTTATTGCATTATTACAGAGCTGACCCACTTGTGTTTATTGAAAGGGATGGGAAAAGATAGGGAGAAATGAAAAGTAAAAAAAAAAAGATTCATGATGAGAGGAGACTGAATGTTATAACAGAGGCGAGGAAAAATTGTCTCCCCAGATGTTCTTGATGGACATCAATTCTTCACCAATGAAGTTGGTGATGGAGCAGTGCCAAGTGGGATTTTCACAGTGCTGGGTGGAACTCTCCAAAACCACACCAAGTATGGTCAATGGAAAAGGACTGAGAAAGTTGTAGTTTAAAGCATGGGAAAGGGATCCTGCATTAGCCAACTTACCACTTCACCAGTCATGATAAAGCTAAAATGAATGTCCTTTAGGATCACTGTTCTGCCTCCATGCATCATTTTATCTTAGTCCACAGGTACAATAACAGATGGGTTTCGAGTACCCACAGGGTACTTTCATTCTGCATAGTTGTAGGACTTTGACCCCACCTAAACTGACCATCCAGATGCCCACAAAATGTGTGAGAGCTGATATTCATTAACCTGGGGAATGCCACTTATTGTGGATGGATGTACCACAATAAGTCCAGATACTTCACTGGAATTCATCTTCTCCCCTGGATTATGGCAGTTCACACAGCTGTGGCAGACTCCTAAGCAGAATTGGCTACCAGTGTCCCAAAAGACATTCCATGCTCCCTGGGCTTAGGTGGCCTGGGAATGTGGGATGGCTGTCCCCTGCTGCTTCTTCTCCCCCATGACTCTGCTGGCTAAAACAGCGACACCCTGGCCTACATCATTAGGGGTTTCTCTTTTTCCTTCTGTATTATGCAACCCATGAAGAATTTTGGGAAGAAGGAAAGGCGGTATTACACATGACATGGAAGGAGGAAGGAGGTGTCCCCAGGGTAAGATATATTGTGGTGTCACTGTTGTAATCAGCAGCAACACAGGAGGAGGGGTAACTGTTGTGACCCTGCCCAGTGCTGCCAAACTAGCAAACCCTAGGCAGCTAAGGATGTCCCTGTTGAGAAGAGGCTGGGTTCAGTCTGGCTTTTTTCTTTTTTGTCTTTGTAGACCAACCTTATGATTCTACTTTCACTGCATGACTACATCTTGTCTAAGTCTGTAGTTCCATGTAGTTCCATGACGTATGGAAAACTAATTCTCAGCTAGAAAGCATTAATCCTTTCTTAAACAACAAATCCTAGGAATTCTTAGATTGCAGCCATGGCAGTTAAAATGGCATAAATATACTATAATTGTAGGGTGTGAAAAGGTTCACCCCTAGTATCACAATGACAATCAATATCTGCATTTTGAGCTGAATCTAAGCTCTCTGCCATAGGAAAGAACAGCAGCAACCACAACACCCTGCAGAAAAATAGCTAAATGTCAAGAAGAAGGTTATAACTCAGATTTCTGCTCATTTAGCCTTGTTTCATATGATCAGAGGATTCATTCTCCCCTGCCTTCCAGGAAAGAATTCAACCATGTGGTCTTTCAGTAGGGATGTACATTCTGATTCAATTCATGTTGTTTGCAAAGAAAATAGGGAAATTTTCCTTTGTTGGGAGACAATATGAATAATTGATTCCTCTTTTCTTTCTCTTCATCCCCACTCCCTTTTAATGTTCAATAGCTCAGTGGTGTAGTGGTTTTGAGCATTGGACTACAATTCTGAAACCAGGATCTAAATCCCTACTTGGTCATCAAACCACTTGGTAACCTTAAGCAAATCACATGCTTCCAGCCTCACAGCAAGGTGATATCAAACCTCTTCTGAACAAATCATGCCAAGAGAATCCAGCAATAAGTTTACCTTAGAGTTTCTATCAGTTGAAAAAGACTTGAAGACACACAGCAACAGACCAGTTAAGAAGTTACTGCATCTGTGCATTGTATGGATATTTTAATTGTGTGCATTTTTTAAATGATTAGCACTGAAAAAAATTACTAACTGCTGCCTTCTGCTGGATACATTTTGTGGACATGGAACTTTGGAGGCATCCTATAGAGAAATTGCAATATTAATTCTTGAGATAGCAGTTGATTCTTTTCTGCTTACATACATATTGGTTTAAGTATGCATACAGGTATTTACATGCAACATATAAGTTATAGATGGATTTTTTTCAGGTAGTCCAGACCAGAGCAAATCTATTTCATCAGTTCTTGAATTCTTGAATGGTGAGTCAACTCACAGGTAAATCCAGTTTATTCTATAGGTTTATCCTATATTAGTGATTCCCAATTCTCATATTCCAGGCAGGCATGTAGCCGGGGCTTCAGCCCCCCCCCCCCGAAATTCTCATGGTGGTTCGCGAAAAGGCCTTACTGGTGCATTATTTAAACTGTTATGTTTATTCATATGATCTGATCACCATACTCAATATATCCCATATGCATGGGGGTATTGGGGTAATGATACAAAAGGTTTGCTAGGCTAGACCCTCTTTCACTCAGACTCAGCCCCCCCCCAAACTCAGCCCCCAAACTCAGGCCCCCCGCCCCCCCCCCCCCCAAAAAAATTCAGCCCCCCCCCCCGAAACGAAATCCTGGCTACGGGCCTGATTCCAGGTATTTTGAACTTCAGCTCTCCGAATAACAACAACAACAACAATAACAACAACAACAACAAACTTTATTTGTACCCCGCTCCATCTCCCCAATGGGGACTCGGTGTGGCTTACATGAGGCCAAGCCCAAAACAGCAATTACAATTACAAGGCTCTGCTGCCTTGGCCAAAGATCCTGGGAGCTAAACTTCAAGACATCTGGAAGACCAGAGTTTAAGAAATTGCCCTAGAGACAGTAATAACAAGTACTATGTTTATAATTTGTGCAAAATACAGAAAACATGACTGTTCATGCCTACATATGATTTTCTGTACAGAAAATTATTTGTCCTAAAAAGAAAATGCAGTAATTGGGAAGTTATTATGCACAAAATTCACACATGTTAATACCCACACAATGTTCCTTTTTTAGTGCAGGAAACACTAGTTTTCCTTTCAGGAAATAAAACTGACTGTGCAAGACATATTTGCTGAATATAAACATTATTTTCTATTTCCTGTGCAAATAATGTTGGGTTTTTTTTTTAGCAGAACAACCACAAGTGATTTTTTTTAATGGAATACGTCTTAAACTGCGAATAGGCTTTGTAAACTGGTTTTCAGATATTTTCTTGCACTGGGAAAAGATTAGGTGTTGATTCTTTCATATTTAGTGAAGAACATCATCCTAAGCAAGAAGATGGATTCTAGAATCCTTGTCAGAATAATAGCTAAATTTTCACATTTGTCTAGTAGAATTGGAAGACTATATTTTGTTCAATAGGTCTTGCTCAATGGTTTTACTTTAGCTTGGCAATGCAAGCTTGGGAATACCCTAGAGGAGTAAATTTTCCTTTTAGTAACCTGCCTGTACTGATTTCATATCTATTAGGGCAGAAGATGGGTCATGGCTTCTCTTTTCAGATTCTGCACTATATGTTGCTAGCAAATCCATCTTCCACTGGCTTCACCTGTGAAGTGAGAGGGTGCAACTCAACCCAAGGGGCCCATTAGCAAGCTGTGGGGATCAAGACCATTTGCTCTGAAACAATTTAATTACTTAGGGGTCAGACTGTACAACTTACTATAAGGGGATGTTATGGCCCATCAGCTAAAGGACTGGGATGCTTTCTTCTGCTGTAGACAATCTGCTGCATCATTTACTACCAGTAAGACTTACCTTAGAGCAGATATGTCTGTCTGGTATTGTATACGAATTAAAGACTTGGGTAGGCAAGGAATTCCAACTCATAAAAGGTAGCTACATTGCTCTATAGCAATAACAGCAAAGCATGGAAATAATGCTCAAAAGAAATTTCTTAAAAGTTAGATGTGTAACTGAACAACCTGGCAAATGCAATGAAGACTGTGGTGCCCTTAACAATTCATTGCCCTTCCCTTACACTTGAATCCATTGCTCCATGTCCTAGGGTGTGTCTACATTGTACAATTAAAGCAGTTTGATGGCACTAACTGCCATGGCTTAATGCCATGGAATCATGGGAATTATAGTTGTAAAAAGTTGGTGCCTCACCAAACTACAATTTCCATGACCCCACAGCATAGAATTGTGACAGTTAAGCTAGTGTCAAATTATGTTAATTGTACAGTCTAAGCACACCATTGTTTTTTAAATGCAGAACTATTATACAAAGAGACAAAGGAGGAATTGTGTAAAATCAAAAAGCCACATTATGGGGGAATACTTTATTTAGCTAAGCAAAGGGTGTAAAATGCATCACACTATCTTTTGCTGTGATGGAGCAGCATGGCGTAGAGGTTTGAGCACTGGACTACCACTCTGGAGACCAGGGTTTAAATGTCTAATCAGTCATGAAATCCCACTGGTTGACCTTGTAAAAGTCACATTTAATTCTAGAAGGAGGCAAAGACTAACCATCTCTGAACAAATCTTGCCAAGAACATCTCATGATAGGTTTACCTTAGGGTCATCCTATATCAGAAAAGACTTGAAGGCAACAACAACGAATGTTTGAAAGCACAAACTTTCAATGGTGTCTTCAGTAGGGAGAGATGGTGAAAAAGAAATCATACAGCGTGGAAAAGTTAATTTCACGGGTCTGCCACTTCCTTCAGATATTTCAATTTGATCCTGAAGAAGATCTTGAGAGTGTTAGTCCAAGATCTTAACAGAGGTTCCTTCTTTGCTACCAAAATGGAAGGACATTTCCTTGCATGTTTTTTAGTGCCTTTGTTTCTGATTTCCCTCTGTGGCAAGGAAAAAGACCACCTTAATTATCTGCTTCAGCCCTTCTCTTTGACCACACCACCGCCCTATGAGTTGCAATCTGTGTCAGGTGAATAAATGAATTGACCTGATCTTCTGTTCTCATTATGGGTTTTGTCATGGCAGGTGAATTATCGTGGGATTTTGTCACCTGGTCTATTTGGTGAAATATGAGAACACCAAGGACATTTCGGCTCTAATTTTTTACAATGGGATTTTTCCCAACTTCACTTTGTAACCTTTCTTCTCACCCCCCTTATGAATGTACAGCTTAACAAGACTAAATTATTACCCAGATGCTTAATTCAAAGAGGGTGACTCACTAGATGATAGGAAGGGGTCAAGACCATAAGCACTAATCAAGGTGTAACTGGACTCGTATTGCATGTCATGACATTTAAAGATGAAATGGCATAACTTAAATGGAGTTAGAAATTTCCGGAAAGAATATCATCCATGCACCAATCTTCAACATGTTCACAACCGCAGTGATGGTTATGGAGACCCAGTTGCTCAAAATTTTATGTTGAGGTGTGGCTACAAAGGTTGTTTTGATGTGTTTTGGGTTTTTATTTGTGTTTTACATGGTAGACACCAAAAGCCACATTCACCTACTCCAGGTGCTTTTGTATGAGGAGAAGCATAGAAACAGACAACTCTCTTAAGAATTCAAATGATTGATCTCTCCAGGCTCAGGCTGACCTGTGTTATGTAGCAGTATCAGCTGGAGACAGTGAAGTTTTTAGATTCCTGCCTTTAGCTGGCATGGGTCAGCTGAAGCCTTTGAGATTGATTAAGTGACCTTTCCTTCTTGCAAGCTTTTTTGAGACTCGATGGAAGGGCAAGGAGGAGATGAAATTCAAAGGTTTTCAATATCTCCTGAAGCAGCCCTTGGGGCATGCTAGATGTCAGCAAACTCTGTGTTCCTTCCCAATATGCAGGAGTAGATGCATTGGAGGAGAATAGTCTTTAGCTGTCAAGAACGTCCCACTGAGGGACAGGAAACTGGCTGTCAAGAGATGTGGCAATCACTAGAAATCCCAATATGTAACAATCATTTTGAGTACATAGAGATTGATGGGGATACATTTCAGCATAGATATTCATGAGCATTTGCTACAGTGTTACAGCAACAACTCGGGAAAGTGGTTGTTTCTGAGACTATTTAACTTCAATATTCTGACCCTACAATATATTCTGTGAGTTCTTGTGTTGTCTAACTGGACCAAAGCCAAAGGGCATAATAAAGCTTTGAATTGAACCTATCAACTTCTTATGGAACTTACTGAACACAAACTTTGCATTTCTATATTTTAGTTTCTAGAATGCATACTGGTGATCACATTTTGGCCAAACATGATATTTAGGATTAAAGTGACACTTCAAAAATATGTTAGTTGTTATGAAACAAATATTAAGGTTTGAAGGTGCTACCATTAAGATGAGATCCTATATCAAAAAGGGAAAGCACAACTTGATGCTCATGATGGTATGAGTATATAGCTGAGCTATACTGTGCAATGCTACCTTTTTGGTCAGTTGAGGATCTGAATATAAGTTGTGCATGAATTGTCATAGATCATAGTTCAGTATCCATGCATATTAGTATTACATATAGAACTTGCTGTCATAACCTTGACCTAAGAATGAATGTTCTACATATACTAACAATGGGGGACCGTATGCTTGTGAAAGACATCACATCATAAATGAAATTTTCAACCCTCCTTCAACTAAAAGTGGTCAAATTTCCCAGTAACAAATAATGATTTAACAAGTCCCAAACGTCAAATAAACACTGGAAACTATCAAATATTCAAGAATGTGGCAAATAAGATTTTTAGGAAAAGTAAAAAAATTTCCCAGAACAGAGAGCATATTCAAAGACCAGGGTACAACTGCTGTGAACTCACCCACCCCCAAAACAATTCACACATGGTCGTTGTTATATTTTAATGCTATGGAATCCTGGGACTTGTAGTTTGGTGAAACACCACCACTCTTTGGCATAGAAGGCAAAAGCCCTTGTAAAAGTATAACTCCAGTGATTCTTTTCCTAGGTGGGCTAGATGGCCCATGTGGTCTCTTCAAACTGTATGATTCTATGATCTGTGATGTTTCTAATTATGGAATAGTAATAGAGACATCTATTGCCATTCCAAAAGACTGACTGCCCTTGAAAGTGTTAAACCTTTCAATAGAGTACTGGTATAATCTGAAGCTATCCCAGCATCACCAGAGAACACCCTGGACTTTCAGCAGGTGTTGAATGAAATCCACAACCAGATCACTCAAATGGAAGGTATTGTCAGGCTAACAACATAGCTTGACAATTGTGCCGTGTACGGCGATATAAACAAATGATGCATAAAGTCCATTATTGCATGTATTATAGAATGGGAAGGTCTGCAACTAGATTTATGTCATGTTGACGCATTATTTCTTGTGATATTATCCATTAGTTGTGCACAAACATGTTCAAGCAATTTAGATAATGTAGGGAATGGTAGGACAGAGTGATATGAAAACCCAGGGGCAAAATCATTCAGTAACATGTGTCATTTTGCTCTTCATGTCCAGACGCAAACTGATGGATTGCAATAACAAATTAATCACCAACCAAGGCCGTGAGTGAAATGGACAAGGAGTACAAAAATTGTTATATTTCAGCCTGATGCTGTTAAGTCAAAGGGGCTTTGGGCATTGGATTGAGTATATTGGTGTTGAGTTACCTTCATTAAAATGTTACTTAACCATAGATCCAATAAGTGTTCTTTTTGAAGCTACCAATTCTGCCTCGGTTTCCCTTCTGAGTAATATGACCAAAATAATTTTTCAGATGTTCAAAAATGATATATTGACATAAAAAGAATGTTCGAGGCATGCACCTAATATTCTGTATGGGAGACCTCTGAGGCCATTCCTTTGCACCTAAAGAACAAACATGCATTTTTAGCAAAGATACACCCACCACTCTTTACTGAAGGGTTTAGCTTGGAAATCCCATAATAGTTATGGTGATATTTTGATGGTCCCAAAATTGACAGTAATGCCAACAACTGAGATTATGGAGAGGGAATGTAACTTTGTACTGGCATGGTGAGCTGTGTGCAACACATCACGGTGTGCTGTGTGACATTGACTTGTTAGTGAATTATGGTATTTCACATACAAATGTACATATGCATTCCCATGGTCAGTGTGCCAATCATAATGCACATAAGCAGACAAGTATTTACAATGTGCATGCATATCAATGCACAATGTGCGATCATGGGCAATTACATTGCATATACACTTGCCTCGGATACTCTTGAACTAAATATTGCAAAAAATATCCAGCCACTCCCATGAACACCAACAAACTTGTTCTTTGACAAAATGGCATTGTGGGTTAATACACCATTTTAGGCCATTGCCATGCCTAATACTGGAAACATAATACCATGTTATTGAAGAGTGGAGATAGTTGCAATAATGCCACAAGTATTTTACTATTGAACAGCATTCCTGGTAGTGAATAGCAACATGAGAGATTCCTTCCTCCAATAAATATTCTGTCAGTCTGTGAAATTTTAGTTGTCTCCAAATTTCTAGTTTTGTAGGGAGCAGATCACTGAAAATCATTCAAACATAGAACAAAGTACTTATTTGACATGCTTGCTTTCACTTCTTCACTTGATTTTCACTTTTCTTTTGGATGCCTAAACTTCTATTCCTAGATGCTCTTCTGAAAAGTTTCTACAATGCCAGAAATTTGGAGAGTGAAGAAAAAATTAATTTGAGGTCAGGATTTTTATTTATTGAGCAGTTCTTTCATCTTGATCTCCCACATAGCTTCCTGCAAAAAAATGTTAGACTTTAACCTAAAAAGCCCATAAGGGTTTAAGATTGTTGACTCATGATGCCATTTCCTGTCCTTTGACCTATCACCATCTCTGTGCCTGAAAGCTGTGTTGAGTTGAAAATCCCCTTCCACTTTGTGGCATTAAAGTTATGAACAGCATGCACAGAAGAATTGGCTGATTGATCAAAAAGATATAAACAATTCATCCAATAGTACTGATTTTTAAATAGTCCATACAACAAAGTGACAATTATCACAGCTTTAAAGTTTGCATAAATACTCCTATAAGCATAAAGCAGTGTTACAAATGTCCGCAAATGTGCACAATCCCACTGAGAGGGGGACACACAAACAAACACATCAACCTCATTGTTTATCTTATTTGACTCAGGAAATCAGGACATATCTCTCCAGTGTTTGGAGGCTGTTTGGGAACATACGAGAAGGGATTAGAGCACTGTTAGCTTGGCGAAGCCACAAAGCTGTTTGAAAGGAGGATGAGATATTTTGCTTTCTCTAAGATGGGAAATATTGTATATACTTACTAATGCATAAGACTAGAAATTTTTAGTGAAAATAGACCCAAAAAAGTGGTTGACTTGCTTCTACATTAATCTATATATTCTACTTTAACTCTTATATAAAAAAAAAAGGAACTATCTCCTCTGGGTAGAGTGACAAAAGGTAAGAGTTTTGTCTGCCCCAGGACAACCTAGAAGAAGAACTGGCCCCCTCCACCATTTCCACTCTAGTACCAGCTATAGCACTATTTTAGTATCTGGGAGGGAAAACATTGATTTTTCTTGGCTGCCCTCCTTCAAAGGAGGACTAAGAGAGTAGAGGAGTTTCCTTTCAATTTTATCCAAAACTGCACCAACCACCTCTTTTTCTGAATAGACTAGTGAAAGCCCTTTTTGAATGCCCTAGCTGGAAAATGATGACAATGGGTCATCTTCTAAAGCAGGGGTCCACAAACTTTTTAAACAGGGGGCCAGATCACAGTCCCTCAAACTGTTGGAGAGCCGGTTTATAATTTGAAAAAAAATGAATGAATTCCTATGCACACTGCACATATCTTATGTGTAGTGCAAAAACACTTAAAAACAAAAAAATGAAGAACAATTTTAACAAATATAAACTTATTAATATTTCAATGGGAAGTGTGGACCTGCGTTTGGCTGAAGAGATAGGATTGATGTTGTTGTTGTTGTTGTTGTTGTTGTTGTGTGTTTTCAAGTCATTTCAGACTTAGGCTGACCCTGAGTGAGGGCTGGGTAAATGACCTTGGAGGGCTGTATCCAGCCCCCGGGCCTTAGTTTGAGGACCCCTGGTCTAAAGTGACACTGAGGCTTTCTTTTCTCTGTCAAACAACCCTTGACAAGTCATATCAAAAACCCATAATTTTGCTCCCAAAACCTGCTTCCAACTTATATGTGCGGTTGAGTTATACATGAATATTTACAGAAGCTACACAAATGGATACAAATGAGGAAGCTTTGTTCATCATATATGCATCACCCCACCCAAGCTTTCTAGCCCACCATCTTTTAGAATCTGATATTTTTCTCTCTCCCTTTTTCCTCAAGACTCTAATGTTTATTGATTACTTTCTCTTTTTATTGCTTTCCATTGATTGGTTGTGTCCATAGTTATTCATAAGGCTTATTGATCATGTAGTAATTACCTTCTAATGGGGGTCAAATAAGGTCAACAATATGGCCTTGCCCTTCCCTGTTTTTGTTAATTTGTGTTTATTGGGATTTTCTTTTTCTTTAGTCAGTTTTAGAATTGATATTTCTCTCCCTTTTTACAGCATTGATTTCTTTGATGTACCCTGAAATGTAAAAGTTGTGTTACATATTATCCAAAAGTGTTTTCCAGATGCATTGAACAGCAGCTCTTATAATCCTTAGTCAACATGGCCAGTGGTCATTGGTTGTTACTATTCTGAATGTAGCTGGTGACACAGCGGTGGGACTGTTTGACATGTGGACAGTGGAATGAGCCACTCCAGCTTTCCACATTTCAAAAACACCAGGAGCACTCTGGAGCTTGTTTGAAGTTCTGGAATAAATTCTGATTCCCTTTACACTGGAATATTAGCAGGAAACAATACTTTTGCTGCAAAGTTAGCCATGTGTTGTGTGGACTCCTCGCAACAGTTCCAGAATACTGTATACAACCCTGAATTTACTGGAAAAAATAATTGTATTTTTTTTCCAAATTTCAAA
Source organism: Anolis sagrei ordinatus (assembly GCF_025583915.1). Classification (NCBI taxonomy): domain Eukaryota; kingdom Metazoa; phylum Chordata; class Lepidosauria; order Squamata; family Anolidae; genus Anolis; species Anolis sagrei. The sequence goes on along the minus strand of NW_026845477.1, from coordinate 11,698,078 downwards.
TTGCAACAAGGCCAGTGTGAATTTGCTTATTATTGCATATTGATTTGCATTACCATGAATAGTACCATAGAAAGTGACAATCTCACTAAGACGTTGACAGAAAACCCAATGGCACAATAACTGAAATTCAGTAGAACTAAGTACTGAACCAGAACTGACAAAGGTTCTGCAGTGGTGAAAATAATAACAAAATCTAGTGATGGAGACCAGCATGTTTTAAGTTTCAGTAACCATGGTGCAGGTTTTTACTATTTCGATAAAGTTCTCATATTCCTCAGGGATGGGAGCAACTGATATGATCTTGTCATCTAACATGCCTGAGCCCTGCCACATGCACAATGGAGGACCTCCTTGCGGCAACACCAGAGGCACTCCAAGTGGCCAGATACTGGTCAAAGGACATTTAATCAACTACCAAACTCACACATTTTGTATTTTGTCTGTTTGTTTGTTTTGTTCTGTTAGAAATGTAATACAATTGACTGGTTGCCCAGACATGACAAATAAATAAATCTAACATACCTGAGAATTTAGTCCAGTCTGCCTTTTTGAAGTTGAATCTTCATTAAATCAAACTTCCCAGGGAACAATTGGCATAATATAGGCTGATGCTGTGTGTTTGGTATTGGTGGGCCCACTGATTTAGTGCATTGCTACACAATGCTGTCACTCACAAATAGGAGGTCTGGGTTATAACCTCAATTCCATCTCACACTGTTATAGGATGGTGGGAGCTTACTATCATGAATAAGCAAAAGTTTGTGCAGTTCAGCCCAGAAGAGGACAGCCTCTCCATTTTTTATCCTCCTGAGCATAGGAGGAGTGCGAATGTGGAGAAGAGTAAACCACATCACAGACCACCTATTACAATGCAGTCTGATCCCTGCCACATGCACAATGTGCACCTTCTTATAGCAACACTAGATGCACTCCAAGTGGACAGCTACTGGTCAAAGGACATATAATATAATGCCAATTTTTTTAAACTTTGTGTTTTTTAAATACATTACAACTGTACCCTCTGTTCACTTCTGATACGATAAATAAATACCATGTTGAATATGGAATGTTGGATGTAGATAGTAATTAATTCAAATTGTTGTCCAATTCAAAATATTATCCAATATTGAAGACCAAACTGTAGAGCCAGCGTCGCCTCATTAATAACGAATGTATGGTGAACCACCCACTTTTATAAAGAAGACAAAATCCTGAAGAAGGGGAAGTCCCCCGAAACAAGGCAACCTCAACCCCGGGATCCTTGTCGCATTATAATTTGGATAAGCATTAATATTTGGACAATAATTTGAACTGGACAGCAAGCAATATTTTGAATTGGACAGCAATTTGAACTACTTGGACTTTATTTGGACTGCATTTTGAAGACAGTTTACTTTTTCAAGGACTACGAGATAACCAAGTAGCACTCAGACTTGTAATTTCTTTGTGTGGTTTATATACAGTTTATGTTAACATAGTTTTGTTTGGATAACAATTTGCAACTTGTATTTTGTTATTGTTATTGGACAATCACAACAATATCTGTGTTTCCTTGATACTTCAGATTCCTAACCCTTTGCTTAAACCACTACATCGCACTGGTTGCCAATATACTATAATATAAGGCCAAAAAGGTGTAAGAAAAGAGTCTTGAATTTTTCTTTCACATTTCACATTCTCATCTATTGATCTTAAGAGTATGTATACTTTCATTTAATGGTGGAAAGACATCGCAGAGAGGATACTTCTTTGATGGCTCCCATAATTAGAAACTAGCAAGTTTTTTGAGAGGCACTAGAAACAAAATGCTGCATGTGAGGTGTGCATTGTCTTTGGGCTACTTATTAAGGCCTATATGCCCCTTCACACACGTCTTTAGTTTCTACAGCTTGACCCACACTCAGTACAGTAGGAATTTATCTGGTCATTTTGGAGCTGGGTGGGACTTTACTCCCTATTACCTAGGTTTTTTTTCTCCTATCTTATCTTATCAAAGGAGCTTTGATTATTCTCCTAGGGTAGTGTCTGCAAACAGGAGGCTAAACATTTGGTAGGTGATAAAGGCAGGACAGTCTTGCGATGAAAGTTACAGCTCTGGAACAGCCTCCACAGGTCTAGGACTTGTGGACTTGGGAAGAATTATATCCATGAGGTAGAGCCAGGAATTTCACTGACAGTTATAAGATCTTTTCAATTCAAACATATTATAGGTCCTTATTCAACCCAGTCTTTGGGCCTGGTCTCATTATTCCATGGATAGCTAGCAAAACCCTATTCGTCACTGAAGCCTTTATTGCCAACTGCACAAACATTCAAACACTCATTTTCCTACTGCACAATTATTTTGCTACCAGCAGCACATTGTACTAATGCCAGATGCAACCAAAGCCATGCATGCAATCCATCTAACAACTTTTTAATGTGCTTACAAAGTTCACACAACTTTAGGAAACCAAGAATCAGGCCCTAAATTTGGACCACTGAATTCTGCTTGGCTGACAAACATAATGCTCCCTGCATCCCTCCCCACCATAATTCTTTCCCTGCTTTCAGGCGCTTGATGGAATAAGGACAGCTAGAGGACTCTTATCAGACCAGCTCATTCAGCAATATTAAGTGAACTTTGTTTTATGTTCAGACAGTTTAGCAATGATGCCTTTTATATGACTAATTTATGTCGGACATGTCAGGAGTGCTTTTTTTCCAGATTCATAGCCTGCCCCTACGGTGTCAGCAGGCTTCCTTCCTATTCAATGCACCGGGATGTATTTAACTGGACAGTAGATGCAATGGAACAGATGATACTTCAAAGAATCCCTGGAGAAAAAAATGCCTGGAAATAAAATATGATTTATTATTGCTCTTAAAATTGCACCGCTCACATGATTAGTGTCTGGCTGTGCCCTTCCTCTTAGCTTACTTTTGCAAAGGATTGATGGTTCACTTGGATCCTGCAAAGTAGAGGTGGACAAATCTGTAACCACTGATGGACCAATGTAGATTCCTCTCATAGAATCATAGAGTTGGAAGAGTCCACAAGGACCATCCAGTCCAACCCCATACTGTCATGAAGGAGTACACAATCGAAACAGATGGCCATCCACCCTCTTTTTTTTTTTATAAAAAAAACAAAAACCCAAATATGGAAATTTCACAATCCACTCTCTGTTTAAATACCTCCAAAGAAGGAGACAGCACATTCCATTATTGAACATTTTTTGACATCAGGAATTTATTTATTTATTTATTTATTTATTTATTTCAGTTGCTTCTACCCTGCCCTTCTCACCCCGAAGGGGACTCAGGGAGGCTTACAAAAACAAGGCACAATTCGATGCCCGTATCACAAACAATAGTAAAACAAAATAATATCAATTAACAATTCAACAACATTTTTTACATTACTACCATAAAACCAATAAAACCAATAAAATCAATACAAACCAGTTTCTCCTCATTGACGGTCAACGTTCGCTAGCTCATAGTTCAATTTCCAATTCCACAGTTGTCAGTCCTGTTAGTCCCATTTCTTCCTAGTGTTAATTTGGAGTATCTTCTCCTGTAATTTAAATCCACAATTCTGTGTCTAGAACAACAGAAAATACGTTTGTCTATTTTCAATATGACATCCTTTTAAGTATAGAGTCATGGCTATCATATCCCCTTTTAAACGTTCTGTCAATTCTGTGCAGAATGAATCCCAACAGCAAATGTTGTTTGGTGCCTTCAAGTCATTTCAATTTGTGGCCATTCTAAAATAAATCTATCATAGGATTTTCTTGGCAAGATTTGTCCTGAGGAACAGTTCTTGACACTGCCTTCCTGTGAGGATGAAAGAGTGTGACTTTCTCAAGGTTATAGAGTAGGTTTCCATGAGAGAGAGGAGATTTGAACCCTGGTCCAACAGTAAAAACACTATATCACACTAGTTATGATGTAAAAGACTACACAGTTATTGAAGACTTATAAAATTGCTAAAATTGATGCTTGCTTGCCTTGAGAACAAAATTAGCAAATGATTACATCTCAAGAGTAAGAATAAAAGAACAACTTTTATGTCCATTGCTTGTTTTGCCATATTCTGGACATGCAGCAGAAGAAGAAGGGAGACATGTCAGCAGAAGCGGTTCAATTTAGACTGGCCCCCTCCCTCCTGATCTTTGGGAGGAAAATAAAAACCTGGCTCTTTGAACAAGCCTTTGGAAATGCAGTGGAATAGACTAATACGAATCTATATGGAACTAAATTGTGGAATGGATTAGACAATGCTTTTTGAACAACGAGATGGACATTGAAGGCATTGATTTTGTATGTTTAAATGGTTTTATTGTATGATTTTAGAAATTTATTTTACATGTTTTACATTATATACTGCATATTCTTATGGGATCGAAGGACTGCCGGGTTGTAAACTGCCTTGAGTTACCTTCGGGTTCGAGAAAGGCGGGAAAGAAATAGCATAAATAAATAAATAAATAAATAAATAAATGGAAAGAAACTTTTTCTTCTCCAATCTCAAGTTCAAAATGTAAAAAGTTATTTTAATAACTTGCAGCTCATTCCTACTTTAGATACCAGACTTTTTTTTTCTCAGAAGAAAGGCAATTGGGATATAACATTTCTCCTCAGAAATATTTATTTCCCATCAGGTGAACATGCTAACTTAAAAGGAATGGTCACTTTCCCATTTTTTATCTTAATTTAATTTTACCCCATCTTTCGCTTCCCATTTAAACAAAATGTACCTTATGTACCCTGAAAAAGTCAGGTAAGCCTTGGAAAGTAATTTAATGTGGATGTCATTATTAAAACCCTACTACTTCCAATGGATTTTTTTGGAGAAATTAATCTTCTGGAATATAAAATTATTTGATTTATAACTATGTAGTAGTTGTTTGAAATGTCAGTTATTATCTCCTGCAGCTCAATTACTTTGGATTTGTCATATAATTTTTATTCATCTTTTAGAAAGGCCCCAAAGTTTCAGGATGGTCAGAGTAATCTCTCAGCAATTGGGAGAATTACAACTTTAGTGTTTGAGAAAACAGCCAAGGAACTGACATTCACAGACTTGATCTCAAATAAGATATCACAGCTCTGATAATTGGTATGGCAAATAGATTCATTTGAGAAGTCATTGCTTGGTTAATAGAGCTGGATGGCTAGAATATATTGGGATGAATTTACAATAGAAATATCTGCTTCTGATTTGAAAGCTAAGTGAAGAACACTAACATAGGAGAAGAGATGCATAAATCAACACAATTCATCTCCACACAAATGTTCTCTTCCCCATATTCTTTTCACACCAGTCTTCATTTTTCATTGTTTAAAACTGAGGAAAGATTTCATCTTTTCTCTGTGTTTTTTTTCCAGTGCATACATGTCCAATGCAATGTTGTAACCTGCCTTGAGGGGAGGCGGGTAAGAAATAAAACTGTTGTTATTGTTGTTATGTTTGTATCTGTGTATATAGGTTAATGTACAATTCAAATACTTGTTGTAACCTACAAAGCTCTATATATCCCATGACCAAGTAATCAAAAGGACCATATCTACCTATATGTTGTCCATTAGGGCTGTGCAACCACAGAAAAATTTGTTTCTAAACTCAATTCGTTTTTAGGGGGGGTTTTGCGTTTCGTTATTTAAAAGAATTCCGAAAATTTTCTTTAAAAAAGTTCGATATTTTCGAAATTTCGAAAATTACGAATCAATTGCGGAACAATTACGAACCGATTCGTTAATGACGGACGCAACCGCGCAATACGCTAAAAAAACCTCCAAATGGGACAGGGGGAACTTCTGAAGCTTCCCTCTCCCTCTGTTGTTGACTGTTGGTGTGATAATTATATTTTTTTTCACTGATAAAACAAACAACAACTATAAAACTTGCACCAGACATGCGGAAATAATAACGAAACAATTTCGAAACGATTACGAATCAATTAAAAAAATCAATTACGAAACGAATTGAAAAATTCGTTTCGATTTTTAGTTGCTCCTGAATGGTTCAATATCGCTTCGTTATCAAAAAAAAAACGAATTAATAACGAATTACGAAATTAACGAGCGAAACCACACAGCCCTATTGTCCATGTCTTCTGAAGGTCTTTTTTTGTGTCCCATCGTTCTCCTACATACATCCAGCTCCCTAAGCCATTTGTCATAGTGCTTGACTTCCAGACTTTTGACCATTTTGGTTGCCCTTCTCTGGGCACATTTCAGCTTCTCAGTATCCTTCTTAAAATGTGGTACCCAGAACACGTTGTCTATGTTGACCAGGTAGGGTCTGGTCAACACAAAACACACTGGTATTATTACTTTCCTCAATCTAGACACTATATCCAATTGATTCAGCAAAGAATGACATTGTTTTTTTAGCTGCCATATCACACTGTTGACTCATGTTCAACTTGTAGTCTACTAAGTCTCCAAGGTGTTACTATCTGGGCATTCCATTTTTATTTCCAAAATGTAGTGCTTTAGATTTCTTCCTAAAGAAATTCATGTTCTTAGTTTTTGGTTCTTGATCTGTGAGGGTCATTTTGTATTCTGATGAGGAGAAATGTGGACTATTGATGTAACCAATAATAGAAATAATGTGTATGAAAGAGATGTCCCCACAACATTTCCTCAGCTTCTACCCGCTTCCTTTGTTTTCTCTTTCTGGTGATTTTCAGTTGGAAATTCCTTGGGGGGAATCTCTTGGTCGATTGAGTCTCATCTCCTTTTCGCAGTAGGTCTCTTACCAGGTGCAAGGAATCCAGTTGCATAATCGCATTCCCCTGGCAAAGGCATTTTTCCTTGGATGCCTTTATAATGTGAACAGACCTCTGAAGCTAACAGAGGTTTCTCTGAGAATCAGCTTTATCCACACATTTTCACACAGAGTAATGTGTGAGAGCTATATTTTCCCCATCTGGTTGGGCTCTTCATACCAGTTGTTCCAATATTATTTCCCTTTTTCTGGGTTCCCTGGCCTCCATGCTGTCCCCTGTCCACCACATTGCCTTTCAAGGTGCAGTCAGAAGCTAATTCTATTTGCAAATATCAAATGTGATGGATAACTCTATTTTGTCATAATGCAGAAAACCCATAGCCATTGTCTTATGTTCTCCACCCCTATACAGTGATTTCATTCTATTGAATGGTGACATTTACTTCGCATTGGCCATTTAACATAGAAATATGACAAGTTGTTTGGAAACAGTGATGTATAGATAGGTTTCTATATCAATTGAACTAATGAGCATATTGTCTCAAACACAATTCTAATGTCCACCTAAAACCATGGTTGTGATTTTAGTTTAGTTATTTAGTTAAATAACTACTGTAGATAATGTAGCTAAATAGCATCTCCTGACTCACATCCTTATGTACCCTGAAGCAGCTGTTGTGAGGCATGGGGCTCTCTATTTTGTGAATAGGGATGCATCTCACTGACATTTCTGGTCCTTCTCACAAGAAATATCAAGACAGTAGATAGAAACAGCATACCTGGCATAATTCCCCCTTGCACTAGAAATTGCTTATAGGCGGGAGATAGAAAACATCAGTCAGCCATTTCACAAAATAGTTCAAAGCCTTAGAGAGTTAGTTAATGATCAGACTAAAACCCAGAATGTGTTAACTCTTGTACCACTACTGCAGCCACCACCACAATAGAATCATGGAGTTTGGAAAGATCACAAAGTCACCCAGTCCAACCCCATTCTGCCATGCAGGAAAATCACAACCTAAGCCCTCCTGACAGGTGTTCATCCAGCCTCTGCTTAAGACCCTTCAAAGAGAAGGAGACTCCACCACACTTTGAGACAGCATATTTCAGCATATTTCTCACCATCATGAAGTTCGTCCTAATGTTTAGGTGGAATCTCTTTTTTCTGCAATTTGAATCCATTTCTCCTCATTTCCAGAGTAGCAGCAGCTTGCTTCCTCCTCAATGTGACATCTTTTCAAATATTTAAACATGGCTATCATGTCCCCTCTCAGTCTTCTCTTCTCCAAGCTAAATATACCCAACTCCCAAAATCAATCCTTGGCAATATCATTCTTGAATTGTTTTGTAGTCTGAGATCTCATCAAAGCAGAATAGATTGGGACTATTCTTTGCCTTGATCTAGATGCTATACTCATATTGATATAGCTTAGAATAGCATTGGCTTTTTTAGCTGTCACATCACACTGTTTATTCATGCTCACTAGTATTTTTGGTATTTTTCGTCTTGTCACTATTGTGTGTCCTTAAATCATTTTCAGCTTATGGCAACCTTAAGGAAAACGTATTAATGGATGTTCTTGGGCCAAGATTTTGTGACTTGCCTGTCCTGTTTTGCTCTTTAAAAACAACCTTAATACAAGGTTGAAAGTAAAATAAAAATGCTTTACTCCAGCAAACAGAATGATAAGCAAATGCAATTGAAAAAATAAGGAAGTCTTAATGCAGACACAAATAGTACAGAGTAAAGAATAAAGAGTAAAATAGTAAAGAGTAGAGACATCACACTGGCAACAAAGATCCACATAGTCAAAGCCATGGTATTCCCTGTAGTAACCTACGGATGTAAGAGCTGGACCTTAGGGAAGGCTGAGCGAAGGAAGATCGATGCTTTTGAGCTGTGGTGTTGGAGGAAAGTTCGAGAGTGCCTTGGACTGCGAGAAGATCCAACCAGTCCATCCTCCAGGAAATAAAGCCCGACTGCTCATGGAGGAAAGGATATTAGAGGCAAAGATGAAGTACTTTGGCCACATCATGAGAAGAAAGGAAAGCTTTGGAGAAGACAATGATGCTGGGGAAAGTGGAAGGAAAAAGGAAGAGGGGCCGACCAAGGGCAAGATGGATGGATGGCATCCTTGAAGTGACTGGACTGACCTTGAAGGAGCTGGGGGTGGTGACGGCCAACAGGGAGCTCTGGCGTGGGCTGGTCCATGAGGTCACGAAGAGTCGGAGACGACTGAACGAATGAACAACAAAATGCAGACACAAATGAATGTTTCTTACAAAAATCCCAAACGAAACAGCATACAATACGCAAAGATCACAAAGTCCACAAGGCAGGTTCAATCAGCAACAGAGTGGATTGTTAGCAGCAGAAGCTGACTGCTCCTGCTTCTGATTTATACCCCACGCAGGAGGGGCTAGGGCGTCTCCTAATTAGCTCAGCATGTTTTAAGCAGATATTCGAGCTGACCGCCGCTGTGCTGTTTCCCTTCATCTCTCTAAAAATGTAGGCACTTGCAAAGCCTCATTGTTTGATTCTTCTCCCTCCAATTCCTGAGCACTTCCCTGCTCCCCTTCCTCTTCCAAAGATGAGGAATCCCCAACATTGCCCAAGGTTACTCAGTGGCTTTCCATGGCTGAGAGGAGATTCCAACCATGATCCCCAGTGTAGTAGCCCAGCATTCAAACTACTAAATTATGATGGCTCTTTCACAAAAAATGCAGAGTCCTTAAAATATCTCATAATAATAGCATCATAACAATAAGATTTGCTATTGTTGCAATAACAATTGATGTCATGATATCTTTGCCTAGTATCAATACACTTTTGTGGCCCAACTTTTATTTTACTATTTCATTATTCATTGTCTTGTGGAATATCCCTGTAAGGAAATAATAAAACTCTTCCCTTGCTATGTTATTCAAGGGAGTAGTTGTTTGTTTATTTGTTTGTGTGTCTGCTTGTGTTTTGATGGAGTAGAGGGAGTGACAGATTTGGCAAGGCTTGGCTGAAATCTGTGATATTTTAAACTCAATTTGTGGCAGTTGGTCTGATTTTTTTTTAAGTAGCGAGTGAAGACCATCCGGAAGCAAAGACAATATTACTTTGATGTGTCTCTTTCTCATTTTGCCCTCCCCAGAAGGAGATAAAATGTAATTCCTCTCATAAAGCCAAATCTGTAGTTTTCTGGTTCCTGGGGGCTATGATACCAGATGGCTGCCTTTGTTCTTGGCTCAGATTCACTCTCCAGCTTCCATTTGGCTCTTTCCTTGTCTCAGCTCAGGATTTTTATGTGGCAACTGCTCAATGTGGCCAAATAATTGTTTGAAAAGACTTTTAATTGGCATAAATGGCCTTGCTTCTCCCCAATAAAGCTTTGGAAATATTTTGTATATCATCATAAAGCTAATTAGTGAATGTCTGTGTCTATCAGGTACAAGCCCACTAGAGTGGAAATGGGTTGTTGTAGGTTTTTTCGGGCTATATGGCCATGTTCTAGAGGCATTCTTTCATGACGTTTCACCTGCATCTATGGCAAGCATCCTCAGAGGTAGTGAAGTCACCTCAGTACCTTTGAGGATGCTTGTCATAGATGCAGGTGAAACGTCAGGAGAGAATGCCTCTAGAACATGGCCATATAGCCCGAAAAAACCTAAAACAACCCAAGCTGCACATACTTTGATCTTAAGAACTGTTTTTTCATCCTTGCTTTCAATGACTCACAATATTTACAATGGGAGAATAATTAAGGACATCAGAAGATACACAATACATTATAGTAGAAGGTTGGGGTATTGCAAGCATGGTGTAAGATCTGAGCCAAGAAGGAGGAAGAGGAACCATGTTATTGATGTTTTGCACCAAGGTGGCCTCAAAAGCATGGGAAGAACCAAAATCCATTATAGAAGTGTTCTCATATATTTGGTCTCTTAAAGAAAGAAGAATACTATTTTCATCCTATACAATGATTTCAAATAGCTTGAATGGAACTGAAATCACAGAAAACATTTCCACTCTATTGTCGAAGGTTTTCATGGCTGAAATCACTCGGTTGTTGTAGGGTTTTTCGGGCTATATGGCCATGTTCTAGAGGCATTCTCTCCTGACGTTTCGTCTGCATCTATGACAAGCATCCTCAGAGTTAGTGAGGTCACACTACATCTGAGGATGCTTGCCATAGATGCAGGTGAAACATCAGGAGAGAATGCCTCTAGAACATGGCCATATAGCCCGAAAAAACCTACAACAACCTAGTGATTCTGGCCATGAAAGCCTTTGACAATATGTGCAGCTTCATTGATAGAATCCAGTTCCAAAAATAATCAGTCAACAGAAAGCCAAATACAATATTTTATCTGGTGGTACTCACATTATGATTCAAGCCTACGTGAAATGGTTACATCTGTGGTACTACCATGAATTGAATATATCTATCATAATGGATCAGAAAAGGACAACCAACTGGATTGCAGTAATACAATTTGCCCTCCATATCTACAGATAACATGCCCATGCATTCAACCACCCATTATGTGACAATATTCCAAAAAAAAAAAAAACATTGATTTTGCAATTTTATATAAGAAACACCATCTTAAACACTGTATATATTGGGACACAAGTAATCATGGATTTGGGTATCCCCAAGGAGTTCTAAAACCAAGGGCTCACAATACAATTATTGCTATTTATTGCTAGGAGCATGAAATAATAGGAAACACTTCATTGGTAACATTTCCATTCCATTCTTCTAGTTGGACTTTTGCTGCTCCCTTGCTACTGCTGCATATTTTCATCAGAATTTTACATAAAGTTAGTTCAGTCTATTTAAGGCTATGTCTTTAAATACACTGCTGACTTCATTCTTTTGTCAGACTCCATTCACTAAACTTAAAGGGAGTTTTTTAAATACACTTCATGGTCACCTTAGATGGGGACATTTTCCAGTGACTGCAAGCAATATGTATCTCTCCTTGCAGGACACCAGTAAATTTATTAGTAACGATATATTCATTTTCACCCATAATGATTTGTGACAATTCCCACTCTTCTTTTTCTTCACAGTCCTTTCTTTTATTAAATAGGCTGTCCATATCAATAAAATTCAATTGGCAACTTTGCTTTATTAATTTTAACATCCTCAGAAATACAACTTTGCTCTTGTCCTAGTGACATTCATGAAATATTTAAGCTGGAATAAGGCTCTCTTCTATTGCATTTCACCCATGAAACATGTTGCTTTGCTGCCCCATAGTGACACATTTATAAGAGAGAACTTGAAGTCATTACAGTGTCTGGATAGCTAGACATCATAAAGTTATTCCTTGAGGGACACAGCTTGCCTCAAGTCTTCTGATGATATTGGCTGAACTGTCAAAAGCTTTCAGCTGAGAAACTTTCCACTTTTCACGTAGCTTTAGGAACTTGCTCTGAAACTTCAATTATGCTCTGAAACTTCAATTGGTCCAAAGAGCTGCAACCACATTATTAATCAGAGCTGACTTTGGAAGCATATAGTCCCTTTTTATTTTACGGGATACTGATCTGTGTTCAAGTGCAATTCAAAATTATGATTATGACTTATATATCTCTGTAAACCATAGATTTAAGCTGAGAGAACAAATCAAAATATAGGACTCTATCACACGAGGCTGGTAAACTACAATTACAGCATTTGGAAGCACACGGCATTATGGTTCCCCTGTACTCATATTATGTTTGACCTGTAATTGGAACATCCCTTGACATTGATGTGGGAAAAAAACTGTCAATGAATCCAGTATTGCCATTCTTTCACCATTCTTCCTTGCATGATAATGCCTTTTCTTTGCAATCCCAATATTGTGAAGCAGAGGAATGTTTCTTGAGAATGCTGAAACTGCATGACTGTGCAGTTGCAAAAAAACAGAGTGAAAAATGAAAAGCAAAACAGAAAAATAATTGGGTGAATGCACTAGTAGAGCAAACATGGATAAAAAGCAAGGCTAAGTGAAAAACAGTCAGAATTAGCATTTAAAAAGTGCCAGCATTGCACAATTGCATCAAGGTGTGAAAGTGATAATTCCAATAGTGTCATGTTTCTATGTACTTAAACAACATGACTGGTACAAAAGAACAGATTTATGTGATATGATCCATAAATCCAATGAATTTTGAGATATTTTAGGAAGGCTCTTCTCTCTGTTCCACAAACATAACAGGGACATCTGGTGGGAGTTCAGAAAAGGGTCTTATTGTTGGCTGCTCAAATGTCTAATACCTCTTTCCTAGGGAAATGAGTCTTCTCTTCTATTTCTTTTGATTGCTGTATTTTTTTCTTATTTTTCCATAGATAAAAAGGTTTTTTTCTGTATGAAAAGTGATTCCACTTAAACATTAGGAAGAACATCCAATGCTGCTTGGGAGACTGGTGGAGCCTCTTTCTCTGGAGATTTTTAAGCAGAGGCTGGTTGACCATGTGTTATGAGTGCTTTGGCGGTGTGTTTCTGCATGTCAAGGGTTTGGATTGCATGGCCCTTATGGTCTCTTCTAACGGTATTAGTCCATGCCAGGAAAGGAATAAGTGACAATGATAAGGGGTTGCTATAACCCTGTCCCGCCTTTTTTAAAAAAATGCCCAACAATCTGGTTTTATAAACGATTCTCCCACTTCAATTGGAACATGTATTCACTTGTCATTTAGCATCATCAACTTTATTCCAATCTAAAGGTCTTATCTGTGTAGGAAAACAATATTTACCAGACCTAGTAGTGCACTAAATTCTAAATAGAACATCTGTTGACCTACTCATGATGTTGCATCACCATATTCAAAACTTTACACCAATCTGTTCAGGTTTCCATTCCAGTTATTTAATACACCTTGTACAGAAAGACTAAATCAGATATTGTGCTATCAAAAATTGGTTTACTCAAGTTTATTTTAATGAGCTACCAAAATAACCTTTTCTACTGATTTGGGCAGCTGATATAAACAGCAATTTCCAAAGCCAAGTATGATACACTAATGAGCATGCCTTCGCTAGATTACACATGACATTTATCCGAGAGATCAGATAATATTGTAAAAGCCATGATAAATAATTTCCTGCAAAGACATTTTCAACTCTTTTTTCAAACATTCTTATTAGAGCAGTAGAATTACTGACTAGGAAAAAGAAGGAACTTGTTATCTCTTTCCTTCCACACCTCTGTCTATGTGTATGTGCATTGTTTTGTTCTTATTGTTGAGGTTCAGCCACTTGTATGGAACACAATCATTCAGACTCATTAAAATACACATCAGACTGGGGTGGGGGGTGGGGTGAGAACTGGAAACCTAGTCAAAACAGATCAAGAGAGCAGGATTTTTTTCAGCTACTAGAGAGATGGAGTTAACTTTGCAATATACCTGAGGAAGGTGTCTGCTCTCCCTCCCCAGCAGCAGCACCAGCATATATTTCTTCTGTAAAAGTTTCCTAGGCTCCTCCTCCAGAGAGGAGGAACTTGCTAGGAACTTACTTTCCCAACAACAGTTCTTTGGGGTGGGCATTGAAAGGTCTCTGAGTTCCTCTCAGAGCATGATGGGAGTTGAAGTGTTTTTTCTCTTTTTCTCAGCCGATAAAAGGCTAGGTTGTGTCCATGCTTTGACTGGCCGAGAATGAACACAACCAGTAACTACAATTCCCAGAAACCTGTCTTGCAGTTTGTCTTATTTTTTTAAATGTTATGGTAAACATTTAAAATAATTCTTAAAAAATGGTAGACTGGTGAATTGTTCTGAAACTTGGCAGGCCTGCATTTGTAAATGGAATCTAAAACTGAGATAAGACCTAAAATTACTGAGGATTGAGCCCCTAAAGTTTTCCATTGTAGCCAGTAGGTCAAATCTTTGCCAAATTAAAATGGCAACACCCCTCTCGATTTGTGTAACTTCCTGCTGAACAGAATGAGGGATTCGCTGAAAACTAAACCCGAAACAGTATGCCTTTTGGCCAAATTGCACGAGTCTAAACAATATCACTCCTGTGCTCAGTTTCAGGTGTGTAATCCATTTTCTTATCATCCATTTTATTATCATCCTCAACAACGAGTGTTTCAATAGATTGAGACATCCTGTTAAAAACATCATAAATATTTCAGAGATTTTCAACATTTCAGATATTTTTGGTGAAAATTTCATTTACCTGTGTGCTTTATACAAAAATGTTTTATTTAAAAATCTTGTTTTACATGGAAATTAATGATTTGAAAACAATTTTGCACAAAAAAGCTATTCTTCTACATAACTGTTTTTGCACACAAGTGCCATAATTTGAATATTGCAGAACCTTTTGTGAATGAAGGGGAAATTTAGGAAACTATATTTTTTTAATAAAAGAAGAAATTAAATGAATATTTTACATTTCCACTTATCTTCCAGAGGAGATGCATTCCTACATAAAGGAAAAATTGTGAGGGAAAAATTATTTACCGGCTAAAAGAAGCAATACATACAATTGTCATAACATTGGTCATGCTATCTCATCAATCCATTAAACAGATGCTGTATATTAGTGTATGTGGTGATGAAGTTCCCCAGATCTCAGGGTATTTGGATTCTTATTTCAAGTCCTCAGGGCAAGGGAGAGGAATCTCAGGGTGAGAGCATTGCTTTAAATGTGAGTGTATGTTTATATGTGTTTCTCCTTTGTCAGGCTTGGTACTTTTATTTTTGTGACATGTTCTGCAATTACGGCTGATGTTTAATTTATCATGCCTAATGATATCACCAAGAGGGCTATGCTTTGTAAACTCAACCTTTTGACATCACTAACATCCCTCTCCCATGACATCATATGTAGTCACATCTGGGTCTCAAGTTCTTGCTCTGAAACCTCAGAGCCTAGCATAGCTCTGATCTGGAAAACCTAGCATGAACACACTGAAGCCCTTTCTAGTGACCCATTAACATTTTGCTAAGCATAGTACAAAATTTAGCACTCCTTAAGCCAGTATGGCAGGGGAACAGCCCATATTTTTTCATCAGTGAAACAAAAACACAGGATGGTTTATAGGATAATTAACTATAGGCCATGCTTTTTAGCTTTCTTCCTCTCCATAGTCCGACCTGATGGTCATCAGTGGAGCTATAAAATACATTATGATCTGCATGGTTGGGTCTCAAATGAAGACATTTATTTTAAAATTTCATTCAGAACAATTGATCTTTTAACAAAGAGGGATAGAGAGATGATTTGTCAGGAGTGCCCTGCAGGCCCTGATAAACAGCTGCTCTTTTTTAAAAAATAGATGAGAGAGCTATCAATGAGCAATAATAATAATAATAATAATAATAATAATAATAATAATAATAGATACACTGCTGGGATTGTGAACTGGACCCAAGCAGAGCTGGATAATCTGGAGAGAAAAACAAGAAAATTGATGACAATCCACTACTCATTACACCTGCGGAGTGATGTTGACAGACTTTACCTGCCCAGAAAATCAGGAGGCAGCGGGCTTCTGCAAGTGAAACAAATGGTAGAAGAAAAGAAACATGTACTGGCAGATTATGGGAAAGGCAGTCAAGATCCAGCATTGAGGGAAGTCAATAGTAGTAAACTGCTTCAAGTGCAAAAGACAAAGAGTGAATACCGTGAAAACACAATCCAGAGCAGGAGAGAAATCTGGCGAAATAAGGCTCTCCATGGACAGTTCTTGGGAAAAATTGAGAGCCAAATTGACAAAGAAAAAAACATGGCTGTGGCTCACAAGTGGAACTCTGAAAAAGGAGACGGAGGGCCTGATTCTGGCAGCCCAAGAACAAGCCATTAGAACAAATTCCATCAAAGCAAAAATTGAAAAGTCGACAACAGATCCCAAGTGTAGACTCTGCAAGGAAGCAGATGAAACAATAGATCACATCCTCAGCTATTGCAAGAAAATTGTGCAGACAGACTACAAGCAGAGGCATAACACCATTGCTCAGAAGATTCATTGGAACTTGTGCCACAAATACCATCTGCCTGCAACAAAGAACGGGTGAGATCACAAACCAGAAAAAGTTACAGAGAATGAACACGCCAAACTCCTCTGGGACTTCCAGATTCAGACAGACAGAGTTCTGGAGAACAACACTCCTGACCTCACAATCATGTTAAAAAACAAAGTATGGATCATCGATGTTTTTGTTTTTGTTTGTTTTTTAACACAATCCCAGGTGACAGAAGGATTGCAGAGAAACAACTGGAAAAGCTGAGGCGATATGAGGATTTGAAGATCGAACTGCAATGACTCTGGCACAAGCCAGAAAAGGTGGTCCCAGAGGTGATTGGCACACTGGGTGCAGTGTTTAAAGACCTTGGCCTGACAAGATTACCATCTGCCAGCTGCAGAAGGCCACCTTACTGGGATCTGCATGCATTATTCGCCGATACATCACACAGTCCTAGACATGTCCTAGACATGTGATCCAATTCAACTGCTAGCAGAGTGTCTGCTGTGGACTCATCTTGTTGTGTTTCAAATAATAATAGTCTGGTTGAAAGTAGTATTGAGTAGATGTGGGCCTAGAAGATCCTTTCAAGCTGCTCTACATAATGTGATGATGGGACAAGTAGTAGGAGGTCACGCTAGATGGCCCTAGTGGTCATTTCCAACCCTGTGATTCTTTAAAATGCAGCCAAAGCTATAGCAACTATAAACAACTCCTGTTCCCAGAATGGAGAGGACAAAGGACTTGAATACATCAACAAAAAAATCCTGCACTCCCCTGAAATCCAGCACTGTCTACCTACATAATAAATATACATAACATCCCAAGTTTTCTGTCCTTAACTTACCTTTGTTTGGCTTTCAACAAAGTCAGAGAAGACTCAAGAGTTTGCAGGAACCTCTGGAGTATTCTGGGATTGAATTTGATTTGTCCATCCAATAGACTGTCTAGACCAGTGATAACCAAACTTTTGTCTTTCAGCTATTTTGGATTTCACCTTCCAGAATGTCTGATTGTTGATCAAGTTGTCTGGAGCTTCTGGGAGTTGAAGCCTAAAACAACTGGAGGACCAAAGTTTGCAACCAACTGCTCTATATGAAAACTGCTAGCCACCTTTGATCCTGTGTTGCTACTGCTGCTCACTGCTGTCCACAATGTTTCGTATGTGTATCTTGCCATCATTCCTTTGCTGATTTCAAAATGGGGTTCCCACATAACCAGCAAGAAGGAGGTGGCACGCTACACTCCCTGCTGATCACATGGGCACACCATACTGACATCAGCAGACACAACAGATGAGTTCAATGGTCAGCAGAAAGTGACACTGGTAATGTGAGGATAATGGAACAAGACAGCATGGGAGGGAATGGATCATCTGAACACTAGCACTGGTTTCAGTAGGGACATGCTGGATCCGAGAAAGCTCCAGTGCAGAAATACCTTGAATAACCTGCCCAGTGTCGATATAGCCTTTGTTGTACCTTCTTGCCACTTTAAAGATAACAAGTCTCTCAGAAAACCAAAACAAAAATTGTAAACTTAATTCATCACTAAATTCTGTGTATCCATAGGGATTCAAATTATGAACTGTAAGCCCTGAGTCTACAAGTATGATTCAGTTTTAGTTTCTCTCACATCTGATCCCCCTTTTTTCCAAAAAAATCATACCTTTCCCCCACCCGGAACATGGTTACTTGTGAATTGACATGAAATCTTGTCAAAATAAAAAGCAGCAATGCCCACAACCCTCCCTTATTTGAAGATAATATTTATCATAGAACTATGGAGTTGGAAGTGACCCCAAAGATACAACTAATCCAATGCTGATGCAAAATATCCACAAATAAAGCAATTGTTACTGGTGGTTGACCTCCAGTGAAGGAAAACTCAACAGCACCTTAGGTAGTCCAGTTTAGCTCTTATCATCATAAAATTGTTCTGTGGAATCATTTAATGTGATGGTCTACTTGATAGCCCTTAAATTATTTTCAGATGTAGCATTACCAAGGATAAGACCAACAATTTCATATTTGTACATGTATTTTTTTTCTTTTAAGTATTCCATCAGATTATAGACCACCCATAATAAAAAGATTTATTTATTTTAATTAGGTTGATGATCTCATTAACCTAATTAATGAAGGAGTTAGTTTTATTTTTGCCAGAATTAACTTGGCAATTCCTTACCCTGTGGTGATGTGGCACTAAACCCAACGATCTAAGCTAAAGTCTAACATCGTAAGAATGAGGAATGTAAGCGAGAGAAAGACAAAAAGGGGAAGAGGGTTGAAATATTGAAGAAACGTCTATATGAACGTGTTATGAAAAGACTGGTATTTGCCTTACAGTACCATCACTTATGTAAAATAGACAAGAGAAATTTAGTGGGGAGGCCTGAAAGAGATATCTAAAGGAAAAGAAATTTCAAAATTGACCTAAGTGGGATAAATTGGAGCATTTTGCCTAGCAATGCACATATAAAAATGGATTATCTTAGAAGAAAGCAATAATATGTCAGAGATTCTTATTTAATAAACTACCAGAGCTCAGCTTAGTATTTCCCTCTAAATAACAATAACAAACAGCCAAGAGGATAGCTGCCATCCTTAGATCTCTGTAAATGTCAGGGCTTGATTTACTCTCCCAGTTGCTTTTGTCTTTATTAATGTTCTATTTTATTATTACTGCAGAAACTTCACAGCCCAATCTCAAGGTTTCTTTGAACACTCAGAAATAGCAGGTACAGACTGGCCTCCTGTTACTGAAAAATATGCATGTTAAATGAGGATTATCTATGATAAGGAATGGAAGTATTTCATCTGGGTATAGTTAACAAACAACAACCTCTTGAAGAAATGGCTGGTTCTGCCTGGAATCCTTTTGTTGACATGTACACACAACTATGAGATAAGTGACAATATGTTTTATTTTGAATAGGGAACAAGGAGTTTGAATGGATAATGGTTATGAATGAATTGTCATAGAATGACTGACAATACAGGATTTTGAACAGTGTTGATCACGACACCTGCCTTGACAACAGTACATGTGAAAAGTATCCAAGAGTCTTTGAAGACACAAGCTGAACCTGAGTCAACTATACAATTAGGTAGCTGAAAAAGGAAATGTGATTTTAGGCTATATCAATAAATGACTGGCATCTAGATCAAGGGATGTAATAATACCACTCTATTTTGCATTTATCAGACCTCACCTGGAATAAAAATGTATCCAGTTCTGGACACCATAATTGAAGAACATTGTCAGCAAGCTGGAGCATGTCTAGAGGAGAGTGTAAAAAATAGTCAAGGGGTTGGAAACCAAGATTTGTGAGCAATGGCTTAGGGATCTGAATATGTTTAGTCTGGAGAAAATAAAGTTGAGAAGAGATCTTGGAGTCCTCGTGGACAACAAGTTAAACATGAGCCAACAATGTGATGTGGTGGCAAAAAAAGCCAATGGGATTTTGGCCTGCATCAATAGGAGCATAGTGTCTAGATCTACGGAAGTAATGCTACTTCCATTTTGGTTAGACCACACCTGGAATATTGTGTCCAATTCTGGGCACCACAATTCAAGAGAGACATTGAGAAGCTGGAATGTGTCCAGAGGAGGGCAACTAAAATGATCAAGGGTCTGGAGAACAAGCCCTATGAGGAGCGGCTTAAGGAGCTGGGCATGTTTAGCCTGAAGAAGAGAAGGCTGAGAGGAGATATGATAGCCATGTATAAATACGTGAGAGGAAGTCACAGGGAGGAGGGAGCAAGCTTGTTTTCTGCTTCCCTGGAGACTAGGACGCGGAACAATGGCTTCAAACGACAAGAAAGGAGATTCCATCTGAACATGAGGAAGAACTTCCTGACTGTGAGAGCCATTCAGCAGTGGAACTCTCTGCACCGGAGTGTGGTGGAGGCTCCTTCTTTGGAAGCTTTTAAACAGAGGCTGGATGGCCATCTGTCAGGGGTGATTTGAATGCAATATTCCTGCTTCTTGGCAGGGGGTTGGACTGGATGGCCCATGAGGTCTCTTCCAACTCTTTGACTCTATGATTCTATGATTCTATGATACAATAGCTATATTTCAATACTTAAATGAATATTATATTGAGAAGGCAGCAAGCTTGTTTTCTGCTGTTCCAGAGACAAGCATATGGAGCAATCGATTCAAATTACAAGAAAATATTTTCCACATCAATACCAAGAAGAACTTCCTAATGGTAAGAGTTCCTCACAAGTGGAATGTGATCAAGTCTCCTTCTCTGAAAGTTTTTAAACAAATAATGGATGACCATCTGTTTTGATTGTAGATTCCTGCATGGCAAAATGGCATTGGATTGGATGGCCATTGGGGTCTCTATATGATCCACAAACTATAAAAACATCTGATGACAGTAATCTCCCCCCCCCCCCCACTCTCCAAAAATATTTTTGGGATAACCTATCAAGAAGTCAACTATTGTTGTTCATTCGTTCAGTCATCTCCGACTCTTCGTGACCTCATGGACCAGCCCACGCCAGAGCTCCCTGTCGGCCGTCACCACCCCCAGCTCCTTCAAGGTCAGTCCAGTCACTTCAAGGATGCCATCCATCCATCTTGCCCTTAGTCGGCCCCTCTTCCTTTTACCTTCCACTTTCCCCAGCATAATTGTCTTCTCTAAGCTTTGCTGTCTCCTCATGATGTGGCCAACAATACATACTTTCAAATAGAAATGAATGAATCAAACAAGATAGTAAACCCAAACCTGAAAAGTACAAAAAGGTATTGAATAAAGAAAATTTTATACTGTGACATTTCTTTGCCAGTCACACATTTATTTATTTACTTTTTTTTCTTTTGTGTACAATATAATATTATCTCAAAATCTTAGAGGTTGGAGAATGAATCGATTAGTCCACAAGCTGCTAGGATTTCAGGATAGTTATTTATCTATGCCACTCAAAAAAACAGATGACATTCTTATTATGAATATACACACAATTGTGTATTTTTTGGTATTTTGTCCACATTTCCTAAAAGGAAGAATATGTAAGAATCTCAGTGGAATTATGTGGCTGGTTATCTGACTGTGGAGGGAAGAAGAAAATCATTCTACAGAAATACTCAGCTGCCAAATATCCCTCATTTTGAGTTTGGGTGATTGTTTCAGAAGGATTCTTTATTCATGTTGCACAGTGATTCTGAATAAAAAAGATTTACTAAAAGAAAAGAAAAGAAAAGAAAAGATAGATCCATACTTTCCACTTGTTTTCAAATGTATTGTAAACAAAAGGACTTTTCTTCCCATCAACTGGAATTATTGTTGCATACTTTTCTGGTGGAAAAACTGTCCCACTATTATATTTTGCAAACATATTCATTTGTAAATGGCTTGGCAATTACTTTTTTTGTTATTATTTATGGAATGCTACCTTCCCCAATGCTGAAAGTAGCATTTTATTTTTGCTGGTCGACAAGGTATAATAGCAAAATGTTTCCCTGATAAATGACAGGTACAAATCAGGTTAGATCTCATACTGTGAAATGATTTCCCATAATGAAAAGAAAACAAATAATAATGAAATATGCTTTATTGGAGATCCATTGGTACCAGAGCTGCTCACATTGATATGCAACTGTGGATGTTTCTCAGTAACAGCAGAAATCAGTGATGCCATAAACTACAAATCCCAAATCCCCTTTCCTGTAGTGTACATGAAAGAAACAACATGTCAGTTATTGCTTTCAACAAATCATGTCAAGTCAAGAACAACAGCCGGAACTGTTTAGATGGACCTTTGGGGATAAAAGTGCAAAGTTTGGGTTAGACCTTCATCTAGTTCTTACAGAGCGCACAAGAGGCAGTAAAAGCATGTCAAAAGTTTACTATTTCAAGCTGTGTGTTGGGAATCACACAATGCCTATTCCTCTCAATGTACAACAACAGTACAAAGAAAAAAATCACTGTTCACAGAAAACTAAGCACTGGAGAGAAAATCCAACCATCCATGACTTTATTTATGTCCTGCACTTTGCCAAGACTGGTCATCAGGCAGTTTACAGAAGGAAGAAAAGAACAAGTTTAGAAACACATACAAAAATTAAACAATATTAATAACACAATTAAAACTATTTAAATGAAATTAAATATTAAAAACAGTACATCATCATAAAAAGCATTGTTAACAATTAATTGTTGAAGGCTTGCTGGAAAGGAAAGTTCTTGGCTTGCTTCTGAAAAGAAACTGAGAAGGCAAAGTGCATCTATACTGTAGAATTAATATCAATTGAAACTACTCTAATTTGCAATGGCTCAGTGCTATGGAATCATGGGAGTTGCTAGTGCCTTCACAAACTAAAGTTCCCAAGATTCCATGAAATCAAACCATACAAGTTACAGTAGTGCCGAAGTGCATTAATTCTACATCATAGATGTACCCCAAGTCATGTTAGCTGGAGATTTTAGAAGTTTTAGTCCATGTAATCTGAAGAGAAAACCATTGGGGAAGTTGATATATATTATTCATCTCATTAACCTAATCACAGCTCTGTTGAATATTGCTAGTTATTGCACACTACCTTTTAAAGTCTTGCTGATATTCATAGAAAGATAGATGATAGATAGATAGATGATAGATAGATAGATCTTGATGGTAAGAGCTATTTGACCATGTGAGTCTTGTTCTTTTAAGATTGTTTAACAGAATGTGAGTGGCCATCTGTTGGGAGTGCTTTGAGTGTGTCTTCCTGCATGGAAGGAAGTTGGACACTTGGGGTCTCTTCCAACTCTATGATTCTATGATTTTGATTATCCATTCTAGCTCTCCTTGGAAGGAAGCTGGTGAGTGATTTCGTCCACAGAGAAGACTTCTTCCATGTTCCCATCAGCTGTGTATGTAAATGTGGAAGGACAGGGAGAAGTGGCTCTCCTGAATCATAGAATCAAAGAGTTGGAAGAGACCTCATGGGCCATCCAGTCCAACCCCCTGCCAAGAAACAGGAATTGCATTCAAATCACCCCTGACAGATGGCCATCCAGCCTCTGTTTAAAAGCTTCCAAAGAAGGAGCCTCCACCACACTCCGGGGCAGAGAGTTCCACTGCTGAACGGCTCTCACAGTCAGGAAGTTCTTCCTCATGTTCAGATGGAATCTCCTCTCTTGTAGTTTGAAGCCATTGTTCTGCGTCCTAGTCTCCAAGGAAGCAGAAAACAAGCTTGCTCCCTCCTCCCTGTGGCTTCCTCTCACATATTTATGTATAAATATGTGATAGCTCAGATAGGCTCATCTGGGGCAATCTATTGAATTCATACCTGGTGGAATCTGTCCAGGGCAATCTTCCTATAGTGCTATGTTGATCTCCGGTCCTCCAATCCAGCTCCAATATCTGAAGTGAACTCAGTTCAAAGTCATGAAGGTTTGGTGGCTTCCATGCCATTGTGAAAACAAATCCTTCCCAGGCTTTGCAGCAAACTTTAAGGGAATTATCCACCCCAATACCAAAATCTATATCTTTAATGCCTGGACTGAAATATAGACTCAATTCACTGTCCAATTTACATGGGAACCACCAGTAACCATTGAGTTGCTACTGTCACTGAGTTCCTATCTCTGTTTTCTAATTTTTGTATCTTGAAATCTTGCTGTAATTCTTTTATGTGTGGTTAGCTTTTTTGTGCATTTGACTTTACCTTCCAGAATATCTTTGGTTGTTTTTTCCCCTTTGGAACTTGATGTGTTTTAAGCTAGACTGCTGTTTGCCTGTGGTTTTAGATCCTCCTCCATAGATTTGTATGTCACTCTCTAGTAAATTTCTTCATGAAAGAAAGAAAGAGTAATTTTCATAACCTTCCTCCTTTAAGAAATCCTTCAAAATGCATGCAATTTACAAAGACTTTTCACAATTCAAGACTTATTCTATGCAAAATCTTCATGTAGTTATTTTGCACAGAACACAGCCCTTTTTGTACAGAACATAAAATATCTATGCAGAAATATTCCTGTGGGCATAAAATGCTGTTTTTTGCAACTCAAATATGTATGTATAACACAATACTTGTACTCTTGTACTCATGGGACTTATGCTCATGGTTTCACCTACCAAATTTGACAACATTTTGTCATTTCTTTCTAGATTCTCCAATGCATTTCTATGGTGTGCTTCTCCGGGCAGTTGCCATGGAGTCATGCTGGAAGACCCAACAAATTTGTAGAGATGATATTGCTCTGGCAATTGTTGAGGTTCTCCACTAAGATGATATGGTAACTTCCAGTGAAAGTAATTAATTTCAATGGGGTTTGTTATTATCTGTGAAACATATCTCCCAAAGATACGGGAATTGTCTTGGATTTTGTGCAGAGCAAATTCCCAATTATAGCATTTTCTTAACATAAAACTTTTTTTTACAAGAAAATCAATGATCTGTGCTGAAAATATTATTTCAGGGTAGAAATACTGTAGAAAGTTTTGCACAGAATAAATCCTATACTAAAGTTTATTGCTAGTTCAGGATTCAGTCCAAAATGCCTTGGGATGGAGTTCCATAGCTAGAACCAGGCATCAAGAGGCCTCTTTTCATCCCCATAAATATTTTAAAATGCATGGAAACACATATGTATGTACACAAAAACACTTTCTTTCTGTAATTGTATGCACATACATTTATCAGAAATGTCCTGTAAATATGTGCAAATGCTCAAACTAGGGTAAATATTTTCTCACAAATTACAAAACTTCTACTTTTGGAAATAGCATGGAGTCCAAGCAAATTTCCTTCCATCTCTAAGTCTCAATTAATGTTCCAGCAAATATGATGTATTCCATGCCAAGAAATCCTACCTGGATGAGAGAGAGAAATCCCCACAGTAGAGATAGAGAAGTCATGGCATTTTTCATAGAAATAATACAGTAGGTGTCACATATCCCTGAAGTAAATCTCTGTTCATCACAAAAGTAAATGTGTTAACATT
The DNA here is from genome assembly GCF_025583915.1 of Anolis sagrei ordinatus. NCBI lineage: Eukaryota > Metazoa > Chordata > Lepidosauria > Squamata > Anolidae > Anolis > Anolis sagrei. Next base: position 11,672,451 of record NW_026845477.1, on the reverse strand, counting down.
AGCATAGTGGCAACTGGCACTCAAAAAGGAGGTGGATGGTTAAAGAAAAAGTACATGCCATCTGATAAAAGGAGAGCATAGGTTTGCCAAAGGAAAATCAACGAGGAAGGGGGAGAATAGTGAAAGTGGATTCCTTTTCAGGAACAAAGATGTTGCCAGTGTGATAGAACTTCAATGACACACAAAAGGCCTTTTGATGTCGGTTCCATCTGATAAATAGAGTGACTTATAACAGGAAATGCCAAATGCAGTAGTCGCCTGCTACCCAATTTTCCTGGCTACAGAGAAGAGCAAATGTACCTGCGAGATACACATCGCTCCCTTCGCTAGTTTCTACTCCCTCCTCCCTTTTTCTCCTTGGGCTCTATTCCTTTTAGTATTTTAAAGGAGAGGGGGAAAAAATAAAAGGAGGAAATCAAAGTGGTCTGTCGTAGAACACATTACAGAGATAACACAAAGTGAGGGGCGACTGGAAGAAAAAGGAGGTAATGATGAAAAGTCTCTGATAAAAGGCACACAATGAAATTGCTATCTAATGAATGCTGTCATTTTTACCGCATATGTGCAATCGGGGGCAGGGGGGGCTACTCCCAATCTTTGTTGCTATTTTCTGTCATGTCAACTTCAACTTATGCTAACTCTATGAATGAGGGACCTACAAGCTCCTAGGTCATAAAGCATCCAGTTCAGATATGGCAAATTAAGGGTAATAATGTATTTCTTTATTGAATCCAACTGTGGCATTCTTTTTCTTGTGCCTTCCACTTTACTAAGCATTACTGTCTTTTTCAGTGAGTTATATTAGCCTCAATCCATCATCCATTTAACAATCTACCAATACCCACATCTGGAGTTATGTTTTGTGAACACTACAAAAAGTCCACAAAGAACACCAAGGTTGCTCCACATGCCAGTGCATGCAATGCACAATACATCATGAATAACCACAATGCTAAATACTGAGTGCACAACTGCCATGAAGAATCACAGTGCAAAGTATAGGATGCACAACAACAATGTGCAATGCACACCTTGAAATAGGAGCCCCTGGTGGCGCAGTGGGTTAAACCCCTGAGCCGGCAGAACTGAAGACTGACAGGTCGCAGGTTCAAATCCGGGGAGAGGCAGATGAGCTCCCTCTATCAGCTCCAGCTCCTCATGCGGGGACATGAGAGAAGCCTCCCACAAGGACGATAAAAACATCAAAAATCATCCGGGAGTCCCCTGGCCAATGTCCTTGCAGACGGCCAATTCTCTCACACCAGAAGTGACTTGCAGTTTATCAAGTCACTCCTGACACGACAAAAAAACCAAAACAAAATCTTGAAATGACAAGGCACAGAGGCATATGCTGTCTGTGCAACTCTACTTGTACTGCTGAAAAAAAGAACTTAGTGTGGCTTAGACATATCTATGACTCTGAAAGCAATTCAGCCATTGCCTCATAATACAGGTTGAATATCCCTTATCTGGAATTCCAAAATCCAAAATTGTCCACATGAGTGTGTGAGATAGCAATACCTTTGCTTTCTGATAGTTCAGTACACATGGACTTTGTTTCATGTACATTAATACATTGTACATCTCTAAGGTATCTCACTATTCAATTATATGCAAATACAGGCATTAAAAAAAGATATATCAAAATACAAAAACATTTTTGATTACAAACATTTTGGATATGGCATTGAATACCTGTATGTCCAAAGTGTGACTGCTTCAGTTTAGTAATCTTTACTTTTAGAGATGTTATTTTTTGTTGGTTAATTTATTTGTTGATTAATTCATTTGATTTATATCCCACCTTTCCCCTTACGCAGAACCTAAGGCAAGCTACCACATCACAAAAAAATACAGTTAAAATATTTTTTTAAAGATGTTTGGAAAATAACAAAATGACAGTATAATTAAATACAAGATTAACATAATACAAGAACACGAATTGTTATTTTTAAAACACACACTCAACTTCACAGCAAACTTTTTCTGTTCCATAGTTTTTCAAGCAAAGGTTTACCTGAATAAAAAGTTCTTAGCCTGCTGGTGAAACGAAGGAAAAGGAATTATCCTAGAGAGAACATTAATAATGGATATGGTAGTCATGCTTACATAGAATCATAGAATCAAAGAGTTGGAAGAGACCTCATGGGCCATCCAGTCCAACCCCCTGCCAAGAAGCAGGAATATTGCATTTAAATCACCCCTCACAGATGGCCATCTGGCCTCTGTTTAAAAGCTTCCAAAGAAGGAGCCTCCACCACACTCTGGGGCAGAGAGTTCCACTGCTGAACAGCTCTTAGAGTCAGGAAGTTCTTCCTCATGTTCAGATCAAATCTGAACACAGATCATATTCATGAGGGAGTATGTTTCATTCTGCTTCTCTAGAGACCAGACCAGAAAGCAATGAATTCAAATTATAGAAGAGATTCCACCTAAACATCAGTGAGAACTTCCTGATAGTAAGAGCTATTCAGTAGTGGAATATGGTGTCTTGAGGCTGGATGGCCAACTGCCAGGAATACTTTGATTTTGTATTCCTGCATTTCAGGGCATTGGATGGATGGCTCTTGAGGTTTCCTCTCAAGTCTGTTATTCAAGTATTTGTGTTTTTGCAGCCCATAATATCTGTATAACTTCCCTCCAGAATGTATCATTCTGCCAGCTTACTTCACTGTTCAGCTTTCCCACCCATACGTAAATATTAGAAATGTTATGACCTGCATAAGTCTGACTTTGGTATTTAATGATATGCCTTTAGACCTGAGGATCTTATCAAGTTCTTTAATTACTCTGAATATATACTGTATTTAAAATCATGAACATGAGCCTGGAATTCTCCAGTTTAAATATCACCTAAGCTATGACCCTAACGGGTGATATTTGAGAAGTGATTTTTTAAAACCACCATATCTCTAATGCAGGTTAAATGCTATATATATGGCTTGATACCTGATATGTAAAGAATACTAACAGATTTTCTCAGTGAGAATAAGTGTCCTGTGATATCAAGATAGCTAATGATGAAATCTCTTGTTCAAACAGCTTCTCTGGCTACTACTGGTTAATGTATTGTCGAAGGCTTTCATGGCCGGAATCACTGGGTTGTTGTAGGTTTTTTCGGGCTATATGGCCATGGTCTAGAAGCATTTACCCAGCTGGTTAATTGGTTRCTTGGTAAACTACTGGTTAATTGCTGGGTACAATTTAAAGTGATAATCATGGCCTACAAAGCTCTGTACATCATGGACCCAGACTATGTGAAAGACTGTATTGCTCCATATGAACCTGTTAGAGCTTTGAGATCCTCAGGGAAAGGCTTTCTCTTGATCCCACCACTATCATAMATTTCCTTGAGGGGAGATGAGAGACAGCCTTCTCAGGGACGGCTCCCACCCTTTTGAATGCCCTTCTATGGGAGACCAACCTGGCTCCCTCCCTGCTGTCATTTTGCTGGCAGGTGAATATGTTTTTGTTCAAGATTACTTTTAACATGCAAACAGAAGAACCTTGCATGGGAATGTTTTATTATTTTCAAACTCATGTGTCTTTTTTCAAAATGTTTTGTACTGTTTTATGTGGTTTGATAGTTGTACTCTCACAAGCCCTTTAACCTTCTCTGYCAAATGTGCTGTAGCGCCTGGGGGCTATTATTCTCAATAAAGGAGGGATTGAYGTGGCATCTTTCCCCCAGGGGATTGCTTCTTGCCCTCCTATAGGAAACTGGAACTCCCAAAAATCCAAAATGCTGTAAATAGCTCAAAATAAGTTTTATTCATCACAAAGTCATTTCTTCAAAGCAATGAGCTGTGGGGTGAAGGAAAAAATATGTTATAGTCTCAATTGGTCCTGGGTCCAAGGGGTTTGAAGTTGAGAAGCCTCACCAAGTTTCCTCTTTCCTCAATGGCTGTGAATGCTGGAGCAAACCACAACCCTAGTTCAGATGGCCTATGTTTTGAAGATTCAGGATCTTCCTTTGGTGCCAAAAGAACCAGCTTGAAGGCGCCTGGGTCTCCTCAATAATCGTCCAGGACGATCTGGACATAAAGCATGAGTCCCAGGGGTAAAAAACCTCAGAAGTGGTGCTAAGAGGTAACTTAAATCAGGGTCTTTTAGAATCAAATCTCTTACTCACATCCATGTTGCAGGAACTCTGATGGCAGAATGAAGAAAAAGGAAGCTCTCCCCTCTTGCAGGAAGAGGTGGAGCCAAACAGTACTGATTTACAGCTACAAGCAACCAATCTATACAACTATACATAAGCAGTGTAAAAAAGGGGCAGGATTAAGCATGATACAACAGTTTAAGGCTTACAACTAACAGTTCTATACATAGGTGGTGCCACTCGTGCCATCACACAAATATTGCTAGTGCCTCGCCAAACTAAGATTCCCATTATTTCATAACATTGAGCCATAACAAGTAGACTGGTGTCAGACTTCATTAACTCTACAGCTGGTGAAGTTTGGGGAAATTAGACCTTAACATTTGGGAGTTGTCATTGCTGGGATTTATCTACAATCTACAATCAAAGAGCATTCTGAACCCCATCAACGATAGAATTGGGTCAAAATTCCCACACAGAACCCCTATAGCCAACAGAAAATACTGGGTTTTCTGATGGTCTTTGGCAACCCCTCTGACACCCCTTCATGACCCCCCCCCCCTCGGGGGTTCCCAACTCCCATATTTCTAGTTCTGGGGAAATTGTGGACTATAAATAAAATTAACCAAAACCACAACAGTGGCAACATTTATTTAACTCACTGGGGTGCTGTAATGGTTCCTATAGTAGTGAATTAAAAGTGCTGTAGATGCATTTGGATGTATTATAGTGTAATAAGTCATATAATTGTAGTCTAAATCTTATTTAAGTATTGATTCAAATAGAGCTATTGAAGTTTACCCATGTGCTGATTCACTTTTCAAAAACTGATCCATCGGATCTAATGTTGAATTAACCAATAGTATTCCAGCCTATATTTCTGATAATGGAGTCCATACCACACACAGTGTTTGCCACAGGTTGTATATGACATGTGAAGCTTACCACGTTTATGGAAGTAGTGGTCATGTTAAAAGACAATCTATTTCTGGGGGAATTGAAAACACTAATGCTGTAAAATGTGACAGCCTGGTTGCTGACACATTGCCCTGAGCATTTCTGTGATCTCCCTGACTGAGAATGACTCAGAAGAGATCAGAAGGATCAAATTTGGCAGGTGGTGGCTTAAAGCAAGCAGGAAAAACCTTGCCATTCACAGGTCTCTCCCCCTCCTTTTGTCCCTTGAGTACAACTTGCTTTTTGTGTTTGCAACAAAAAAATTAATTCGCTCTGTCTCCAGCCTTCAACACCTTGCAATTTTAATTGGCACTGCTAAAAAGGAATTCACAATGGGAAAAAATATTTTCAAATATGTGCAGTTCAGTCAGGCCAAAGGTTAATTTAGTCCATGGATATGTAATGCACACTTGTGTGCAATGCATGCAGTTCCATTTCTACAACCTTGAACATCTTGCATCTTTGACAAAGGTGTCCAACCACTTCTGTAGGAGAACTTGCATATATATATTAGACATCCACAGACAATCTGTCCTGTGTATGACCTGGGTATTTATTTATATGGTATGATAGTAAACAAGAAGGTCCTTGATGATATTCTGGACTTAACCTGGAAGGAAACAGATGCTGACCTATAGGGAAATAGCATTTGTGTTCTACTTAACACATAGTTCCATATGCTTTAAGATTTATGTCCTCTAGTTTGTTTGATCTTAATACAGAGCTCAATTTGGCATCATTTTCTCATTGTCATGTTGACCTGAACCCAGTGAGTTGGATCCAACTTGTATACACCTGCTAAATCATAGATTGCCTAGTAAGTCTTGACAAATTTTTGTTGTCATGGAGGATCATGGTAGGGTCTCTGTTGTACAAGTAATAATTTTAGCTGGTTTTTTCCCCCTCACTACAAGAAAGTATTTGGAAATTGTCAAGTTTTGAAGACCTTTTGAAGTTTAGGACTTGTTCTGCACAAAGGTCACATGTGTTGTATATATATATGGAAAATAATATTTTCTGAACAGAAAAATTACGCTGCAGAAAATCTGTACTTTTGAATAGAAAACAGCTCTTTGTTCTAAAAAAAAATCTGTTCATAAAACAATACTTTATGTGTGGAGAATTGTTGTTTTCTATGTTTAAACAAAATATATATAGTCTTTCCACTACTAATGATTCCATTCCTAATGAATTATGATTGAACATGTGCATGAATTTCGTTGGTTCAATAAGTCTAGTTGCCAGTAACATTAGAATTGAGGCTGGTATAACAATTGTGATGAACCTTTTTAATATTATGTTCCTTGCATAGATGAATTGTGTATTCTACTTTCATATAACAGTCTTACTTTGTTGAAAAAGGACATCCCAGAAGGCTAACCTCTATGAGTGCCCGATTTCTCTTTCCCTGCCCATTCTTATCTTGCCAATGTGTGACATTTTGCTTTATCCACCAGTGTCATGGGGGAGATCAATGACATTTGCTTAATGAACATACCACTCAACTGCTGCACTTGATGGAACAGGCTAACCTTCTCAATGAATTCTGACTTTAAAACAACACAATCTAAAATTAAATTTCAGTAAATATTGAATGTGTGTATTTAAATTGCAATAAGGTCATCCTTTTTTTCTTTCACATTACCTTTTCCACATTGCTTTCTAAGGCCCCATCCACACAATACTTTACTTACAAGAGCTCCTGTTTCAAAATGGTGGGTGGCTAGATGATGTCACTGGAAAACTAGGAGACTAGGCAGGCAAAAAGGTCTACTCGGGAGCCAGGTTGGCCTTTTTCAGTTATTTATGTGGCTCTCAGTGGTCTCAGGAAGTTAGTGAAGGTACTGCGAGCCCCATCATCCATGGTTCATCTTCTTCCAAATAGTACCAGGATGTAGAGTGGCTCATGGGGGCTCTGTGTGCCAAGTTTGGTGTTGATCAGTCATTGGATGAGGTTTGCAGCGGTCTTGTCTGGTTGCAGAGGCGGCCCTAGGTAATTTTCAATGGTAAGCAAACAGTATTTTGGCACCCCCCCCCCCAACCAATCATTGATATATATTTTCTGTTTGTCGTGGGAGTTCTGTGTGCCATATTTGGTTCAATTCCATCATTGGTGGAGTTCAGAATGCTCTTTGATTGTAGGTGAACTATACATCCCAGTAACTACACTTGCCGCACTTGCTCCCTTGCCTGGCCCGCTTTGGGTCCGGAGGCGTGCCTGAAGACCCAGCGTGTGCACCAAAAGTCACCTCTTCTCCTGACTTTCTCCTCAGCCATTGGGACCGAGAGAGAGAGAGAGAGACAGAGGTGGAGATGCCCACCTTTCCTGAAGGTAGGCGCAAAAACAAAGGAGGGAGCGGAGGTGGGAGATACCTCCAGCGGGAGGGGCTCTCTCTCTCTCTGGTCCCAATGGCTGAAGAGAAAGTCAGGAGAAGAGGCGACTTTTGGTGCGCACGCTGGGGTCTTCAGACACGCCTCCGGACCCGAAGCGGGCCAGGCGCGGCGGCTCCGCCCCTTGGCCCACCCGCGGATTGGGGAGAGGAGAGGAGGCGGGTGGAGCGCCGGGGGATCGGGAAAGGGAGCCGGTCATGGGGAAGGGATCAAATGCGGAGAACGATTGAGCACCGGCTCTGCTCGCGCACCCGGTGGCCAGGTGGAGCAGGAACGAGAGGGGCTAGGCGAGGCTCAAGGGCCCGGCCCCTTTGGGAAGAGGATCGCCCAGCAGCGAGGCAAGAAAGCTGAGGCTCCCCCCGGACTGCTAGGGCTGTTGTGAGCTGAGGGGGTGCTCCTCAAGTGGCGGTCGAGGGGCATTTACAGAGGCGCCTCTGTGCCCCTGGCAAAAAAAAAAGTGTTCTGCGACCGCTTACTTCGCATAATGGACGAGCCGCCCCTGAGTGAAGGTACTTCAAGTCCCATCATCCATGGCCCATCGTCTTCCAAACTGCACCAGGAAGTTCTTCCTAATGTTCAGATGGAATCTCCTCTCTTGTAGTTTGAAGCCATTGTTCCATTGCGTCCTAGTCTCCAGGAAGCAGAAAACAAGCTTGCTCCCTCCTCCCTGTGGCTTCCTCTCACATATTTATACATGGCTATCATATCTCCTCTCAGCCTTCTCTTCTTCAGGCTAAACATGCCCAGCTCCTTAAGCCGCTCCTCATAGGGCTTGTTCTCCAGACCCTTGATCATTTTAGTCGCCCTCCTCTGGACACATTCCAGCTTGTCAATATCTCTCTTGAATTATGGTGCCCAGAACTGGACACAATATTCCAGATGTGGTCTAACCAAAGCAGAATAGAGGGGTAGCATTACTTCCCTAGATCTAGACACTATGCTCCTATTGTGCAGGCCAAAATCCCATTGGCTTTTTTTGCCGCCACATCACATTGTTGGCTCATGTTTAACTTGTTGTCCACGAGGACTCCAAGATCTTTTTGAGCACCACCCCCCAGAATCAGACACGACTAGACTTAATGTCAGGGGAAACCTTTACTTTTACTTATAGATTTGGAGCTGTACTATCCAAACAGTGTCTTCCTATCCACATAAAATTTAGATCATATAAAGTATTTCAAGAATATAGGGAATTTCTGGGCTCTGTGGCACTCTGCTCTGAAGTACAAGAGCAATCACAGTTGTGTCTGTCAATCCACTCCCTTGTTTACCTTTTCATAGATATCTATATTTAAATGCATTTTAATAAAACCTTCTTTGAAAGCCTCTTCCAATCATTAATAGTGTTTCAAAAGGAATTTCAATCAGCACAGCTTTATAGATTACAGATAATTTTGAAAATGTGCAAAACACTTCTGGGGAGGGAGGAAATCGACCCTTAATCACTCTCCTTGATGATTGATGCTGAAATCTTTGCCGCACTATGTTAGACACCGTTCTTCCTAGGGATGCTGCAAGGTGATCAGAGTGTCTTATGAGCTTGAGCCCTCAGGCCATTGTTCCTGAAACATTTTTTAGTATAATATTGCCTTCCACTCTCCCATCAATCCTCCCCTCAACAGGTTCACTTTTGCGCAAGACAGCAGCTGTGCCAGTGTTTCTGTGCCTCTGTGATGCTAAATTACAGATTGATTTAGTGGCTTTAACACCTAGTCTGTATAAACCTTATTAAATGCATAGTTCTTTGGACAGCCTGCTGATTGTTATAGGGACATAATTTTCTTAAACTGAAGATCATATTAGATTAGTGATAGACAACTTTCCAGATATGTTCCTGTTTTAGTAAAAGATGGAAGTGTAGGTTTCTTCAAAATTATTAGTGTGGCTTGGCCCCTTCTGGAGAAGAAAAAGATATTCAGCTGAGCAACAACCCTTAAAGCCACCAGATTTTGCTTGTAAATAGGGTCAGTCCTGGTTTAGTGGGAGATCACCTCGTACCAAGTATTATGGTCTGTATTTCAGATGAAGTTACTGGCAAAACCACCAATGAGTATTTCCTGCCAAAGAAACCCAATGAAATTCATGCAGCTGCCATAAGTTGACTGAGTCATAAACACACAAGAGGAGGTTAAGTGAAGTTGTTGTTGTTCATTCGTTCAGTCGTCTCCGACTCTTCGTGACCTCATGGACCAGCCCACGCCAGAGCTCCCTGTTGGCCGTCACCACCCCCAGCTCCTTCAAGGTCAGTCCAGTCACTTCAAGGATGCCATCCATCCATCTTGCCCTTGGCCGGCCCCTCTTCCTTTTGCCTTCCACTTTCCCCAGCATCATTGTCTTCTCTAGGCTTTGCTGTCTCCTCCTGATGTGGCCAAAGTACTTCAACTTTGTCTCTCGTATCCTTCCCTCCAATGAGCAGCCGGGCTTTATTTCCTGGAGGATGGACTGGTTGGATCTTCTCGCAGTCCAAGGCACTCTCAGAACTTTCCTCCAACACCACAGTTCAAAAGCATCTCTCTTCCTTCGCTCAGCCTTCCCTAAGGTCCAGCTCTCACATCTGTTGGTTACTACAGGGAATACCATGGCGGATCTTTGTTGCAGGTGATATGATAGCTATGTCTAAATATTAAAAAGGAGTCATATGGATATGGAGCCAGCTTGTCTTCTGCTGTTCCAGAGTCTAAAGGACAGGGAGCAATGAATTCAAACTGCAGGAAAAGAGATTCCACTTAAACATTAGGAAGAACTTTCTGATAGAGCTGTCTGACTGTTAAATATTCTGTCTCAGGGTATGGTGGAGTCTCCCTTTTTAGAGATTTTAAAGAAGAGGTTGGATACTGAGAGACCAGAAAAGCAAAATCTATATATATATATAAATGCTCTGTGCATAATGAGTTCCTTAAAAACAAAAGAACCAATGAACGAAATCACACCAAATTTGGCAACAAAACGTCTCACTACACAAGGAGTGACCATCACTCAAAAAATTGTGATATTGTTATTTGGGAGTGGTAGTTTCTGGGATTTATAGTTCACCTATAATCAAAGACCATTCTGAACAATGGAATTGAACCAAACTTGGCACACAGGACTCCCATGACCAACAGAAAATACTAGCAGCGTTTGGTGGGCATTGACCTTGAGTTTGGGAGTTGTAGTTCACCTACATCCAGAGAGCACTGTGGACTCAAACAATGATGGATCTGGACCAAACTTGGCACGAATATTCCATATGCCCAAATATGTACACAGATGGAGTTTGGGGGAAATAGACCTTGGCATTTGGGAGTTGTAGTTACTGGGATTTATAGTTCACCTACAATCAAAGGCCATTCTGAATGAACCCCATGAATGACAGAACTGGGGCAAACTTCCCACACAGAACCCCCATGACCAACAGAAAATACTTAAGGCCATCCAGTCCAACTCTCTTCACCAGGGCAAGAAAACGTAACCAAAGCCCTCCTGACAGAGAGCCATCCAGCCATAGATATAGATAGATAGATATGATTCACACACAGAGAGATATAGTATCATAGATTTGAAAGGGACTCCTAAAGATGAACAATTATTTGTTGCATGTTCCAACGTAGGCAAACCAGACAATCTCTATGTCAACACTGTCAAAGAAACATCAAGAAATACTGTTTACCCACAAGCATAAAGACATTACATATATTAGAAACCAGCACTTTCTAATTACTTTATTTTCCATATCACCAGACTGGGCCACAGCAACGTGTGGCAGGGGACCGCTAGTATGGTATAAATTGCCAGTTTTCGACTCCTCTATAATTATTGAACTGCTGTAAGCTTCAGAAAAGAAAAAGTGAAACCCACCTGATGAGTATAGTCAAGGGAATACTAGGTGTCAACCCTGGGACTACCTCCATAGACCACCCTTCGGCCAACACCAAATCCAAATTATCATGGTTATTTGCCCTGGTCATTTAATGGATCATCATAATCATTTGGGGCGTTTCATCCCAAATCACAGAATTTTAAGAGTGAGAAACCCCCATTCGAGCTGCCACACTTGTATAGAGTTCTGCAGCCCCTTGTCACATGACAGGGGGAAGAGGCTTCAAGGTTGGCCTGAGCTATCTCTATTCATGTGGTGGCCCCTGTTTTCTCCTTGCCCCAGGCTTTGGCTTTGAGACTTCAGGTGGGGCTTGTATATTTTAGCATGGCAAAGTGTTGTACTTAATGGGCCTGTTGTTGCTTAACAACTCTTTGAGTCTGTATCAATTTGACACACAAAAGCTACCAGAGATTGATGGGCCAGACTTCACCTCTATGGGATGAGGACTGCTGAAACCTCCAGGTCTACTTTTTGACAAGAAAATTAAATAAATTAAACATTTATTAAATCTATTAAGTGGACTTTATTACATGAAGTTGTTGTTTTGTTGTTGTTGTTGTCGTCATCATCATCATCTCCTCCCCCTCCTTTTTCTTCTTCACCTTCCTCCTCTTCCTCCTCCTCTGAGGCTTTCCTCAACTCAATACACACATCCATGAGTTCTCAGATTATAATAGGAGTTTTGGTAAGGTAAAGGTAAAGGTAGTCCCCTGACATTAAGTCCAGTCATGTCTGACTCTGGGGTGTGGTGCTCATCTCCATTTCTAAGCCGAAGAGCCAGCATTGTCTGTAGACACCTCCAAGATCATGTGGCCATTTTGGAGTTTTGGATTGCCTTAATAACTTCTGTTCTCTTCTTGCCTTTGGCTACACACTGATAGCTTTCATCCATAAGATGCTGGATTGTGTGCAACATTGCAGAATGTCTGAAAAAGACTTTAGTCCCCAATCTCTGGTGCAGGGCTAAGATAGATGAAAGGCCCCACTTTGGTTTTATAGGTTTTTAAGCCAGCCAGGTTGAATGAGAAAGCTTTAAGAGAAGTTCTGTCCCGCTTATCATTCCTCCTACGGCCCACACAACCTTGTCATGACAACCTCTCAGCCTCTAATGACTGGCAGGTTGTCTTGGACTGAGAGTACTGATTGCTATGGCTGTAGGTGTGCAGCCATGTAAGGAGAGATTTATCACTTGCTTGCTTTGGAGACCACCCCCATATCTGCCAAACTGATTTAGATGCTTTTATCGACGAAAAATCTCGGAGACAAAGTTCTCTTAAGACTTGAGTTTGAATGCTGTTTGAAGAAAGTTTGAAGGAGAGGCAAACATGATAATGCTGTATAAAGAGAGAGAGAGAAAGAAAGAATTTCCTCCTCAAAATCTAGAAAAAGAGACAGATCAATAGATGTCTTCCAAGGATCTTCACACAAGATTCAGGGCCCTTCCACACTGCCCGATATCCCAGAATATCAAGGAAGAAAATCCTACAATATCTGCTTTGACCTGAGTTATCTGAGTCAACACTCAGATAATGTGGGATTTTCTGCCTTGATATTCTGGGATATAAAGCTGCACGGAAGGGCCCTCAGAGACACTTGTCCACTTCTGTTGGAAGGTGACCACAGAGTCACACTGGAGGACCTAGAGATTCCTGTAGAGGTGTTCTTTGAAATAAAAATAATGTGTTTTTCATTTGCATTTCCCCTACCTTGGGTTATCTGAGTCAACACTCAGATAATGTGGGATTTTCTGCCTTGATATTWTGGGATATAAAGTTGCATGGAAGGGCCCTCAGAAACACTTGTCCACTTCTGTTGGAAGGTGACCACAGAGTCACACTGGAGGACCTAGAAATTCCTGTAGAGGTGTTCTTTGAAATAAAAATAATGTGTTTTTTATTTGCATTTCCCCTACCTTGGGTTATCTGAGTCAACACTCAGATAGTGTGGGATTTTCTGCCTTGATATTCTGGAATATAAAGCTGCACGGAAGGGCCCTCAGAGGCACTTGTCCACTTCTGTTGGAAGGTGACCACAGTCACACTGGAGGACCTAGAGATTCCTGTAGAGGTGTTCTTTGAAATAAAAATAATGTGTTTTTTTTTCATTTGCATTTCCCCTACCTTTGCAGGGGTCTTGCATCCCTAACCCAGCAAATGTGGAGGGCTGAGACCATGTCTGTCCAGTAGATAAACCCCATGATCATGTCATGCTATGTCTTGGGAAGATACATCTCCTACTCAAGGAACATGAGGAAAAACTTCCTGACTGTGAGAGCCGTTCAGCAGTGGAACTCTCTGCCCCGGAGTGTGGTGGAGGCTCCTTCTTTGGAAGCTTTTAAACAGAGGCTGGATGGCCATCTGTCAGGGGTGCTTTGAATGCAAATTTCCTGCTTCTTGGCAGAATGGGGTTGGACTGGATGGCCCATGAGGTCTCTTCCAACTTTTTGATTCTATGATTCTATGAACAGGAAGCCAGTAGGGAAGGTTAAGGGATTGAAGGCAAAAATGTCCTTTATTGTATTTCATTCAGAAAAAAAGAAACAAGTGTGACCAAAAATTTGTAAAAGCAAATAAAAAAGAAAACAATTTAAATCACTATATCTACAAGCCTGATAGCTGATACCATGTATGGCATACATTTCAGAATAAGATTGCTTCTAGCATTGTCCTCTGAGATCCACACATGAGATCTGGATTTCTTTAAACGCTGTTGAATGCTGTTTATTACTTCCATTCCAACGGAGACCAGGCATGAAAGCAGAGATTGAATGCTACTGGAACATGGCCATGCAGCCCAGAAAACTCACAGCAACCCAGAGGTTGAACAGTTTGATCCTTTTTTTGCAAACACTTGTTTTCAATCACTTTGCTATATCTACTTCAATTTTACAGAATCCTTCTGAAATGCACATTTCACTTGAAAAACAGTTACTTTTTCCAACTGTTCAACTATGTACATGTGTGTTTGGGTGAGTGTATTGATTTGTTTGCTTGCTTGCTTTCTGCCAAGGTGTTGTAGAAACACCTGTCAGGTGGGGCCCAGAGATTGGCAGGGCCTGCAAAGCTGTGTGCCCCACTCTTGGCACTTTTCTCCCTCTCCTCTCTGTCCTTTTGGTGTGCGGCAGCTGACCTTAGCTCTGTGTTCGCTGTCTTCAAAGATGGCAGGTCATCCATCACTGCCTCTGCACACTGTCAGCATTCCATTTAATCTCACTTGTAATTTTCGGAGGGGAGGCTGGCAAAAGCCACAACCAGAATTTTAATGGTATTTTTAAAAATACAACTAGAAGCCAGTTAATATTTCTTGGCTTTGTGCGGTCATGAGGGCTACTCAAATGTACTAGAAAGTTGAACATTTCTCTCAAGTTTTTTGAATGATTAGATTAGCCATCCTGAGTCCCTCTGGGAAAAAAGTGCAGATTAAAAATTATTATTATTACTATTATTATTATTATTATTATTATTATTATGACACAAAAGCACAGTATGTCACAACAAACAAGATATATCTGCTGGAATTTGTATCACCAAATCACAAGTCGAACACTTCCCAAGCATCTAGAACTGTTTGATATATTGTTATTATTATTATTATTATTTGAAACACAACAAGATTAGTACACAGCAAACAAGATCACTGTGAGTTGTAGGTTTTTTCTGGCTATATGGCCATGGTCTAGAGGCATTCTCTCCTGGCATTTCGCCTGCATCTATGACAAGCATCCTCAGAGGTAGTGAGGTCTGTTGGAACTAGGCAAAAGGATTTATATATCTGTGGAATGACCAGGGTGGGACAAAGGACTCTTGTCTGCCGGAGCTAGGTGTGAATGTTTCAACTGACCACCTTGATTAGCATACAATGGCCTGACTGTGCCTGGGGCAAACTATTGTTGAGAGGTAATTAGATGTCCCTGCCTACTTCCTCTCTGTTGTTGTGCTGTTGCAAGATCACTATGCTAGCTGTTTTATTGGATCACACGTCAGACACTTCCCAAGTGTCTAGGACTCTGTGATGTATCGGTGAATAATGTGTGTAGATCCCAGTAAGGTGGCCTTTTGCAGCTGGCAGGTGGTAATTTTGTCAGCGCCGATGGTGTTTAAGTGCAAGCCAAGGTCTTTAGGCACTGCACCCAGAGTGCCGATCACCACTGGTACCACCTTGACTGGCTTGTGCCAGAGTTTTTGCAATTTGATCTTTAAATCCTCATATCATGTCAGCTTTTCCAGTTGTTTCTCTTCAATCCTACTGTCACCTGGGATTGCTACATCAACGATCCATACTTGGTTTTTTAACACGATTGTTAGGTCAGGAGTATTGTGCTCCAAAACTCTGTCAGTCTGAATTAGGAAGTCCTATTATTATTATTATTATTATTATTATTATTATTATTATTATTAGGTTTTATATTTTGTTTGTCTACTGTAAAATTGCATTCATGCAGTTAAGAGGTGGTTGTGCTATAACACTCTTCTGCTGAATATCAACATTGAGCAACTAGTTGCGTGCTTGTGGGTCTGATGACCATTTTGAACCACAATATACACACACACATACACACACACTGCAAATGGAGAATGTCTCATTAGGCCTTATGTTGTGAGGCCACCATCTTGTGAATACTGAGCCTAGGGACTGTTTGGATGCTGGGAAACGTCTCTAGCAAGCTTGTTTTCTGCTTCCTTGGAGACTAGGACGCGGAACAATGGCTTCAAACTACAAGAGAGGAGATTCCATCTGAACACGAAGAAGAACATCCTGGCTGTGAGAGCCATTCAGCAGTGGAACTCTCTGCCCCGGAGTGTGGTGGAGGCTCCTTCTTTGGAAGCTGGATGGCCATCTCACTGGGATGCTTTGAATGCAATTCTTCTGATTCTTGTCAGGGGGTTGGACTGGATGGCCCATGAGGTCTCTTTCAATTCTTTGATTCTATGATTCTAGTGATAATCTTTTGCAATTCTACACCCTGCCTTTTCAAGTGGCAAAGGCTTCATTCATAGGTGGTTTGTGGTTGCAGAGATATAGCGATTGCAAACTGGTTATTATTAACAAATCATGAACTGAATATGTCTATTTCAAAATGGTCCAAAAAGTACAATGTATGCATGCCTATAATACTAATAGGACTCCAGGCATTATTATATTGGTGTTCCCAACTCTCTTTAATTACAAAAATCATATCTAAGTAAAAGAGAACTTCAGTGGTAGTCATCTGCGTCAACTCTGCTCCCCTTCCACAATGTAGTCACCTCAAGTTGATATTCTATTCATTGAATCTGCAGTTGTCCTTTTTATGAAAAAGGTATGATATAAATAAGATGATAATAAAGTTCAGTTATGTTCTTGTTCATGAGAAAAGGAAAAAGAAAACAAATCGACCAACAACCCATTCCTGTGATTATTTTCATGAGTATTTACAAATACCTGTCCTGATTGGAATGCTTTTGTTAGAATTGATCTGGCTCATGTAGGTTCTCCAGGTATAACTGATACTTGTCCCTTTCTATATTCTGTGGGTATAAGCAGAATCCTTGCAAAGATGAAACCTGTCATTTATGTGCTTGGCCCTTTCACTTTCTGGTTCAGAAGATATGAAATGGCTGGGTATCCTAACACTTTCTAAAGAAGTTGTAAAGAGGAGAGATTTGAACCCTCAACTTCAGAGTAATAGTCCAGTGCTCAAACCTCTCTCTCATGCTGTTCTCTAGCCCCAATTATAGCCAATTGAATCTATGCGATTTACTTGTTTCAAAAGGGGAACTGTTTTCTTCCATGCAACAGCAGAAACCTTGAGAAAGGATCTGATTGGCAAATAGAGACTGGTAGGGAGATAGACAGCTAACTTACCCTAGCTAAATTGAAATCTGCAGAGGTAGATGAACTGCGTTCCAAATTACTGAAATGAATTTCTGATATACTCTCTAAACTCCCTGGCATCATTTTTGAAATATCTTGGAGAAAAGGTAAAGTGCCAAGGCACTGGAGAAAATTGATGTTGTGAAACTGCTCAGTTCCCTTTTCCCCAAACATAAGTCCACCTATGTAGGCATAAATGTCACACTGAATTCCAATCAATAATCCTAAGTCCCAAATATGAAGAGTCCAGGAAAGTTATAAATAGATTATGGCAGCATGTAGATTATATTTCTAGGAATCTTACCAAGGTAAGGTCATCATCAATTTTCATTGGCTGGTTGCGACTCTTAAAAAAGGTTTTCTTCATTTTGTTGTTGTTGTAGGTCTCCAAAGAAGAAGGTATGATCTTGGCCAGAGAGTATGCTTGCCCTTTCTTTGAGACCTCTGCTGCACTGCATTTCTACATTGATGATGTCTTTCACAATCTAGTGAGAGAAATCCGCAAAAGAGAAAATTCACTGCTTCTAGCAGAAATGAAGTTGAAAAGCAAGGACAGTCTGTGGCAGAAACTGAAAGCATCTTTGAAGAAGAAGAAGAATGAAAGCCCTCCTTGGTGACACTGATTGTTTACTTAAGTGCTAAATAGTTGGATGACAATTATGTAGAGCCCAATGTCTATTGATTTTCAAAAGAAATACATGCAAATGGTATTTTTTTTCAGGATTCCATAGTATAATTTGTGCAAGATGGAGAGATACTCCCTTCTAATGTGTTAGTAAAGAGAAGTTTGAGATGTATTTAATGTGTTTATGGGGTGTATATGTCTTTATAAGGAGGTTGTATTTGAATGGCCTCAAACCCATTAATTTGTTCCAGGTAGAGTAGACCCATTGAATCAGTAGTTGACATGTTGCTCAGTAAAGACTTTGTGACAGATGAAAATAGCCCTTGGAGCCAATCCTATTCGCCTTATGTGTTGTGAAAAACCATCGAAAGCTCTTTGCTTTGTTCTGTAATTCATTCTAGCTGTTTCACATAGATGTCACTACTTGATGACAAAATCACAGAGTGATGGTCAACCATGTAAGATCTCATTTATCTTCAGCCTTTAGGGAGAAATATCACTATTTGCATCCCTTCTAGATTATGAAATGCAAGGCAAGATCACTGTGCTTCAATATAATATTTCCACTCACCCGGAAGCCCTTTACATGTGCTCTCAAAGGGAAGTCTCATTGAGAGAGGATTGAATTCTGGATATATAGCATTACAGCATTAATCAGTTTGAGAGTGCTTCCAGTTGTCCCAGAATCACAAAATATTAGAGATGGAAAAGACCACAATGGTCATCTAGTCCAATTATTTGTTAGATAGGAATCCACAACTAAACCTATCCTTAAACAGGTGCTTTGAATGAGATTTTCCTGTATCTAGGCAGGGAGTTGGACTGGATGGCCCATGAGGTCTCTTCCAACTCTATGATTCTATGATTCCTGAAAGATGCCCATCCAATGTCTGTTTAAAGATGTCCAAATAAGGAGAACCCGTCCTTTCAGTCAGTTCATTATGTTGTCATTGGGACTTCCCAAGAAGATGACATTTATTCTTATATATTACTGTAAATCATAAATTTCATTATTGCAAGCCAAAATGCATTTTTTCTAAGTGTCCCTTTATTGCAAAAAAGTAAACTGTGCAGTTTGAGGACTATGTACTAGGCCTGGGTAACAACGGAAAATTTTGTTTCTAAACTCGTTTCGTTTTTAGGGGGGCCTTGCGTTTCGTTTTCTTAAAGAATTCCAAATTTTTACTTTAAAAAATTTTGAAATATACGAAATTTCGTATAATTACGAATCGATTCGTTAATGGCGGACGCGATTGCCAATATGCTAAAAAAACCTCCAAATGGGACAGGGGGAACTTCTGAAGCTTCCCTCTCCCTCTGTTGTTGACTGTTGGTGTGATAAAACAAACAACAACTATAAAACTTGCACCAGACATGCGAAAATAATTACGAAATAATTACGAAATAATAACGAAATAAATTGAAAAAATTGTTTCGAATCTAATTTACTCCTCACACTATTCCTGCATGGCTCAATATTGGATCGTAAGCTAATTTAAATACGAATTAATAACGAATTACGAAATTAACGAACGAAACCGCCCAAGCCTACTATGTACAAATATGGGTTTATTCAAAGCAAAATGCCCACATTGTTTTTTTCCCAGGAAAACAGCATTTATGTGTTGTTGTTGTTGTTGTTGTTGTGTGCCTTCAAGTTGTTTCTGACTTGGATTTGTTCAGACAAGGTTTAGTTTTGCCTCCTTCTGGGGGTGAGTGTGACTTGCTCAAAGTCACTCAGTGTATTTCCATGGCTGAGCAGGAATTTGAACCATGGTCTCCAAGCTCACAGCCTGATGCTCACCACACCAGCTCTGCTTAGAAGTGTCCTTTCCTGTATACAAAATAATGTGTTCTGCACAGGAAATTTGTTTTCTGCTCATAAAATGCCTCTTTCAAACAATAATATATTGTTTTTGCAAATAATGTGTCCTGCACTGTGAAGATTCTGAGCCATCTTTTATTCTCTCAATCTGACTCTCCCAATACTTAAGAAACACATTTTTCATCCGTCACTTTGCTAGTTTTGAATATTCTGCCCATCTCTACACTAGTGAAGTGTTTTTTATACTGTCCAACATGCCATACATCATGACGGCAAAATATATTTATCTGTTATTCATTAGTCTTTCCCAGACTTCACCCAGAAAAAAAAAAAAACACAGATTGCTGAAATCTTCCACCTTCTGCTGTAATATATTTTCCTATATTTCTGTACTGATTTTAAAGCAAAGAAAGAGTTCATCTGTCTTTTCCTTCTGGTCAAGGATGTACCAAAAATCATTTTTATGTGTCGTTTTGTACCCTACATCATGACATTATTTGCGATAAAACCCAGCCCAGTGAATTTCTTTTTAAGGTTAGAAATCTTTCTGCTCAGTATATTGATGTTTGGAAATTTCATCACAAACTTCAGAAATACACAAAGGCCAAGGATTAAGCATGTTCCTGTTTGTGTTTCAATTTGGGAAGTATAAGTTTCATTTAGTTTGCAATTCTCAATCTTGACTAGACCTACACTTATGAGTCCCAAGAGAAGTGGCTGGGAAATGGAGACTTGAAGTCCCAAAAACGTAGAATTGAACACAAAGACCATCCAGTCTAACCCTGTTCTGCCATGCAGAAATATACAATCAAAGACTTAGAAGAATAACATTTTTGTTATGTATGCCTTTGTCAACTTGACTCCAGTTTGTGGTGACCTGATTTATGTTTTATTGACATGATTTCTTCAAGAAAGATTGCCATTGCCTGAGATTAAGTGTTCAAGTTCACCCAGTGGGTTTCCATGCATGAGCAGACATGTCCACCTTGGTCCCAGTCCAACACTCAAAGCACTACTTCACTTTGACTCTTGTGGTTTTCTTGGCAAGATTTCTTCAGAGGAAGTTTGCCATTGCCTGTCTCTGATGCTGTGTGGGTTTCCATGTCTGATTAGGGGTTTGAATTCTGGTCTCTAGGGGTGCTAGTCTGACATCATAACACTATACCACTGTCTCTTTTTACTCTACTACTACAACAAATAACTTCTCTCAAATGTCTCCCAAATACAAAAATAATGACAGCATCCAAACTGACTTACCAAGCATGGGTGTAAACACAAACCCATTTTGGATGAATAGAAGCCATATTTATTTCATATTACAAGCATTGCATAAATTAGTATAAAACTGATAAAAATAGAAGGTGTGCAGGTGGCTAAATATCTTTTGACCAAAAATGGGCAACAGCAAGGGCATTGTCTGTAGCCTCCAACAATTCCTCCTCTGTACATAAGGCAGGGCACAATGGACAAGCATACAGATGCAGAGTTGTCTGTTCTGCTCCACAGTCACACAAGGTATGAGATTCTTTTAGGTAGATGCCATAGAAAGGAGTGAAAAGACTAAAAGTGGCTTTAATGTTACTGAGAAACAATACTCTGCATTGCCTTTGTTCTCGGTTTTCATCAGGTACCATCATTCTCTCTAAGAAGAGAAGACCAATTTGTTCTACCTCACTATCACAATGGAACTGGAGCAACAAAGTCATCACCAGTAGAGCCAGTAGAATGACCCGTTGATTCATTGTTTTGTTGTTGGTAAATCCTTCAACTTCTCCAACAAGTTTTCTGTATAGTGCAGGGACCTCCTTTGGGAAACAGAGTCCAGCATCTGGTTAGCTCTTTGTATAATTCACAGCAGCTGCAAAAGGAGCAGTCATACAATTATTTATTTATTTATTTATTTATTTATTTATTTCGGTCATTTATACCCCGCCTTTCTCACCCCCTAGGGGGGACTCAAGGCAGCTTACATCCGGCACAATTCGATGCCCACAATTACAATAAAATGCAATAACAATAACACAATAGATTAAAAACAGACAATTAATACAGTACAATATAACACAATACAATATCAACTAAAACCGCTCTAAAGCCCACGTTCATCGTGTTCTAAAATCCGTCAATCCGTTTAGCATTGCCATAGTCCTTTCCAACTCTAGTCATCATTACCTTGTTACCCTGCCAGACTACCCAAATGCCTGGTCCCATATCCATGTCTTCAGCTTTCTCCTGAAGGAGAGGAGGGATGTTGACAACCTAATTTCCCCGGGGAGTGAATTCCACAGGCGAGGGGCCACCACTGAGAAGGCCCTGTCTCTCGTCCCCACCAGCCTCACTTGTGATAAAAGTGGGGCCGAGAGCAGGGCCTCCCCAGAAGATCTTAAACTCCGTGGTGGGACATAGAAGGAGATACGTATGGACAGGTACACTGGGCCGGAGCCGTATAGGGTTTTAAAGGTCAAAACCAGCACTTTGAATTGTGCTAAATGTGTCAGCCAGTGGAGCTGACGTAGGGAGGGGTGTGCTCCCTGTATGATGCTCCGGTGATTAATCTGGCTGCCGCCCGTTGGACTAGTTGAAGTTTCCGAACAGTCTTCAAAGGCAACCCCACGTAGAGTGCGTTGCAGTACTCTATTCGGGATGTAACAAGAGCGTGGACCACTGTGGCCAGATCAGACTTCCCAAGGTACGGGCGCAACTGGCGCACAAGTTTTAATTGTGCAAAAGCTCTCCCGGCCACCACTGAAACCTGGGGTTCCAGGCTCAGCGATGAGTCCAGGATCACTCCCAAGCTGCGAACCTGCGTCTTCAGCGGGAGTGTAACCCTGTCCAACACAGGCTGTAACCCTATGCCCTGTTCGGCTTTGTGACTGACCAGTAGGACCTCTGTCTTGTTTCAATTTGTTAGCTCTCATCCAGTCCGACACAGCGGCCAAGCACCGGTTCAAGGTTTGGACAGCCTCCTTGGTCGCAACCTATGGTGACAACCTACAACCTATGATTGATCATGGAATCACTAGACCAGACACAAAGATTGTTTTGAATACAGATAATTTTATTCAAACTAAAGTCTATTTATGCATTTTGTAACCAAAAGAAACAAGAGTTGGGGGACAACTTGATGCAGGTTCAGCTGAGGCCAGGTGTCTACTAAGAATGTGCAAAATCTTCAGTTTTGTAAATTGTAAGAAAGTTTGTTAAATCTGTACATCTGAAGCAATATTTGACACGTTGGCGTGAGCTGTGCCAAAAATATTAGAATCAAAACTTACCCAATACATTTTTATTTGTATTTTGTAAATTTCTGAAAGTTCCCTCCAAAGTCAGCTTCGTATTAATGGCAAGCAAGCCAAGCCAAGCCAAAAAGGTTCCCATTCCTCTGTAAATCTATGACCTCTTACCATTAGGGTAGGGAAAGGAGGGAGAAAGCAGAGTTCCCTGGGAAGAAGCACAAAACTCTGGGAAGTGTACTTTGGGATGGCGTGGAGCCCTATGCCAGAGAATTCAAAATGTCCTGCCTTAAACTACAAAAACTTTGTCTTTGTGGGAAGGGACATCATGCTATAGCACAATAGTTTTTTAATGAATATCTCATGATCGAGTCTCAACCAATTCAACATAGTTTCTGCCACACAAACAAAGTTTATGAAGTGGAACAACTACTTTCAAAGTAGTTACTACACCATTTACAAGAAATAACACTTTCAAACTAGGAACATATTTTATTCATTAAAAATTATTTATAAAAACTGTGAAAATTCCCCAAAAATCCATGAATAAGTGAAATGATCTGGAATTTGGTGAACCAGCTGTGGTAAATGTATTCTACCATTGTAGAAAATTTCATCCCAATAGCTCTGACAATGAGAGAAAGGAGCCCCCAAAATTTCCCCAATTATAATAATTATGCAGAATTATTACTATGACAAATAGTAATGAGATTTAATTATTCTCGTTATAGTAATTTTTTTCACTAACAATACTTTAGAAACACTTTAGAAACAAGGAGCCGATGTGCCTCCCCCACTTTTTAATGACGTTTGCAACATTTTTTATTGATTGCACACAGCTTGCGTCTACCCCAAGATAAGCCTCCACCCAAAAAAACCCTTTTTTTCAGCAAAGCACCTGAACCCAAAAGTCAATCCAATATTTGGGATATTCCCTGCTCAGACATTTACTGGAAGATAAACCTAAGGCACTTACACCCAAGTCATGAGACTTTAGAAGTGAAAACAAAATCCCTAGGTGTGCCTCAAGGATAGGTGCCATCCCAACTACTCAAGTCCTAGGACCTGTGGATGCTGCTCCAAAGCCATATCCTACACCAAAAGGTTGCCAAGGTAAACACTGAAACACTTCTCTCTCTGCTTACTAATTACCTCTTGTTTACAGGTACCACCCTAGATCAAGCATCACATTCCTGTAGATATGGTATGTGGTAGGCAAGAAAACTTCAAGTGAAAGGGAGAAAAATTCTATCCTGTCTCAAAGCAACCAGGTAAACTCACACTGCATTAAGGGAGGGGGAGTAGTTTGTGTTATAAGACGTTTGGATCTTAAATAGCCCTTAAACCCAATGTCCATCACATGCAGAATACTGAAACAGAATTCTCTCTCAGAAAGACACTGACCATGGTCATCAAAGAAGTACCTTCCTGATAGCATCATTTCACAATGTGGTCTGGGTCCACAGACCAGATATAGGATTTCAACAGGTCTCTCACCCACCCCTGGTAACTGGAATGAGAATGTGATAATATTAGAACAATGGGACACTTAGCAAGGGTAAGAAGCAATGCTCCAATGACTCAGGGATGATGTACACCAGCCCTATAATCCAAAGTGAACCAGAAGTTGAACAACATACAGAGACTTCTAGTTTTTAACATAGGGCACATTGGGCTGAGCTAATTTAGCCATATGTTAAGCTAAGTCAGGAAATGCTCTGGATTTTCATCAAAACTCTCAAACAGCCCCACTCTAAAGTGAGCAAGTTTGCTGTCCATATGGATTCAGCAGCAATGCATGAAAAGGGGAATTGATTGGGCCATGTTGTTCCTGTTACTGTGGCAGCTGCCAGAGAGCTCCAAGTCATCACTGGGCATCAGCAAAGCACCCTGTAAAGAGGTCTAAGGAACGAGGGGTCCCTTAACACACGTGTGGCAGGGGGGAACCTTCCTTTTCAATCCCACCGCTGCCACCACTGTAAAGGTGGTTAAGAGATCAGGGTCTCTTATTGCTCCTGTGTGACAGGAATATGTGAGGGTGTTACACACATGTGATGAGAGAGAAAGGTGTGTGTATATGGAAGGTATGCTGCCACCACCCCAAATCACTGTTTGAGGAATTAACTAGATGATATACTTGAGGTAAAATGTCCCTATACACCGGTTCTTCTTTTTTGGCTCCCTTTCTTGTGACTGGACTGCAGAGATGTAGAGGCTGACTGAATCTAACTTTATATAACAAAACAAGGCTGAGGCAGATTAAAAGTAAACTAGAGAACAGGTTTATTGAAATATTTGAAACAGACAATTCATTACTGAGAGGTGCATATGCGTAGTTGGTTTCTGAGGCACAGACTAATAAAACAAATGGTTGCTTAATAAGGAGTAACTTTTCTTTGACGTGAGTTACTTTCCTCACACTATCCTTATAACAAGTAACAGTGTGTTTCTTAGACCAGCCGCCCTGGCGGCCTGCGAGAGTAACTAGGTTCCTTCTAGACTACTCTGCACTGTAGGAAAATAAACCCACTTGTATTCTCTCTCAATACCAGTCAACAAGCCTTCACTTTGACTACCCAAGCCAAAGTACCCTGAAGCACTTGCCCTCTATTATTCCCTGACAGTCTAATTTCTCACTCCCTCAGAAACTCCCTTCTCCCTGCCTGAAAATCTCAATCCTATCACTTTCAGATTAAATCCCTCTTCTCTCCCTCAGATCAAAATCCTTCTCTCTCTAGATCAAATCATTCTTCTCCCGCTCTGACAGAAAGTCCAGCCTTTTTACCCACTCCTTCAACTCCTCCCCTAGGGGTCTGAGTCAAACAGGAGTTAGCTGACTCCTCCCCTTGCCTCCCCGTCCTTCCCAACATGTCAGCTATCCTGAGCACCCTCCCAACATGGAGGCCTGCTCACTGACTCCCAGGCTGCGGCCTACGAAGCAAAGGTATGAGTTCACTACACACCCACATAAACAGAAAGAAGGAAGAGAGAACAGTTTGGGCCTGATTTGACCATCTGGACTTTGTCCCTGCCTCTGCCGCAGGTTGGGGATAGAGTATCTGAATAGCTCCTCTCTCTGGAGAGTCCACTCCTGAGCATTTCTAGTCTCGATTAGCTCCGGTTTTTAAGTAGGTGTATATGTATGCTCAGTTCTACTGAAATAGATGTGGTTGTCCTTCTTTGAACATACTTCCAGCCATAAATCATCACATGCTTATTCCACTGCTTAGAACTTGGGGGTATTTTCTCCCCCATCTGCACAATATGATTTTTGAATGGCAGTAATCCAATATTCAAATCATCCATAACATTTAATTCTGGCTAATTGAGCAAAACAGACAAAGATTATAGTGAAAGTTACTTTTGTTAAGTCATAAGTGAGATGGGATATCTGCCCCTAGCTGGTCTTTTCTCAGGAACCAATATGCTTCCAACGAAGGATATGAAGAAAGCTTTATAAAGCGAGTAGCATCAGCACAGCCAACTAAGCAAGCGGTATCTTCCCCCGCCCCTCCGTCTTGGTTTCAGTGGCTTACTCTCTGTTCAGTAATCAAATCTCAAAGAGGAAATGCATTGCTCTATTACCGCTCTGGTCCTACAAAAATGACAACTATAACTCCGTTTCCTGTCAATCACTCCGAGATCTGTATACCTTGCAGCATCATTTAGTGCTCTTTTAAGAGATAATGGATGGGCATATGCATGCACACACCATCAGCCATATATTACTTTCGAAATGGAAGCATGGTATCTTGTGCAAATGTATAATATATGAGGCCAGGTTACCCTTCTTCCTAGACTTTGCAGATTTGATTATTATCTCACTATGAAATCATTATCTTGGAGGTCAGTCATAAAACAGGATAGGGTGCATGCCCAATTAAGGCATTCCTTTAAATCCAGCCAAGATATTTATAGTCCTCCATTATCACAGTGTCGAGATGTTTCAAAAGCTTGTTAATTTCATTCTCTGGAACTAAAGAAGTGTTCAAAATGGCTTGAGATTATTCACTTGTTCTTACATTTAGCAGCAAAATTCTCCCTTTAGGATATGTACAGTGTGTAATTACAAAGGAGAAGAGAGAAGTTAAATACAAATAACCCCACATTCACTGGTTTAGCACATAGGAAATACAGTGTGTGTGTGTGAGAGAGAGAGTGTGTGTGCGTGTGATACTAATTCCTTAAGCAATTTAGAGATGATAGATAGATAAATAGATGTCTTAGCAGGAAAAGAATTTAAGGGATGAGGAATTTAACTGTACACTGATCTGTTTAAGCATGAATTTTTGTGGATCAGATGCTCTGATATAGTTGTATTTTTAAAGTACAACTATGCACAAGATTCTCCCGGCATTTAAGGATCCTGAAGTGTTCCAGGGAATTATTCTGCAGAGAAAAAGGTGTGGCTTTATATATAAAAACTGGGGGGTTTTGTGCTAAAAAATAATGTTTCTACTGTGAAATCTTTATTTTATTTTACTTTTGCAAAAAAGTGTGTTTCTTTTTTGCAGACAATCTCCAGACTACTTCAGGACTATGCAAAAGCTTTGAAAACTATACAAAAGCTTTGATAGTCACTCTGTTACTCTTATCTACTTACCAATGTTTGGACTGGGAAACCAATAAGTGAAAATATCTATTCCATCTCCAGTCTTGTCATTTCTTTGATACGCTGTGATCAGAAGTAGCCTTCACCCCAGCAAGTTCAGGAATAATAAGCTTTTCCCAACCCTAGAAACACTGCAGGTTTGAATTTTAAATGGCTTGGCTTTTCTAAATAACCTTGGGATGTTCCCTGAAAATTCACCGAAACAAAGGCTCATTCCAAATGGACAAAGAGAGAGTTCACTCATCGCAGTTTGTGAGCTAATTTCCTTGCACTTTGGAGCATGGCTCAGTGCCCCTGCAAACTGATGTGTTTGAGAACAGCTGCTATTATTCCTATGAACTGAGGGCTTTCCCCCTTATTATTTTGCAGTATAATTATGTGACATTTTATTTGAAGTTCTTTATATTGTGCCTTGCAAAGCTTTGGCAGTGGTATGAAATAAAAATGCCAAAAGAAAAAAAAACACACACACAACAAAAGCAAATAGCACGAAAGGAAACTGGACCAAAGGTTTTGTGTTTTCCTTGAATTTATTGCTAGATGCAAAAAGTAATTGGATTTCTTCTGAAAATAGCTGACATTCTCACTAAGTGAGACTAGGATGTCAATTCCCCTTTTGTTTTTACAAAGACAAAGTTAAACACCTGAAACAAATTAAACAAATTGAGGTGAACGTCATGAATTTCAGATTGTATTAATGCAAATCCAATTAGAGCAAATGAAATGATTATCAAATTAAACTCTTTCCATTCAGAAGGGAAGTTCAGCATGTGGGTGAAGTTGACATAAGAGAGCTTGGCTTATTAAATGACTGTTGGATGATTTCCCAAGATGCTTTTCATAAAATGGTAGACTTGGATTTGGTCTAATTTTTGCTCATGTACAAATGCCCTTGGGAGTCTTCCATGAAGTTCTCCAACAGGAAATCTGAAAAATATTGCCTCCTACAACAAAGAGTTGGACTGTCACTTTGCACTCAGCAGAGTTACACGGCAATAATGGACATCAATAGTGAATTGTTGCATTGTGCACTTAACTGCAGATTGATGTCCACCTCATCTAGAATCCTGTGTCCAGTTCTGGGTACCAAAGTTCAATAGGAATATTGACAAGCTGGAACTTCTCCAGAGAAGGGCAACCAAATTGATCAAAGGTTTAGAAGTCAAGCCCTATGAGGAATGGCTTAAGGAGTTGTGTATGTTTAGCTTGGAGAAAAGAAGGCTGAAAGAGAGCATGACAGCCATTTTTCAATATTTGAAAGGATGTCACATTGAAGAGGGGGAAAGTTTGCTTTCTGCTGTTGGGGAGTCTAGGACACAGAACAATGGATTCAAATTACAGGAAAAAGATTCCACCTAAATATTAGGAAAAAAACTTCCTGTTGGTAAGAGCTGTTCAACAGTGGAGCTTTAAATCCAATTTTCCTGTTTCTTGGCAGGGGGTTGGTCTAGATGGCCCACTAAGTCTCTTCCAACTCTATGATTCTATGATGCTGCCGGTAAGTATAACAAATACTCTTTCTCTGAATACTTCAAACAGAGGTTGGATGGTCATGTGTCAGGGATGCTTTGATTCTGTGTTCTTACGTGGCAGAAAGTGGTTGGACTAAATGGCCCTTGGGGTCTCTTCCATCTTTATGACCATGAACAATATGGATCAATGCACGTATGGGTGTCACTTGGGAAAGTAGTATTACCTGAAAAGAAAATGAACAATTCCTTCATGAACAATATGGATCAAAGCATGTATGACTGTCACTTGGGAAAGTAGTATTACCCGATGAGAAAATGAACAAGTCCTTCAACTAGTCCAGGATAGGACACCCATCCAACCAGCTATCCAGGAACTCAGATTCTACATCAAAATTTTGAAACCAAACTGAAATAAATAACAACAGTTGGAGGCTCCCATGATTCCCAGCTAGAGTGCATTCATTAAATCAATGTCATTAGTTGATTTTGTAGGTGTAACCCAGTTGGAACCAACAAATGAAGTCCCCAAGTTTGGTTTTATTAAATACTTCCCAGCTTCTTTGTTTTTACTGTAGCTGGTTTTTATTTTATTATATGTTTTTGTGGATATAAACCCATTTGTTCATGGTTGGGCAGCAATAAGTATTATTTACCATTGTGATTAAAACACACACAAATACATTACATAGGCATTGCGATGTTAGGGTAGTGAGTGGAAAACAGCAGAATGCAGAGAATCTTATGTACATGTAAGTGAATCTCTGGGAGCAATTGGATTCTTCTGTTTATCAAAAGTTTATTATTTATTTATTTACTTTATTTGTATACCGCTCTTCTCAGACCTTAGGCAACTCAGAGTGGTTTACAACAATTTAGGTATACACAATACAAAATCATTAAGCATTTAAAAGCAATAGCATCACAAATCATTAAACATCAATATTAATACATCACTACATCAATATAACAAATCCATCAGGTCTCGTCAATGAAATCAGAATCCAAACTCGTTATCCGATATTCCGTGTTCCGATAGTCAGTCAATCAATCACACTGCTTAGTCGAATGCCTGTTCAAACAGCCAGGTCTTTACTTTCCTCCGGAATGCCAGCAAGGAGGGGGCCGATCTAATGTCTGGGAGAGAGTTCCACAGCCAAGGGGGCCACCACTGAGAAGGCCCGGTCTCTCGTCCCCTTCAGCTGCACCTGTCAAGGAGGCGGGACCGAGAGCAGGCCTCCCCAGACAATCTTAATCTCCGAGATGGTTCATAGAGGGAGATACGTTTGGACAGGTAAGCTGGGCCAGAACCATTTAGGGCTTTAAAGGCTAAAGCCAGCACTTTGAATTGTGCCCGGTAGCAAATTGGCAGCCAGTGGAGCTGGCGCAACAGAGGAGTGTGCTCCCTGAGTGCCGCTCCTGTTAGCATCCTGGCTGCCGATCGTTGGACCATTTGAAGCTTCCGAGCAGTCTTCAGAGGCAACCCCACGTAGAGAGCGTTGCAGTAGTCTAAACGGGATGTGACTAGAGCATGGACTACCGTGGCCAAGTCAGGCTTCCCAAGGTACGGGCGCAGCTGGCGCACTAGTTTTAACTGTGCGAATGCTCCCCTGGTCACCGCTGAAACCTGGGGTTCCAGGCTCAGCGATGAGTCCAAGATCACACCCAAGCTGCGAACCTGCGCCTTCAAGGGGAGTGCGACCCCGTCCAGCACAGGCTGTAACCCTATACGCTGTTCGGCCTTGCGACTGACCAGGAGTACCTCTGTCTTGTCTGGATTCAATTTCAGTTTGTTCACCCTCATCCAGACTGTCACAGCGGCCAAGCACCGGTTCAGGACCTGAACAGCCTCCTTAGTAGTAGGTGGAAAGGAGTGACAGAGTTGGACATCATCTGCGTACAGATGACATCGTACCCCGAGATTGGAGAAGTGGAGTTTTGCCTGTTGTATAATTGTGCATAGATATTATATAACACATCCATACACTTCTGGATATGCATTTCATTACATATGATGAATCACTAAAGTTATCCAATGTCTACACTGGACAACATTTCCATCTACTGTATTTCTATTTACTGCTATACAAGAAACCAACTGAATTCTTGCCATACCATATAGCATGCATGGTATGCGAATTACATTCATATTTTAGAAATGGGTTATTTCTTTCACCATGGGTAGCTTATTCCGCCTGTCCTTTTCTCATATATTGGCTTCCTTTTAAAATGGAAACATCTCCCTGTAAAACTATGGACCATTTGCATGGCGCAATGATTTGCATCCAAGTTGCAGATTGCATTGTTGTAACTGCTGTGAAAGTCCCCCCAGAGTGTCTCCTCTAGCTTTCTACCCTGATTCATAGTTTTCCTTACACTGC
This sequence comes from Anolis sagrei ordinatus, assembly GCF_025583915.1. NCBI lineage: Eukaryota > Metazoa > Chordata > Lepidosauria > Squamata > Anolidae > Anolis > Anolis sagrei. Next base: position 11,641,144 of record NW_026845477.1, on the reverse strand, counting down.
GGGGTCTTGGCTTCTTTTTCCACTTATATCGCAATGTTTCAGCTTTGCTACAACCGCTCTGAATTATGAGGTTGTTTTTCACAGGAGGGACAAATGTCCACTCAAAAGCTGGTGTGACAATCTGAATCTTTCCCTCCAGGGGCAATAAAGATCAAAGCCTCCAACACAGCTGTCTTGCCGACTGTATGTCATCTGTCATTAGACAATTAATGTGACAATGAAAATTTCCCAGCCCAGTGCTTTGTCATGCATCAATATTTCTTCTCCCTCTAGGTAGGGCTTGGAGACTCACAACTGTTTCAACATTTCACAAGACCAAAGAGGAAGGAGGTTTATTGATCACCATCTCAGGAGAGAAAGGGGAGAAGGAAGGAAGAAGAGGAAAGCAATCCTTTCCCCCAGTTTAACGCCTTGCGAATAATGCCTCAAATGTCAAGTCAGAGTCTGGAAAAGTTAAGGTTTTTGTTTTGTTTTTTTACTGCAGTTCCCCAAATACTGCTTTTCAAAGAAGTAGCCATAAATACAAAGGATGGAAAGAGGGAGGAAAAAAATGTGGAGCAGCTTTAAGACTATTTTTTAAATTTTCATATGAGCTTTAATGGGTATAAATATACTTCTTCAGATGCAGTACTGAGTGGCATTAAGGCAGTGGTTCTCAACCATCCTAATGCTGCGATCACTTAATGCCACAACACCCAATGTTGTGGTGACCCATCACAACACCCAATGTTGTGGTGACCCCCAACCATAAAATTATTTTGTTGCTACTTCATAACTGTAATTTTGCTACTGTTATGAATCGTAATGTAAATATCTGATATGCAGGATGTATTTTCATTCACTGGACCAAATTTTACACAAATACCCGGTATGCCCAGATTTGAATATTGCTGGGTTATCAGAGTTTGTCATTTGGGAGTTGTAGTTGTTGGGAGTTATAGTTCACCTACAATCAAAGAGCATTCTGAACTCCACCAATGATGGAATTGAACCAAACTTGGCACGCAGAACTTCCATGACCAGCAGAAACTACTTGAAGAATTTGGTGGTCATTGACCTTGAGTATTGGAATTGCAGTTCACCTACATCCAGAGAGCACTGTGGACTCAAACTTTGCACAAATACTTAATATGCCCAGGTGTGAACACTGGTGTAGTTTGGAGAAAACATGTTTCCAAAAAGGAAGAGAAGGTTAGGCGGAGAGATCTTCAGTTGTTTTTGAGGGAGTCATGTCTTAACAATGTGCTTTTTGATCTAGAAAAGACATCTGATACAATTGTGTGCATCAAAAAAAGAAGGAATACACTGTAAAAATGGGTGGAAAGAAGTGACAGCTGGGGACTGCAGTGTGATATGGCAGTTAAAATAACTGCATCAATGGAAGCATAGTTTCTAGACTGAGAGAAGTAATAACAATACTCTATTCTGCTCTCTGATACATAGAGATTGCACAGGGAAGGGAAAGATTCAGCCTTTTGTGCAATTCACTTGAACTCAAAACTCAGGAGTAGTCATAGAATCATAGAATCAAAGAGTTGGAAGAGACCTCATGGGCCATCCAGTCCAACCCCCTGCCAAGAAGCAGGAATATTGCATTCAAAACACCCCTGACAGATGGCCATCCAGCCTCTGTTTAAAAGCTTCCAAAGAAGGAGCCTCCACCACACTCCGGGGCAGAGAGTTCCACTGCTGGAGCGGCTCTCACAGTCAGGAAGTTCCTCCTAATGTTCAGATGGAATCTCCTTTCTTGTAGTTTGAAGCCATTGTTCCGCGTCCTAGTCTGCAAGGAAGCAGAAAACAAGCTTGCTCCCTCCTCCCTGTGGCTTCCTCTCACATATTTATACATGGCTATCATATCTCCTCTCAGCCTTCTCTTCTTCAGGCTACACATGCCCAGCTCCTTAAGCCGCTCCTCATAGGGCTTGTTCTCCAGACCCTTGATCATTTTAGTCGCCCTCCTCTGGACACATTCCAGCTTGTCAATATCTCTCTTGAATTGTGGTGCCCAGAATTGGACACAATATCCCACAATATTGGGGGAAGCACTTTTATTTTCCATGTGGTTTCCTTAGTGAGATGGAAACCACATGGAAAATAAAAGTGCTTCCCCCAATGGGTAGTACCATGCTTTGATCAACAAAATGATTTATACGCAATGCAGAGACTATGACATCTATTCATAGAGAAAGCAAGAAAAATTACAGGATTTTTTTCTATATAGAGAAAAATGTAAACAACAGAATTTAAGTTAGAAAAAGAGAGGATTCTGTGGAAACAAACTTGAAGAATCTGCCCCTCCTTCATAGCAAATCTGTATTTGCTTGCCTCCAAACTAATCTAAATGATGGCATGAATGTATCTTGCTGAGGATTTGGAATAGCATTTCACACATGCCTTTTGTACGTGGGAGATTGCCTACCAGGTCTGCAAATGACATGTGCCAAACCTTTGGTGCAGTCGCTCTGTCATGCAGTGTTCATGGACCAGATGTTAATGCAAAATGCAAGAGGCCAGGCTCACTTCTCCTCTCGGTTTTGCTAATCAGTTTCTTTCCGAGCTGCTTCAAGATTTGAGCAGGTACATTTGGAAGAGACCCAACTGTCTGGAGAACACAGCAGGGATTTCTTGAAGGAAGCAGCTGCGTGAAGAAGGAACTTGACAAGTACTTTGGTCCACAGAAAAATTGATTGGATTGTCTGGAAATGCCAGTTCTCTCTCTCTCTCTCTCAATCTCTCTCTCAATCCCCCCCCCCCCCAAAAAAAAAAGATTGCTCTCACACTTACACAAGGAGGAGGAAATTGTTCGATTTCCCTTAGGCCTGTTTTAAGATAATATCTTTCAATGGTGAAAAGTGGATATTAAAAGTCCATTGGTTTGAAGGAGATCTCGGCTCATATTTGGCAAGGATGCCTTAATGTGACCTTGCTCTGCATTAACTAAAATTGGGAGATAGTCTAGATAGTTCGGAAACTTCAACTGGTCCAGCGAGCGGCAGCCAGATTGCTCACCGGAGCGACATACAGGGAGCACACCACCCCCCTGCTGTGTCAGCTCCACTGGCTGCCGGTTCAGTTCCGAGCACAATTCAAGGTGCTGGTTTTGACCTACAAAACCCTTACGGTTCCGGTCCAGTGTATCTGTCCGAACGTATCTCCCTCTACGTCCCACCCCGGAGTCTGAGATCATCTGGGGAGGCCCTGCTCTCGACTCCACCGCTATCACAAGTGAGGCTGGTGGGGACGAGGAGCAGGGCTTTCTCAGTGGTGGCCCCTCACCTGTGGAACTCACTCCCGGGGGAAATCAGGGCATCAACACCCCTCCTCGTCCTTCAGGAGGAAGGTAAAGACGTGGTTGTGGGACCAGGCCTTTGGGCAATCTGACAATTAGATATGGACAACCAGATGGATGACAATTGTGGAATTGGAATTTGAACTATGAGATTGTGAAACGCTGACTGTCAATAAGGTTTGTATTGGTTTTATTGCTTTATTGGTTTTATGGTTGTTTTTGCCTTACAACAATTATTGTTTTCTGTTAATTGCTAGAATTGCTAGAATGTTATTGCTAGAATTGCTGTTTTCTGTTAACGGATGTTATTTGTCTTATTGCTTTTATGTGATGCGGGCATCGAATTGTGCCTTGCTTTTGTAAGCCGACCTGAGTCCCCTCTGGGGTGAGAAGGGTGGGGTAGAAGCAACCGAAATAATAATAATAATAATAATAATAATAAATTCTGGCCCAGCATTTGGAGAATCCCCAAGCTTTGGGCTGTTGGAACATTTGGGCCACTTCCAAAATGGAACCAGCTGCAACTGTCTCCACTGCCATCCCATTTTTCTCAGGCTTGGCCACCCCAGGGGCACAGGATGGTGGTCCCTATCTCCTTCCCCTCCCCTCCTCCACACTTTCCTGGGTGCAGAGATCTCTAGCTGTGGCATGTGTCGTACCTGTCCTCTATTACCTGGAGTGACAGTAGTTGGTGTCATGGGGAAGTATGGGAAGGGAGGGGGAAGAAGAGGAGGATTATTCCTCTCCTTTCTCCTTCCTCACCCTATTGCATTGGTCAATGTCACTACAGGTGTCAGAGAATAGGTGGGACCCTTGTGTGTCATGAAGGATAAGAGGGAATGGTAAGGAGAACTGCACAGCAACACTGAACATTATTTTATATTGGTGCCTTTGCAGTGGCTGGAGGAACTCCTGGGTGCCCAGATCCAGGGCTATTCCAGCATATGATATGTGAAATCGGCCTTGGATTATCAATGTGTGCCTGAGCAAAACCTGCCTTCCTTCCATTGCCACATAGGAAGTGGTAGGTAAAGGTTTTCCGCAGACATTGTCTAGTCGTGTCCGACTCTGGGGGTTGGTGCTCATCTCCATTTCTAAGCCGAAGAGCCAGCATTGTCCGTAGACACCTCCAAGGTCATGTGACCAGCATGACTGCATAGAATGTCGTTACTTTCCCGCCGGAGTGGTACCTATTGATTTACTCACATTTTGAACTGCTAGGTCTGCAGAAGCTGGGAGTGAAAGCGGAAGCTCATTCTGCTCCCTGGATTCAAACCTGTGACCTTTCAATGAACAAGTTTAGCAGTTCAGTGTAGTCTGCAGATAATAATATCCCTCGTGCAATTAGCTTTCATCCTTTCAGTTGTCTAAATGTTGGCAATAAGGAATGCGCTTTGGATATGGCTTTTTAACTATGGATATTGCTTTTAACCACATTTTATTGCTGTTGCATTATATGTTTTATTGGTTTTCATTTTGATGTATTTTATGATTGAATGATTATATTGTTTATTTGTTTTGCTTAACCTATTGTTTAATATTTCATGTTGTAAGCCTTCCATCTTGGGGAGATGGGGCAGGATGTAAATAAAGTTTGACTGGTTGTGTTGTAGTAGAGCCTGTAAGTAACATTGCAAGTGGTAGTATGGGTGTCAGAAGGGGAAAAAGGAGTGCTCGTGAGCAGGAGTTAGATGAGGAACAACAAAGGAAAAGGATCCAGGATATACTTATGGCACCTACCGATGAAGACTCATTCGAAGGGTTATTTGATAATGAAGGGTCAATGAGAATCTTTGCAGAAGGCAAAGTGTTGGTTTCCTGCATTGGGTTTTGTTCCTGCCTATTTCGTGTTGGTATTGGTTCCTGGATCTACAGGTTGCTGCTTCCGTTCGTGTGTGTTTCGACTCAGCTTGGATTCTCGTGAGTGCAGATTTTCCCTTCTTTGACTTTGGACCGGTTTTGACTACGGCGCTGCCTACGTGGATTTTGGAACCTCGCGACTTTGGACTTGGCTTACTACAATCTTGGACTTTGTTTGACTATGTCTTCTTCCTTGTGGATCTTTGTTTGTTAACCCTTTTACTTGCTGTGTTATTTTGTGTGACTTTTGGAGTGCTTTCTTTTAATCCGGATCTTTTCTTCGGATAATCCGGATTATTGCTTCAGTTTACCTTTTGAACTAGTTGATAGTTGCTACTTTTGAGTTTTGACCAGAGACACTGAGTTAAGTGTCTCTGAGTCCCTTTTACTTTGTTTAAATAAACTCTACTTTTGGAAATATTCTTGAGTCTGGCTCTTTAAGGTTTGATTGATTGGGAGCTCTTTAAGGTTGATTGATTGGGAGCTCCTACCAAAATTCCTACTACAGTGCCCATGAATCCTATGAGTTCAACTGCAAAACATTTTGAGGACCACAGCTTGAAAAATTAGGTTTTAACATATGCAGTCTGACCACACAGTTGAGAGCCTTGTGTTTAGTTTCGTTTTTCCCGTGATCCAGACTGCACGCAAAAGCTTCTTGTTCAGCAGAGGTCTTCTTTTCATCATATCTCACATTCCACTACAAGGCAGAAACAATAGCATGCAATGTAAGAGAAAGGAAATGGTTGTTGGCACTGACATTTGGCTATGGATTCAAATTGGCTTGGGGAATCTTCTCCCGTTCCTCACACATTCAGTTCACTATGCTGAATTCTGAATAGGACTTCAGAGAACACTTCATTCCTGGTCTCCTGCTGCACATCTTAATTTTGAAATGCATTTTTTACTTCCCTTTTGTACTCCTTCTGCTCCTACTAGGAAACTTCTCAAGATTCCAGTTCAACACTTAAAGAATACTACTGTCCTCAGAGCTTTCTTTATAGCTCTTTGTGAATTGGGTGCAAAAAAAGCAAAACATGCTTAGTGTTCATTTAATCTGAAATCTAGAATAATGACAATTTTTACATCTGCTTTTGCCAAAAGGAGGAAGGAAAGACAGAGATTAAAATTTTATTAGGTCTTTTTATATTCTAAGGAATTATTGGATATCATCATGTCTCCTTTGAGAGAAGACTTTGAAGCTTCCTTGTTTCTGTGGGACATTTTCCTTTTATATAGTGGCAACCATTCTCCCTTCCTCTTATATTAACAATCCTCTACCATTTATGCCCTCTTCCCAGAACCATGAAGTAGAACTTGTCATTCACTGTTTTTGCATTCTAGAGAAAGAGCCAAAGAGCTGCTTTTGTTGGTTACCCTTGAGGCGATGCCGCCGTCTTGTTAAATAACAGACTTTGTGGTTGGTTTCACCCTACAACCGTGTTGCTTTCCTCACTTGGTAGAGCATGACAAATGGAGGAAAACAAGACTGGAGGAATTTGTGACATGCCCTGCCTGCATAACCAGCCATTGGGGAGTCTAAAGGAGAAAACAGACAGCTCAATATAGTAGAGATCGCCCGTGATTTGACTCAAATGCAAATGCTAAACTGCCTACCAAAAATCCATTAATTCAGTTTGACAAATTGCTGGAATATTCCCCCAACATTTAACTAAATAAAACCCGCACACATAATGTGAACTGTTTGTCAATCTACAGCATGATAGACATGGTTAGATGGGGTTTTTAATCCTCCTGCTGACTTGCTATTGCTTTTGTTTAGAGAATATTCTTTTGCAATTTTAAATCCATAATAATAATAATAATAATAATAATAATAATAATAATAATAATAAATCAAGTATGTATATTATTAATAATTAATAACAATGTTGCAATCCCAGGCAACAGCAGGATTCAGGAGAAAAACTGGAAAAGCTGACACAATATAAGATTTAAAGATCCAACTGCAAAGACTCTGGCACAAGCCAGTAAAGGTAGTCCCAGTGGTCATCGGCACACTGGGTGCAGTGCCTAAAGACTTTGGCCTGCACTTAAACACAATTGGTGCTGTCAAAAATAGGATGCTTGCCATAGATGCAGGCAAAACGTCAGGAGAAAATGCCTCTAGAACATGGCCATATAGCCCGGAAAAAGCTACAACAACCCAAAAATACCATTTGTTATCTGCAAAAGGCCATCCTACTCGGATCTGCACACATTATTTGCCGATACATCCCACAGTGCTAGACACTTGGGAAATGTCTGACATGTGGTCCAATGCAACAGCCAGCATAGTGATCTTGTTTGCTATGTACTAATCTTGTTGTGCATCTAATAATAATAATAATAATAATAATAATAATAATAATAATAATGCACTTATTATTATTGAGAAATCAGCTGATGACCCAAAATGCAGACTGTGCAAGGAAGCTGATGAAACCATGGACCATCTCCTCAGTTGTTGCAAGAAAATCGCACAGACATACTACAAGCAACGACACAACTCTGTGGCCCAGATGTTTCACTGGAAGTTATGTCACAAGGACCACCTGCCAGCAGTAAAGAATTGGTGCGATCATAAACCTGCAACAGTCGTGGGAAATGAACATGCAAAAATACTGTGGGACTTTCGAATCCAGACTGACAAAATTTTGGAACACAATACGCCAGACATCATGATTGTGGAAAAGAAAAAAGTCTGGATTACTGGTGTTGCCATTCCAGGTGACAGTCGCCCTGAGGAAAAATAACAGGAATAACTCAGCTGCTATCAAGACCTAAAAATTGAACTGCAAAGGCTCTGGCATAAACCAGTACAGGTGGTCCCAGTGGTTATTGGGGCACTGGGTGCCATGCCAAAAGATCTCAGCCAGCATTTGGAAACAATAAACATCGATAAATTCACAATCTGTCAACTGCAAAAGGCCACCTGACTTGGATCTGCACACATCATTTGAAAATACATCACACATCCTAGATGTTTGGGAAGTGTTCGACTTGTGATTTTTTAAATACAAAATCCAGCATATAGTTTGCTGTGACATACTGTGCTTTTGTGTCAGTAAAATGCACTTAAACACAATCAACATTGACAAAGTTATCATCTGCCAGGTGCAAAAGACCACCTTACTGGGATCTACATGCATTATTTGCCAATACATTACACAGTTCTAGACACTTGGAAAGTGTTCGACATGTGATCCAATACAACAGCTAGCAGAGTGATCTTGTTTACTGTGGACTCATCTTGTTGTGTTTCAAATAATAATAACAATAACAGTAATAATAAAAATAACAATAACAATAACAACAACAACAAATTTATTGGTATCTACCTTTCCTCAAGGCTTGAGGTGGGATACATCACAATTAAAATAAATACATAAAAGCACATATAATTAAAACACATATTTTAAAAGAGAGACTTAAGATTTAAAATATTTAAATTATATGTATTAATAAAACATAAGATAAATCTGATACATGGATAGGGATAGAAGAATATAATGTTGATATAATATATAATATCCCTAATGCATGAAATAAGGCTGACTACTAAACAGGATAAAATGCTTTCTAAAGCTCTCAAGTAGAGTTTGGACAAATTAATAGCTGTTTCTAGGATTCTGGAAAGTGCTGTGCAATATGTGTGTGTGTGTATTCCAAAATTAAAGTATGCATTCAATCTACACGGAAGACAGACCTTGCCTGTTTCACCAAATGCCATTTTATCTCCCTTGAAATTCCTTATATTTCTGATTTCACCTTGGCTTTTTCCCTCCTGCAGCAACTTTCATTGTTAACCAGGACTGTCAGAATGTAGATAATTTCAGGGCTTTGGGCACTCAATGCAAATTGGGTGAATTTAGACTGATTTCAGTCATAGCTGAAGCACAGCAATGTCCATCCAAAAAAATTGCAGACCCTTCCTTGTTGGAACAGTTGGATAATCACCTGAGGAGATTTCTTTATAGGCCAGTAGCTTTCCCATGTTAATCTTATGGCGTCTGAGGTGTTGTGTGCGATACATCTTGGCTGAGGCAGTAATTGACTCTCCAGATGTTATCCGCAAGAAGGCTAGGCCAATGGTGCCTGGCCGCACACCTCTGAAATCCCATTTAGTAAACTGAATTTATCTCAGCTAAGAAGGAACCAGCTGTTTAATTAGGATAAAAGATTTCAGGGGGAAATGAAGCAACAGACTGGCCTGGATAGATTTTATTTTCCCATCTCCTTTCCCTGAAAAATAACAGGATATCAAATGCTTGAAACCATCTTCAGGAAATTATCCACCGCAGACCAAATTGCCACGCTTATCTGTGCTTGCCATGGGTGATGTGGAGCAAACTCTTCCTGCACTCAAGCTCCGTAGACTAGTGTGGTTCCCTACAATTGTGAGAAGCAATTCCACTCCTACCAAAATTTACATGAATTTAGTAAATAGAATCGTAGAATCTGTTGGCACATCTACGAGTGCCACTTATGCAAGCTGATCTGGATGGGCCCCCCACTTTGGTGCTGCTGATGGATACCCTTACCATCACCTTCCTGTCCTCATCATAGCAACCACCACAAGGTGCAAAAATGCTGGTGGTTTTCACTTGTGACAAGTACTAACTGTGGGCAAAGTGTCAGAGTGACTCGGGTTTGCCCTTTCCTTTCTCCTCTTCCTTTTCTGATCATTCTGGTACTCTGGCTAGTGCCAGCACTTGTGACAAGTGATTTCCACCTATGATTTCACACTCCATGGTTGCCACTATAAAGAGGACAGGATGGTAATGGTATGTGCCATATTCTGTACCTAAGCTCAGGGACAGCAGGGTGATCATATAAACAGTCATGGACATTTTCAACTCAAAATCAGCCCAACTGTTTACATGTGCCCAAAGTGCAGGTGAGCTCTGGAGTTTCAGGAAAGTTTCGAGGCATCCTAGACTTTGGATAACCAGTGACCATCTAACCCATTTCGTTAGTTTTTCATTTACAGTTGTCCATATAATGCACTTTCCCCTACCCTTAATGAAGACCAAACCCCACTGCTCCTTCTTCTCGGACTCTTCCCTTACAAATACACTTTTTCTATTTCCTATCTCACCCAGGGTTTTAACATTTTTATCATTTTATCTTGGACATTTGGCTCGCCCTTTGTGTTTGATTTTATTATGTTATTTTGCACTGTCTATTTTATTTTGTTACATGATGTATTTTGTTGTGTTTAATTTTCTGCTGTTTTTGTATCTTATTTTGTTGTATTATTTTTGGGCTTGGCCTCATGTTAGCTTCCCTGAATCCCCTTTAGGGAGATGGTGGCGGGGTATAAATAAAGTTCTTCTTCTTCTTCTTCTTCTTCTTCTTATTTGCATAATGCAATGCAAGGCAGGGCTAAGTGTCCTTGCCAGCCATGGAGAGAAAATCTGCCTCCTGCATCATGTGGATACCAATAAGTCCATTCACCCCCACCCTACCTCATTTGACTGATGTAGATGGTTTGATAAAGATTAAACAAATCATGAGAGCTATCCCATCCAACTCCTTTCTGCCATTCAGGAATACAAAATAAAAAACACTCCTAAGAGATAGCTATCTGTATGAGTAATCGATGGAAGACACTGTCCTCTTGAGGAGATAGTGACCTAGTTGTGCATCCATACTAGGAGCTCCCGTTGGCACAGTGTGTTAAACCCCTGTGCCAACAGGACTGTGAGAGGAAGCCACAAGGGAGGAGGGAGCAAGCTTGTTTTCTGCTTCCTTGGAGACTAGGACGCGGAACAATGGCTTCAAACTACAAGAGAGGAGATTCCATCTGAACATGAGGAAGAACTTCCTGACTGTGAGAGCCATTCAGCAGTGGAACTCACTGCCCCGGAGTGTGGTGGAGACTCCTTCTTTAGAAGCTTTTAAACAGAGGCTGGATGGCCATCTGTCAGGGGTGATTTGAATGCAATATTCCTGCTTCTTGGCAGGGGGTTGGACTGGATGGCCCATGAGGTCTCTTCCAACTCTTTGATTCTATGATTCTATGAAGAACGAAAGGTTGGAGGTTCTAAACTGGGGAGAGCATGGATGAGCTCCCTGTATCAGCTCCAGCTCCTCATGCAAGGGCATGAGAGAAGCCTCCCACAAGGATGATAAAACATCAAAACATCTGGGTGTCCCCTGGCCAACGTCCTTGCAGACGGCCAATTCTCTCATACCAGACTTGCAGTTTCTCAAGTCGCTCCTGACATGACAAAAGGAGAGAAAAAAAAAACACCTCTATGCTATCTTTATCTCTCTCTGGACTGGCTTAGAGATTTCTCCATATTGGTTTTGAGCATGGTGTTTCTTGCTAAAATCATGTACTCTGTCCATTTGCCAAAAGTTAAGACAATGCATCTGGAGTATGGTAGGGAGGATACAATAATTAATGTAAACCCTACCTTGGTGTAGGGTTGAGCTTGAACATGCCAGGTGAAAGATATAAGCACTTGAGTGATAGCCAAGGGTGGCGCGATGTCCAGCATGTCTCAAAGTGTAAACAAGAGCCCTATAAAAATGCTTTGAGTCAGGATACAAGTTGGAGCTTCAACACAAACCTATGGCTGAGGTGCCATGTATCCAGTGGCTACTTCAGAAGGGATCCATCCTGCTTTTCTCTGTGACTCCCAGCAGCTCGGGGTGTTGATTTGCTTTACATGTAACTTGCTGGCTGTACAATAAATCTGAGAAGCTTTTTCATCTACAATCTGCTGTTGCTTCTTGTGCCGTCGCACCTGGGGGCTATTATTCTCTATAAAGGAGGGATGGATATGGCATCTTTCCCCCAGGGGATTGCTTCTTGCTCTCCTATAGGAAACTGGAACTCCCAAAAACCCAAAACACTGTAAATAGCTCAAGATAAGTTTTATTTATCACAAAGTCATTTCTTCAAAGCAATGAGCTGGAAAACTTTAGAGGGGTGAAGGAAAACATACGTTACAGTCTCAATTAGTCCTGGGTCCAAGGGGTTTGAAGCTGAGAAGCCTCACCAAGTTTCCTCCTTCCTCAATGGCTGTGAATGCCGGAGCAAACCACAACCCCAGTTCAGATGGCCTATGTTTGAAGATTCAGGATCTTCCTCTGGTGCCAAAAGAACTGGCTTGAAGGCGCCTGGGTCTCCTCAGTATTCGTCCAGGATGATCTGGACATACAGCATGAGTCCCAGGGGTAAAAAACCTCAGAATTGGTGCTAAGAGGTAACTTAACAGGGTCCTTTAGAATGAAGTCTGTTACTCACGTCCATGTTGCAGGAACTCTCATCGCAGAATGAAAAGAAAAGGAAGTCTCCTCCAGAAAGAGGTGGAGCCAAACAGTACTGTTTGACAGCTACAAGAAACCAATCCATACAACTATACATAAGCAGGGTAAAAAGGGGCAGGATTAAGCATGATACAACAGTTTAAATCTTGCAATTAACAGTTTTATACATAGGTGGCGCCACTCGTGCCGTCACACATCTGAATTTAAACATAGAACCTCCCTTGCGTTTGGCAAGACACCATCCAGCTTCAGCATATTCCACTGTCAGGAAGTTCTTCCTAAAGTTTAAGTGGGGAGTCTTTGGATTGAATCCATTGTTTCATGTCAGGAATGATGCTGAGGCAACTCTAATCAACTCTAGAGTAAGGGAAGAATGTGTTGTAAATTAAATGCTAGGTAAAACTTGACTTATTTCTTTCTCACATGCAAGAAAAGAAAGAAAGAAAGAAAGAAAGAAAGAAAGAAAGAAAGAAAGAAAGAAATTCAAAAGGTTTCTCTTCAGTTGGTGAAATTATCAAGGCTTTTTGTCTTTGTTGACTATTTCTGCAAGATGTATTTGCAAGAAAGTCTCAGGGTCTTTTACACAAGAAGGTTTTGGCACAGAAAAGTGTACTTTTATAGAAAAAGCATTTGTTTTGCACAAACTTATCACATTTAGCAGAATTGTGCAAATTGTGAAAAAAAATTGCAACCATTAATTGTCATATGTTAAGACTCCCTTTGTCCTTGAAGATGAGAAAATTAGTATGTATTCTTCACTAACTAACATGACTATTCCTAAGCTCTGATCAGTTCTGTGGAATTTTTAAAGGAACTGAATGTATCTTTTGATTTGATTCATCCTCTATGTTTTAGATAAGATTGCATCTGATTACTATTTCTAATGAAATATGGTGATGAACTTTGCATTGGACAGCAACCTTGGAAAAGCTGAGAGATAGGATCATTGCTGTGCCAGCTTGGAAGACCACTTGGGGAAATCTATTCCTAGGTTACTTTGAGTTCTCTGAAAAAGGGCAGGGGAAGAATAAATGGGTAAGCAACAACATCTAACTGAAATAGAGAAAATATATAGTAAAAACATATTTTTTAGTAAACATAAAGAGAAGAAACTGCACTATTCTAACATTGGAATCCCAGTAGTAATACGAATTTGTGTTTCTCTATTCCAAAATGGCAATTTTCATTAGCTTAATGCTGCAAATCAGAAGACATGCTTTATTGTGTGGAAGTTTATATCAATCTAAGAAGAACATTCCTGGAAAAGCTCTTATCTCTTAATGCAGCAGAAGCTTTTCATTAAGCTGCTGGTAGTTAGCTTATTAAAATCAGTGCATAGTTTTGGCTATAAACATTTAATCAAGTAGTACTGGATACAGCTCAAGTCAATCTGGGAAAACATCCAGTGACTCTTTCCAAGCTGCAACCATTGCAGATTCGTGCTTAAAACAACAGAGCTGTCACTCAGAAAAGCACTAGACAGGCTGTGTTGCAAAGCATTGATAGGTTGTTGTTTTTTGTAGCACATGAAAAAGGCTAATTTCGCATCAGAGCAGAATCTCAGCAAAATGCACTCTAGTGCTAGATTATTTTAAGCCATCCACCATGACTCAGAGAATGGAGCCCTATTGGGAAATAAGGTACAGCGCTTACATTGACCTATGGATAAGTCAAGTTTTTAGATATACATATTGGCTACAATTTCCAAACTTCTACACAAGTATATATAGTAAATTTGCTGGTTACGCATTCCAGCCCTCACTGAATCTACTCCTGTTTCCCAACCCTGATTCTCAAGGCTTCCAAAACTGATACAGATAAACATTTACATCTCCAAAACATATATTCCACCATGCATAGAATCTAAGTCAGTTTAAAAGCATATCCAGTGAAAAGTAATACATTTGACTACAAATCGTTCATTAAATACCTCATTGAATACCAAAGCTAGATTCATGCATGGCATATTTCCAATTTCTATGAATAATTATCAAAGCTGGACGATACAGACCATTTAACACCTTTCTGCTCCTTTTGCCGTCCAGATCTACTTTCCAAGCCTCTTCTTCAGGTGAGGAGGCAAATTTCCTCCCCCGTCCCAGTTTCGCTGGGATGGGGAAGTCCTGTTGCCAGCCAACCCCCGAAATAAGAGACACAGACAACGATATGGAGTAAACTAGGGCCACTTTATTGAATGTTACCTAATTAACCTGGAAACGTGTATTTCCACTAACCTTAATTGACCTAAGAATTTGGTGAGGAATAAAGCCAAGGTAGTGTTCCTTCCCATCCTACCCCTTGGCTGAAATTGGGCGAAACACCAGGTCCCCGAGTGAAGTAATCCTTTTATAGCAACAACAACGAACATTCTGCCCCAAGGAATTGAGGTCAGAATCTCTTGTTCCTAGGTCATTTGCATATCCCCCCCCCCTTGGTTGTAAGAACCACAAGTGAGGGTTTTAGCTTATGACCAAACAAAGGTTGCCTTGGTGAACACCGAAATGTATTTACCTATCTAATTCCGCCACAGATTAGGGGCAAGGGTCCACTTAGCCCCTATYRGAAGCTGTCTGAGTAGCTCTGCCCMCTCTGGAAAGTAGATCCGGCCGGATCTACTTTCCAAGCCTCTTCTTCGGRTGAGGAGGCAAATTTCCTTCCCCRTCCCRGCTTCACCAGGACAGGGAAGTCCTGTTACAGTCTTCTGTACTCCCCCTTTGTCAACTTCTGTATCCATTTGCCTTCTTCCTTTTCTGCATAGAACTTCCATTCCTTGAATCAAGCTTTCTCCAGCCTTCTCCTCATGATATCACCTCAGTCCTTTCAGTGTGTTCTTCTCTGTACTGTTCCCTTCATATCCTTCTCATTTCTCTTTTTTAGATCTTTCCTTGTTCCCTTTGCCTTATTCTGTCCTTGTTTATATCTGCCACCTCACTCTGCTCCTTACTCAACTTTCCATAACTGTCTTCCCCTTGCTTGTCTGTCTCTCATTCTCTCTATCATCATCCAGTTTGCTCAACTGCCTTCCTTCACATCTCCTTCTGGTCCCTCTCCCTTCTGCTTGTCCTTTCCTATCTCTGAATTCTCTGTCAACATTGTTGGTCATGCTTCCGTTGCCATTTCAGCTCAGTGCCCTTTGCCTCTTAGTGTGATCTCATGGTGTTTCCTATGCTTTCTCATAAGCTGCAGCTTCCACATATGTGTAACAGAAGACTTCCCATAGACTAGGTAAATTAGATTTGGCAGTATCAGCCACCCTGCACACATGCATACACTCCCTTCTCTATCACAACTGGCATATTATTTTTCTGGGAAGAATAGATTTCTCACAAGCTAAATTAGTGAAGACTACATGCAACATTTTGATACCAGGATTTTTTCTTTGGAGTGGCTAAAAGCCAGTTGTTCCAGAAAGTATAATCTTGCTAGGCAATTATCTCACATTCCTTTCAATCTTCACGAAAAAATTGACGATAAACAAGCAGATCTTCATGAACCCAGGCTTTGATTCTGTTTCCAGCCCAAAGATATGATACACACCTTGGGGTTCCCAAGACAGTTCTTAAAATTCTATTCTGGATGCCATCCAATTCTGCAGCAATTTGAACCAAGTTGAACAAATCAATTCTAGTTTGGAATGCAAACCAGAGGAGGGAAATAAAAACTAATCTCAAATTCAATACTTCATGTTCCTCTGAAGAAAGGGTCCTGGATGATAAGTTGGACACCGAATCTGATTTCCCTTGTCGCCCTTGATGTACTTCCTTCATGTAGTCAGTACTTTAAATAAGATTGAGCCACTTCCTCTTCCTTATCAGACTGTGCAGATAACAACTGGTAATCATCTTTCTCAGTAAATAAGAAAGGGAAATCTGTTTCTTCCAATTGTGTAAGCAATCTCACTCCCTTTTAAATTTAATAATCTTAATTGTCTTCCATTCATTAAACATTCACTTTCAACCTCCACTTTTGTTATATCAGCATTTAATTTTCTACCTCAATGAAAATGTCCATGTTGGGCAATCTATCACCTATTTCAGATCCCATGGTATGTACTAACTGATTGATGCTTTCAATAAATGATAACATAAGGTCAGATAAGCATTTATTCAATTTTTTTGCTGATTCGGTTTCGAAAGACTTCTAATTTGTAAGCATATCAAGTTCAAAGTTGATGTGGTGACCATGGAGGATCATGTCATTCTTAAAATAGTCAATCAATGTAGTAGCATGTGATTTGTTCTAACCTTCCACTTACAAGTTCTTTCAAAGACATTCCAAACAGCATTGTGACTTAAATTAGTTTCCTCAGAAAATAAGTGTTTGCCTGTGAGAAAATGTTCCTTATCTGCATTAGTATAAGTAAAAACCCCTTTCCATTGTGCCATGTTGTCTAATCACGATAAGAGAAATCATAAGAAATATAGATATTGGTGAGGAAAACCAATAAAGAAAGCACCAGTGGGGCCAAAACCAAAAACAAGTGTGATTATATGAATAGAATAATGTATTCAAAACATATATACAATGGAATGGCTTTCTGGATAATATCCGTTTTGACCAAAAGGAAAGAAAGAATATTAATAGGAACCAGTTCTGAGAGCAACCTTTATCTCAGTAATACAAAAACTTTCCCTAATCATTTAATGGCAGTGATATTCTCACAAGTAAGGTTATTGAGGAAGTAATACAATGACAGAATAATAAAAATACTTGTATGGAGCACAATATCAAAATAATACAAAAGCACTTGCAACATAGAAAGAAAGAAGAAGGAAAAAAAGGGTGGGAGTACCCAAATATGTTGTACTTCATATATACGAATAATGCAAATAGGAGAACAATGCTGACAAATAAGTAAAGATAAGAGCACTTAGATAATTCTGCTTGCTTTCTCCTTTCATGGGAGAGCTTGTTCCCTGAAGACCTTGGAGTTTACAAAAGATCATATGGGAAGATGCATTCCAACTGATACTATAGACCTGGGCCATAAAGTGCTCTATAGTCATAACCAATATTGTGCCTGGAAACAGACTATCAGCCAGTAGGGCTATTGCAACAAGGGATTTGTTGTCAATAGTGGTTGTGTGACCAGGAAAAGCTGGGAGATTGACCTCTGTGGATGTTGCCTGGGGCACCTATGATAACCAGAAGCTTAAACTGATCTCTGCAGCTGCCTGGGAGTGGCAACAGTGGCTTGAAAGATGAGGTGATGATCCATTGAAGTAGATACAGTTTCAGATTGTCTGGTTCATGTGGACTCTGATCTGCCACTGTCACATGTTCAGAACAGTATCTGTGACCTTCTCTGAAACCAGTTTGAAGTATTTCTATTCCAAATTTACTGGTCAGTGTAGACTTCCTCCAGATAACACTTGCCAAACTACGCTACAGCTACATGGACCACTTGGTGTAAAAGGCTGGTGGATCAGCTTTATTGTGTCTAAGTAATGCATGGGAGTTATCTGGATTGATAGAGGCCAAAGGTGTTAATGTGACTTTGAACCACATTAACAAAAGCTGTGAGTTGCTTCAAATACACTTCCAAGGATCTGGAACATATCACAACTTTGGGCCCATATAAACAATTGGGCTGGTTCAAACGCAAAACTGGCTTCAACTATTTGCATGGCCATCCTGCGTTCCTCAGGCTAAGGTTGCCCAGGGACATGGAATGGCACTCATTGTCCCCCATTCTCCTCATCATCATAGCAGTCAGTGGATGTAATATGAGTTGTGCTAATCACTCATCCCCTGGAGTGACATTGGCCAGAGTAATGGAACAGTCGGAGAATGGAAGAGAATAGGAGGGGACAATTTCTCCTCTCCCTCTCCCCATGTCAATGTGGTCCTCCAGGTGACATCACTTCAGGAAACTGGTGATCACCATGATCCATGTGATGCTCACTGACCTCTGCCATGAGGAAAATGGGAAGAGAGTTCTCAGGTGGTGCCAAATCCATTTTGACACTGCTGTATGGTTAGCCACAGCACCTTCATCTCCACAGTAGCTGGAGGGTGGCAGTCTAAAGCATCTTAACAGCAAGCCAGCATCACCACACCAAATTAGCTCCAGGATAAGTGTAAATCTGCCCCTAGTCCTGGTTGCCTACAGTAAATGTCTGCTGGAAGAACTCAGTTTATAGGGAAGATTACACAAGAAAATATAATTCTTTAGGTAACTAGACACAAACCTTGTAGATCTTTAATGGAAACAACTACCCTAGTGCTTCGTCTCTTGCCCAGAAATTAATTGTGGATCAATTTTAATATTAATGGATTTATGTTATGAATTTCCATGTATAATCTCAAGCAATTTCACCATTCACTAAAGTTTTATCTTCCTCTGTTACGTATTCCATGAGTACACACACACACTTCTTAATGTGATCTATGATATTCCAGTAGGAAGATTCCAAGGAGAATATGTGGCATCCATTCTTCTGGGTCTATCAACCCTACTGCCCCATATTTTCTTTTTTCTCTTTCTAATAAAATTCCTTTTCCAGGGCTCCGACTTGGCAGTTTGATCAAATCCCATCAAGTTTAGCATTTATGCCATGCTTCCTGCCTGCATTGGAGAACTCACAAACAACAGATGGTAAGAAGCTTGTCCTGAAAACAGCTCTGAACAAATGATCTGTATGGTCTTGCAACAAGCAGCTCTTTGATTTTTAATATCGCTTATTAAACTTGCCCTAATGTATTGTCAAAGTCTGGGAAAAGGGGAAAGCAAGACGCTAATGGTCTAATGCCACAGATGTTAAAACACTAACCATTCCAATAAATCTTGGCAAAATAGTTTTATCATTTCTCACCATGCAATAGTTGTTTGTGAGGTTATTGGTGGGGGGGGGGGGGTTGATAAATTTATGGCATGAAATTGGCATCCAGAAGAAAATTCCAAATGGTAGGATTTATGACTGCAAATCTCTGCTGCAATTAACATTAAATCATGAACACAGTGGAAGATCTCACTTGCATCATCACATTATCATTACCAGGAAAATGACATAAAATAGCTAAAGGGGAAGGCTTTGTTCTTTCCATCTGAAGCAGAAATGTTGGTGTCAGAAGTTATATCACAAGACAGAAACCTCATATTAAAACCAGTTTCATATTTCTCGAAAAGTATTGTCCTCCAATGATCTCAATTTGACAGAGATAGTCAAGATTAATCTTCTGTCATCTCGCTTCTTCAGTTGATTTTTTTTAAAAAATGCCCCAGTTTCTCTCTCCTACTGATTTTTCCCTCATTGTCCTCAGCTTACTTCAACTATTGCAAATTTAGTTCAAAAAGTAAATCTAATTTGCACTCAGCTCAGCAGAAAGAAGAATGGGAAGTTTTGTTATTTCCATTAGACCAAGGCAAAAACAAGTTGCTGCATCCTCTCCTTGTTTATGATTATTTTCCAGTAATAAACTTTGCCATCTTGACTACATTCTGATGTTCAAGAAGCTCCATTGGCTGCTGTTCATTTTCCAGGCTCAATTCAAGGTGCAGGTGCTTACCTACAAAGCCCTAAATGGTTTGGGACCCACCTACCTGTGGGACCGCATTTCTGTGTATGTACCCACACTATCTCTTTGATCATCTGGTGAGGCCCTGCTCATGCTCCCACCTCCCTCGCAAGCGCAATTGGTGGGGACGAGGGAGAGGGCCTTCTCGGTGGTGGCCTCTCAACTCTGGAATTCACTTCCCAGGGACATTAGACATGCCCCAACATTGGCAGTCTTTAGAAGGAGCTTGAAAACATGGATGTTCCAATGTGCCTTCCCAGAATAAGGAATCCCAAGCAATATGTCCCAAATGCACTTTACGAGAGATTTAGAATTGTCTGCGCGCCCACCTATCCCTAAAATATCCATCCTATTTCTCTTGAACATGCCCAGCATTTTAAAATTTTAACCTTTACATTTGGCCCTGCCACAGGTTTGAAATGGTCATGATATCATTGTTTTGCTTTGTTATGAGTTATTTATTGTTGTATTGTTGTATTGTTGTTGTTGTGTTTTATTGATGTATTTAGGCTCAACCTCTTGTAAGCCACACCGAGTCCTGCGGGAGATGGTAGCGGGGTATAAAGGATTATTATTATTATTATTATTATTATTATTATTATTATTATTATTTGGTTGTCTCCATTTTCTTCTATGAAATGTCAGAGACATGGAGGTAATATTCATACCTATGTTGAGCGATGAATTTTTGTGATATCTTGGGCTTGTACTCTGGCTAGAAACTTGTTACATAGCACCACCTAGAATGGTCCCATTGAATCAATTATACAGTGTGGGATGGTGAGCTAACACACAGCTAAGTCTGATTGACATGGGCAAAGAAGAGATGTATTGTCGAAGGCTTTCATGGCCGGAATCACTGGGTTGTTGTAGGTTTTTCGGGCTATATGGCCATGTTCCAGAAGCATTATCTCCTGATGTTTTGCCTGCCTGATGTTTAGATGCAGGTGAAATGTCAGGAGAGAATGCCTCTGGAACATGGCCATACAGCCTGAAAAACCTGCAACAACCCAGAGAAAAGATGTTCCACCTGAACATTAAGAATAATGTTTTGACTGTAATTGCTATTTGACAGAAGAATAGACTGCCTTAGCAGATGGTTTCACATGTCCTAATTTTGCTCTGTGAAATTTTGCAGAATAAGTTCCTGCCTCTAACCTATGTGTGTATTTTGTTTATAAGTCTCTGCTAAAAGAGACTGGAGCCAAAATAGTACAATCAGATCAAAGAGAGAAGTTGTGTCAACCTCCTCATTCTGCCAGCAGACAAGGGGAATGCCACAGTCATCATGCATACAGAGCAATACAAGGAGAAGATCAGAAAACTCCTGGACCCTACTATATACAGAAAACTTAAGCAAGACCCAACTTCCAAAATAACCAGAAAAACCAACACTCTAATTAAAAACTCCTCAATCAACTTCGACATACGACAGCAGCTATGTAAATCGGAAGCCCTTCCACCCAGGCTTTATGGACTCCCCAAAATCCATAAGGACTCCACCCCACTCAGACCCATCGTGAGTGCCATTGGGTCCCCCACATATGACTTAGCCAAATTTCTTGCTGCACAGTTACAAAGCCACATTGGGCTCACAACACACTACATCAAGGACTCAGCCCACTTCATTGAAAAAATCAGCAATCTCAAGCTAAATACAAATGACAAACTGATAAGCTTCGATGTGGTGTCTCTATTTACCATGATCCCAGTCGCAGACACCATGGCACTCATCAACCAGAGGTTCCCAGAAGACATCACGGCTCTGTTTCACCATTGCCTCACCACCAGTATTTTCAGTGGGACAATGAATTCTACGAACAGAAAGATGGAGTAGCTATGGGGAGCCCTCTCAGCCCGGTCATAGCTAACTTCTACATGGAACACTTTGAAAAACAAGCTCTTGAAACAGCAACCAAAAAGCCCACTATATGGTTCAGATATGTGGATGACACTTTCACCATTTGGAGCCATGGAGATGAAGAACTCAACAGGTTCCTGGAACATCTTAACAGCATCCACCCTAACATCCAGTTCACTATGGAAAAAGAAAAGGAAGGAAGACTGCCTTTTCTAGATGTCCTAGTCATCCGCAAACCAGATCAACAATTGGGTCACACCGTTTACAGAAAACCCACACACAGAGATAGATATCTACATAAAAACTCCAACCATCACCCAAGTCAAAAAAGAAGCACCATTAAAGCCTTGGCAGACCGTGCAAAAAGAATCTGTGAACCCCACCTCCTCCAAGTTGAACTGAACCACCTCAACTGGGCTCTACAGGCCAATGGATACTCCACCTCAGACATCAGAAGAGCTGCAAGACCAAGAACAAGCCACAAGAGTAAAGATGAAGATCCACCCAGAGGAAAAGTGTTCCTGCCATACATCAAGGGAACCACTGATCGCATAGGAAAGCTGATGAGGAAACACAACATACAAACAATCTACAAACCCACCAAGAAAATCCAACAAATGCTACGTTCAGCAAAGGACAAGAGGGATCCTCTCACCTCTGCAGGAGTCTACCGTATACCATGCAGCTGTGGACAAGTCTACATAGGGACCACCAAACGCAGCATTGCCCAAACACAAATCAAGGAACATGAAAGGCACTGCAGACTACTTCAACCAGAGAAGTCAGCCATAGCAGAGCACCTGATGAACCAACCTGGACACAGCATTTTATTTGAGAACACAAAAATGCTGGACCACTCTCACAACCACCATGTCAGACTACACAGAGAAGCCATTGAAATCCACAAACATGTGGACAATTTCAACAGAAAGGAAGAAACCATGAAAATGAACAAAATCTGGCTACCAGTATTAAAAAAATTCTAAAATTAAAACAGCAGAGAGAAAAACAGGCAGGGACATCTAATCACCTTTCAAGAAGAGTTTGCTCCAGGCACTGTCAGCCCATTGTATGCTAATCAAGGTGGTCAGTTGAAAAGATTCACACCTAGCCCAACTTACAAAAGCCTTTTGTCTCACCCTGATCATTCCACAGATATATAAACCCCTTTTTCCCAGCTCCAGCAGACCTCTGAGGAAGCTTGCCATAGATGCAGGCGAAAACGTCAGGAGAAATGCCTCTAGAACATGGCCATATAGCCCGAAAAAACCCACAAGAACTGTGTGTCAACCTCTTTTGCTGTTTTCTTTCTCTTGGTCTAGGTGTTTACTCATTCTTGATTTGACTTCCAGTTATCATGCATGGCAGGAGAAAGGGCTTCCTTATCCTCAGCTATCTGACTGAGAACTTTATCACATAGAGATGGCATAGTATTAGATCTCATAGCTATCAATGGGCAAAACCTGCCAATGGCACCAATCCCATCAGGATCCTGGGATTTACCCAGGAGGCAGTAATATCCCTCTCTCCCTTTCCCCCACTCTCTCTTCCAAAAAATGATGAAGAAGAGAAAGGGGTATTTTTAATTTTAATGAAATTTTTATTGACATTATTTTTTAAATTATATTACTTACAGAGCTGTGGGAGGGTGGAATTCCCTCCCTAAATAGGAAATCCACCCAAGAGACTCACAAAACAACAAAGTGTAGCAGTTGTGGAAATGCAAAGAAGTGTGAGAAGAAGAATGACTCCCCAGTGAGTTCCTGGGATCAGTGATTGCACAAATGCTGTCAAAGTGCAACTTCATGTAATAAGGTCCCCTCCAACCATTCTCATTTGACAGCTACCATCCCAATGCTGATTTGTCCAGGCTGGGGCCAACTAACATCTGCAAATTGGTTGGCTGAGATGCAATGTCCACGACTGCTGCTGATTGGTTTCTGGGTTCAAGCTGAAACTTTAATAAACTGTAATTGTTTCATTTGAAGTTCTGCGTCCATTGCTTGATCTGCCTAGTGCCTATCATGGATGTGGGAAAGGAAAGAATGTGGGTAGGATTTGGGCAGATGGATGTTAATGGCCCCAGTCTCACCTGTTCAGAATGGGATAACATGTCCTATCTATCTTAGCAATGGGTGGTAGGGGTGCTTGGATGAATTTTTAGGGAGGAGGTCTGATTGCATGCTTGAGATTTGAATGAGTTCCCAGGGATGAAGCAGCCAATATTGGGAAAAAACTGTGGCACTTCCTTGGGTTCATTGTGAGGAGATTATGTTATTTCCTGAACCAAATGATAGGATATTTCCTGGGTGTGGGGGATGTATGCGCATCTGCAATTTTGTCAGGTTCATTTGAAAGTTACTAGGAACTGGAGGGAAAGGTCATTTACAGTCTCAATTTCTGGGCATCCTTAGAACCTCAGGTTTTGGGGTCTGTTTTGGGGTTTTGGTGTTTCAATAGCAAACTCCATGTGGGAAAAGGAAAGGAGGAGGCAAAATCTTGACCATATCAATAGACTGATATGGCCAAGCTGATATGCAGTTTTTCCTAACTTGTGTTTCCTTCATTAATAACTTTGGCCACACTGTGTTGTCAGGATCCAGTTTCCAGGCCCTCAGTTTTGGCGCTGAAAACTAGGATCCTGACGCAAGACTTTGATAAGGACTCCGAAGCTGTCGACCTTGGAGAACAAGTTTATAGTTTGGTGGGAACATTGCACGGGGTTTTCTACTCGGCGGGAATTGTAATTTCAAATGAGGGGGAGTGTATAAAAGGAGTGACCAGCAGCTGATGGTCAATCTCGGCTTTTCATATGTTCATGTATCCAGTAGTAAAAATTCTCTCTGATAACGGATCGGAGACCTGTGTCTTCATTGGGAACGGCTGCTGTGAGCTGATATTGTTTATTTTTATTTGTTCTTGTTTTCACCTCTTAATTATTGGGCAGTATGTGGTCAAGTAAATGAACCTTCCAGCAGAAAAGCAATTTCTGGGGTCTGAAAAGAATACATTTTCAAGAAGATGCCTGTAAACATTTTTGTGTTTTGCTTCCAATCATGCTAATGTGGCCCAAAATGTCTTTTCACTTGGGTGGAAAAACAGCCATTAAATATACAATGTAATTCCCTCTAATACATAGAGGAGTTTTAATTTCTTTTTCTTGGAAAAAGAAAATAATTTGAGTTTCTAAGAAGCCTAGTGTGTATGTTTCTCCCCTCCCTGTCTCTATCAGCTCCCACAAGTAATTATAACACAGGGAAGATGTGTAAGTTTACAACATTGCAGATGTGTGTTGATTAATGTGCTTGGAGCTCCTGCCTCTGCATTTTAGACAGACATTTTCCCCCTTCTTTCCAGGAGTCTTTGCAACTTAGCAATTTATTTGCTGAACGAAGCACTTGCAAGTGCAGGCACAGATTCTTTCCCAGTCATCATGAAACCAGTCCTTTCCATGAATTGACTCTTCATTTACACTCCTGGGGAATCCAGATTACAAAATGCACTATTGAGAGAGCCATAGTATCAGTGGAGGCGGGAGGCTGATACACAATTCCACTCGAGAGCTGTGCAGGGACAAAAGTGTTGATTTCAAAAGTAATATAGTTTTCTAATTATACTCTTGCCATAATTACCTTTGGGAAAGCAAATGAGAAAAAAGTTTCCTTTTAATTATAAGAACGTGAAGGAGAGTATATAGGTTTTCCCATGGATGCAAATGATGCATTCTTTTACACTATCTATGATCTATATTAGAGTGCAAAACAAGCAAAATTTGCATTGCCTGAAGCCATGTAACTCTGATTCCATGGCTGGCTTCCATGTTTCACAGTGATAAATTTGTATTATGTTTAATTTTGAACCCTAAAGGTGGTATCATATGATTAGCAGCTTTAATATTTGGACTGGAATTAGGAGCAGGTTCTGCATCTTACAGCAAGTTGAAACTCAAGCTATACTGGATTTTCTTAGCAAGAGGTGTTCAGCAAGTTTTTGCCTTTTACTTCACTGTGGACAAAAATGTGACTTGTCCAGTCTGTGTTTCCACAACTGAGTGGGGATTTGGACCTTTATCTCCTTGAGTCCTAGTTCAGCACACAAGCCACTACACCTTGTTGAATCTCAAGGTAAAAAAGGAGAAAACTATCATGTGCCAACAAATGAAATGTTCCCTTTCAGATGAAAGAAAGAAGACACCAGGAGCTATTATTATTATTATTATTATTATTATTATTATTATTATTTAATAATAAATAAATAGATTTATTATTGGCGGGCTGTGGAGCAGCTGGTTGGGAGTCAGCTGCATTAAAATCACTACTGACTGAAAGGTCATGAGTTCAAAGCCAGCCCGGGTTGGAGTAAGCTCTGAACCATTTGACTAGCTTGCTGTTGACCTTTGCAGCCAAAAAAAAAAGACAGTTGCATCTGTCAAGTAGAAAATGTAGGTCCCGCTTATGTGAAGAGGCTAATTTAACCAATTTACGATGCCATAAAACTCTCCAGCAGCGTGCAAAAGTATGAGGAAGTACTCCATCGGTGTCACAAGTGGACGGTGAAGCAACACCCCTGGTGGCTGGAATTCAAAGCATATCCTCATGAAGCTGGAAAGTTAAATAGCCTCTGTCGGTCTGTCTATATATGTTGTGTGTCTATGGCATTGAATGTTTGCCATGTATGTATGCATTGTGATCCACCCTGAGTCCCCTGCAGGGTGAGAAGGGTGGAATATAATAAAAGGACATGGTCCCTTTCAGATGAAAGAAAGAAGATACCAGGAGCTTCAAACCCTGGTATCCAGGTTCATAATCCAATGTTCAAACCACTGCATAGGGTGGGCTCTCTTGTTTTCTAGCTATGTATTTACAATATTTTCATTTGTTATGTTTCTTAAATCTTCCTCTTTTATATAAGGTATAAATGTTGATGATTCAGGATTGGCTTGGAGTTGTGGTTTCCCTCTCTCACTTTTTTTCTTTCACCTGTTTTAGAGTCAGATTGTATTTGTAGTTGATCTTTTGTGTTTGTACAAATCTTTGTAAATGCTATGATTTAATATGGTTCCCTGTATGAAAGTTGATTCTTTTTATAAGATGGTATACAGATGGTATTTGACACCAGAGAGACTCTCTATGCTGTAGAAGGGCAACTCTAAGAAATGTTAGAAATGTAAACACAACGTTAGGACATTTTATCATAAGTCGTAGTCTTGTGGAAAGGCCCAGAAATATTGAACTCATGTACATGTATTGTGGGGAGATATTCTTAAAGTTTATTTATTTATTTATTTACTTCACTTGTATACCGCTCTTCTCAGCCAACAGCGACTCAGAGCGGTTAACAACCAGTTAACAACCTGGTTGCCGATCGTTGGACCAATTGAAGCTTCCAAGCAGTCTTCAGAGGCAACCCCACATAGAGAGCATTGCAGTAGTCTATACGGGATGTAACCAGAGCGTGGATTACCCTGGCCAAGTCAGACTTCCCAAGGTACGGGCGTAGCTGGCGCACAAGTTTTAATTGTGTGAATGCTCCCCTGGTCACCGCTGAAACCTGGAGTTCCAGGCTCAGCGATGAGTCCAAGATCACACCCAGACTGCGAACCTGCGTCTTCAGGGGGAGTCCAACACAGGCTGTAACCCTATACCCTGTTCGGCCTTATGACTGACCAGGAGTACCTCTGTCTTGCCTGGATTCAATTTCAATTTGTTCGCCCTCATCCAGACCGTTACAGCGGCCAAGCACCGGTTCAGGACCTGAACAGCCTCCTTAGAAGAAGGTGGGAAGGAGTGACAGAGTTGGACATCATCCGCGTAAAA
The DNA here is from genome assembly GCF_025583915.1 of Anolis sagrei ordinatus. Lineage (NCBI taxonomy): Eukaryota > Metazoa > Chordata > Lepidosauria > Squamata > Anolidae > Anolis > Anolis sagrei. The sequence goes on along the minus strand of NW_026845477.1, from coordinate 11,613,516 downwards.
TGACATCTCAACTGAAAGATGAGACTGTTGTTTTATTTGTTGGGAATGCTGGATGGCAATTTGGAAAGAAAATTTGGAGGATTATTACAGCATATAACTTCTGCAATAACTGTATATTCACAGAGGTGGAAGGAACCGGTCATCCCAATGCAAGAATGGCTGATGAAAATCTGTGAATTATCCAAGATTGACAAATTGACTATACTGATAAAGAATACATCTTTTACTAACTTTAGGAAAGATTAGGACTTGTTTGCTACCTTTTCAGAACACCGCTATGTTCATTCATCACTGTAAGGTTTATAACTTAGTAGAGTGCTGCCAAATAGAGGGAAATAGAGGGAGAAAATGTGGAGGCAGTGAAAGACTTTGTATTTCTAGGCACAAAGATTACAGCAGATTCAGACTGCAGCCAGGAAATCAGAAGACATTTACTTCTTGGGAGGAGAGCAATGACCACTCTTGATAAAATAGTGAAGAATAGAAACATCACACTGACAATAAAGACCCACATAGTTAAAGCAATTACCCATAGTAACCTATGAGTGTGAGAGTTAGACCATAAGGAAGCCTGAGTGAAGGAAGAGAGATGCTTTTGAACTGTGGTGCTGGAGGAAAATTCTCGGACTGCAAGAAGATCCAACCAGTCCAGGAAATAATGCCCAACTGCTCGATGGAGGGAAGGATATTAGAGGCAAAGATGAAGTACTTTGACCACATAATGAGAAGAGAGGAAAGCACGGAGAAGATAATGATCCTGGGGAAAATGGAAGGAAAAAGGAAGAGGGGCCAATCAAAGCGCTGCTTTGTTTGAGAGGCGGGGCTTCCTGAGTTTAAAATTAACTGCTCTGTTTGAGAGGAGGGGCTTCCTGAGTTTAAAAATTAACTGCTTTGTTTGAGAGGCGGGGCTTCCTGGTTATCCTATATAAACCAGTGTCTGAACCCAAGGGGCAGCTGGGCTTTCCACAGAAGTTGAGGAAGCAGGAACCCATTTTGTTTCCTTCTGCTTCAGGGTAAGCTTTGTTTAAATTTAACAGCTTTCAGCGCTGCTTTGTTTGAGAGGCGGGGCTTCCTGAGTTTAAAAATTAACTGCTCTGTTTGAGAAGAGGGGCTTCCTGAGTTTAAAAATTAACTGCTTTGTTTGGGAGGCGGGGCTTCCTGGTTAGCCTATATAAACCAGTGTCGCGCGTGCCGTCAGTAACCTATACTTTCACCCCTGCATACAGACAACATCAAACACACACCAAGAGGAGGTCATTAGCAACCTCCAGATGGAACAAACACAAAAACTTCCCGTCTCATGCACAAGCTGTGGCATGTTCAGCTTTTTCACACTACAATTACTCAATTACATCTGCCCCAAGTGTACACAGATCACTCGCATGGAACACAGGATACGACAACTCGAGGACCGTATTAAGACCCTTAAGGACATTCAGGAACTTGAGCTGTTCTTAGACACCACACACCACACTGTCCTAGACACGCAGCCCATATCACACCAACATTACGGGGAGGCTCAACAGAACAGCACCTCAGATGTGGACAACCCTCAGGCTTGGAGAAATGTCACCCTTAGAAGGACACATAGGACCCGGAAGCCTCCTCAGAATACTTCCGCTCAGCTGCAGTTACACAATAGATTCCAAATTCTCACACAACTAGCACCTGACCAAGAAACACAACATATTGGGGAAGACCAGAATGGCTTAGATACTGATCAGTGGCTCATCCTTGATCAGTGTGCAGGGGATAGCCCTGACTGGGACAACACTTCACAACATTCACACTTGCACAATCGTGCAGGTGTACCATCCCCAACCATAGACCAGGTGCAACAGGAACACATACAGGAGAACCATAGGCTCTTGGACGAATCTCAATGGATTGTCCTTGACGAATGCACCGGGGATGTCAAGGAGGAGGACAACACTTTTCACCTACACAATTCACACCAACAGGATCACTTTTCTGGAGACCTACACACTACATTGCACAAAAGGGGCCCTGTCATTCCCGAAAGTAAACAGGTCTTGGTAGTAGGCGACTCCCTCCTTAGAGGAACGGAAGCTGTCATTTCCAGACCAGATGGGATGGCTCGAGAAATATGCTGCCTACCGGGGGCAAAAATACACCATATCACTCAGAGGCTCACCAGGCTCCTCAAGCCCTATCACCGTCCTCCCCTCATGTTGATTCATGTAGGAACCAATGATACTGCAAGGCATATGTTTCAAAAGATCACAAATGATTTTCGAACTCTAGGAGCAATGCTAAAATAATGTAATGTACAGGTGGTCTTTTCATCCCTCCTCCCTGTTGTAAGACACGGACCCACAAGAGCCAGAAAAATAGTACAGGTCAATGACTGGCTTAGAAAATGGTGTCAGGAGGAACGCTTTGGCTTCCTCGACCATGGCCTGCTTTTCCAGGAGGATGGCCTACTGGCAAGGGATGGGGTGCATCTCACACAAGTAGGAAAACACCTTTTTGCTCACAGACTCGCAAACCTCATTAGACGCACTTTAAACTAGGTCCACTGGGGGAGGGGGACAACAGCCTTGCGAACACTACTTTACCCATAATGTCTGGGAATCGCCAGAAGGCTAAACGGAGGGCTGCACAAACACAACAAGGACCAAGTACCAAAAGCTCAAGGGAAGATCCCAGGGGCTCACATGTCTTTACACTAATGCACAGAGCATGGGAAATAAACAAGACGAACTCCAACTTTTAGCACAACACCACAAATATGATATCATAGCCATCACTGAAACCTGGTGGGATGACTCCTATCGCTGGAATGTAGATATCGAGGGGTATAACCTCTTTCACAGAAACCGAACAAAGGGGAGAGGAGGCGGAGTAGCCTTATATGTCAAAAACTCTTATGCTGCAGAAGAGATTCAAGACAGCAATCTGGGAAACCAGCTTGAAATCATCTGGATAAGAATCAAGGGAACTGGGACTCAAAAAGGTGTCGTTGTAGGCGTCTACTACAGACCCCCAAGCCAGGAGGAAGAACTTGATGAAGTCTTCTACCAACAGTTGACCAAACAGGCACAGAGAAGAGATGTAGTAGTCATGGGCGATTTCAACTATCCTGATATTTGCTGGAAAACAAACTCGGCCAAGAGTACAAGGTCCAACAAATTCCTCGCTTGCCTTGCAGACAATTTCATGGTCCAGAAGGTAGAAGAGGCAACAAGGGGATTGGCTACTCTTGATCTCATCCTAACAAATGCGGAGGACCTGATCGATGCGTCGAAGTGGTAGGATCCTTAGGGGCAAGTGACCATGTGCTCCTGCAATTTGAGGTACAAAGGAAGGCCGAAACTAAGACAAGTCAAACCCGCATTTTGGACTTTAGGAGAGCTGATTTCCAAAAAATGAAGGAAACGCTGAGCAGCATTCCGTGGACACAGATACTAAAAGACAAGGGAGTTACGGATGGATGGGAATTTCTCAAGAGTGAAATACTCAAGGCGCAATTGCAAACCGTGCCAACAAAGAGAAAAAATAGGACAAGTGCAAAGAAACCAGAATGGATGTCCAAAGAACTTCTAACTGTGCTAAGACACAAAAGAGACATGCACATGAAGTGGAAAAAGGGAGAAATCACCAAAGAAGAATTCAAACAAATAGCCAACACCTGTAGGGAAAAGGTCCGCAAAGCCAAAGCAAAAAACGAGCTCAGACTTGCCAGGGACATTAAAAACAATAAAAAGGGCTTCTATTCTTATGTCAGTAGAAAAAGGAAAAACAAGGAGGCGATAAGACCTCTTCGAGGAGAAGATGGGGCAATGCTGACAGGGGATAGGGAAAAGGCAGAACTACTTAATGCCTTCTTTGCCTCGGTCTTCTCACAAAAAGAGAGTCCTCAACCTCAGCAAGATGGAGTGGATGAGGGATTGGAGGACATCCAACCCCAAATTGGGAAAGAAGTCGTCCAGGAATACCTGGCCGCTCTTAATGAGTTCAAGTCCCCAGGGCCAGATCAACTACACCCAGAGTATTGAAGGAACTAGCGGAAGTCATTTCGGAACCATTGGCAACCATCTTTGAGAGTTCTTGGAGAACGGGAGAAGTTCCAGCAGATTGAAGGAGGGCCAATGTGGTCCCAATCTTCAAGAAGGGAAAAAAGGATGACCCAAACAACTACCGTCCGGTCAGCCTCACGTTGATACCGGGCAAGATTCTGGAAAAGATTGTTAAGGAAGCGGTCTGCAAACACTTAGAAACAAATGCAGTCATCGCTAATAGTCAACATGGATTTATCAAAAACAAGTCATGCCAGACTAATCTGATCTCTTTCTTCGATAGAGCTACAAGCTGGGTAGATGCGGGGAATGCCGTGGATGTAGCGTACCTGGATTTCAGTAAGGCCTTCGACAAGGTCCCCCATGACCTTCTGGCAAGGAAACTAGTCCAATGTGGGCTAGGCAAAACTACAGTGAGGTGGATCTGTAATTGGTTAAGTGGACGAACACAGAGAGTGCTCACTAATGCTTCCTCTTCATCTTGGAAAGAAGTGACGAGCAGAGTGCCATCAGAAGGGTTCCGTCCTTGGCCCGGTCCTGTTCAACATCTTTATTAATGACTTAGATGAAGGGCTAGAAGGCATGATCATCAAGTTTGCAGACGACACCAAATTGGGAGGGATAGCCAATAGTCCAGAGGACAAGAGCAGAATTCAAAACGATCTTGACAGATTAGAGAGATGGGCCAAAACTAACAAAATGAAGTTCAACAGTGACAAATGCAAGATACTCCACTTTGGCAGAAAAAATGAAATGCAAAGATACAGAATGGGGGACGCCTGGCTCGAGAGCAGTACGTGTGAAAAAGATCTTGGAGTCCTCGTGGACAACAAGTTAAACATGAGCCAACAATGTGATGTGGCGGCAAAAAAAGCCAATGGGATTTTGGCCTGCATCAATAGGAGCATAGTGTCTAGAGTCTAAGGAAGTAATGCTACCCCTCTATTCTGCTTTGGTTAGACCACACCTGGAATATTGTGTCCAATTCTGGGCACCACAATTCAAGAGAGATATTGACAAGCTGGAATGTGTCCAGAGGAGGGCGACTAAAATGATCAAGGGTCTGGAGAACAAGCCCTATGAGGAGAGGCTTAGGGAACTGGGCATGTTTAGCCTGAAGAAGAGAAGGCTGAGAGGAGATATGATAGCCATGTATAAATATGTGAGTGGAAGCCACAGGGAGGAGGGAGCAAGCTTGTTTTCTGCTTCCTTGGAGACTAGGACGTGGAACAATGGCTTCAAACTACAAGAGAGGAGATTCCATCTGAACATGAGGAAGAACTTCCTGACTGTGAGAGCCGTTCAGCAGTGGAACTCTCTGCCCCGGAGTGTGGTGGAGGCTCCTTCTTTGGAAGCTTTTAAACAGAGGCTGGATGGCCATCTGTCAGGGGTGATTTGAATGCAATATTCCTGCTTCTTGGCAGGGGGTTGGACTGGATGGCCCATGAGGTCTCTTCCAACTCTTTGATTCTATGATTCGATGATTCTATGAAGTGACTGGCTTGACCTTGAAGGAGCTGGAGGTGACGATGGCCTACAGGGAGCTCTGGCGTGGGCTGGTCCAGGAAGTCACAAAGAGTCTGAAGCGATTGAATGAATAAACAACAATAAAAAGAGTTCTGCCAAAAGTAGAATGTCGAAGACTTTCATGGCCGGAATCACTGGATTGTTGTAGGTTTTTCGGGCTATATGGACATGTTCTAGAAGCATTATCTCATGACATTTCACCTGCATCTATGGCAGGCATTCTCCGAGGTTGTGATGTCTGTTGGAAACTAGGAAAATTGAGTTTATATATCCCCAATATAAACCCAATTTATAAACCCAATTTTCCAACAGACCTCACAACCTCTAAGGATTCCTGCCATAGATGCAGGCAAAAGGTCAGGAGAGAATGCTTTGAGAACATGGCCATATAATCCAAAAAACCTACAACTCAAAAGTAGAAATTGACTATTATATCATCTAGAAGTAGATTAACAAGGAATAATAACCATCAAATACAGAGTGGGAAGTTTGTAGATTGTTTCTGTTTAATCACTTGTTTGTTTTTATATGAGTTTTTGTTTTGTCTTTATTTTTTATTTTAATGGTCTCTCAGCTGTCATAAATAGTATATGGTTGTTTACTTTTTAGCTTTATATATCTGAAAAATTCATTTGTATGTTTTATTTTGCTTTCCCTCTTGAATAAATGTATTAACTGGACATTATGTAGGGTAATATTTTTGTAAGATATGAATTCAATGTGATCTCATATGCGATTGAGCACAAGAGAAATTCTAATAAGCAGAACATTAAAGATCAAATTTAAAAGATCTTAATGCTGATGTACCAGTTTTACAAGATATTCATTTAATGTCTATAGATAAAAGTCCTATATGGGAAGATAGCAGAAAGTAAGTGTAGCTTTATTGATATATCAAATTGTTCTAGCAGCATGATTTCCTTTAGTGTCTAGAAATTGGTAGAAAGATCAAGCTGGCTATTTTCTGACATCTTGATTCTATGACCCAACACAAAATCATATGCATCTACATTGTAGAATTAATGCAGTTTAACCCCAGTTTAACTTCCATGGCTAAATGCTATAGAGTTGTAGGACGTTGAGGTGCCAGACTCTTTGGTAAAGAAGACAAAAGAACTTATAAAACTACAACTCATAGCAGTTAAAATGGTGTCAAACTCCAGTGTAGATGCACTGAGTTGGGAGAGACCACAAGGACCATCTTGTCCTTCCCCAACAGATTATCTTCATTATGTTTCATGAAAGTTTTAGGCTGACAATGAATTGCTGGTGAAGACAAGGTGTTCTGTCGCCACTGGACCTGAAATGAAGTGCTTTTAGGAGCGGATGTGTGGCTTGAATCCAGCAGGAAGCCAGGGGGAATTTAATGAGGGAAATTTCCCTCATTAAACAGTCTTTAGGAGGCTTGAGCTTAAATAACAGCCTTTTATTGATGAACAAACAGGAATTGTAAAGCCTTCTTAGCAAAAAACCAGTTCTCTCAAACTTGTCCACAGGGAACAGGCACTATCTTCAATAACTTTGTTCAAAGGAAAATTCCCCTTTCTAGCTCCTCCCAGGCTACTGTGAACCTAAACCTGACTGATTTGAAACCACTACCGGCTGAACTGCATCTCAGAACCAAGCAGACATACCAACAGGCCTGTAGTCACTTAGCTGGAGATCTTGACGATTAGAGCTGTTATTCCCTCCGGAATTCCTCAGGGCTGTAAGGCTGTTTCCCAGGAACCTTTGGGAATCTTTAGAGGCTCTTAAGACTGTTCTCCCCTGGGAAGTCTTAAGGGACGAAGCCTTTGCACAGGAGGACATCTGTATACATCCTCTGCATAGACTTCCTTTGCTGAGACTAACTGAAAAATGGCCCCTTCCCTCCAAAAAACCCAGAGAGGGGTGGGACCAGGGATCCTAACTATAATTGACAGGTGGCTTGTCCTATGAATGCAGCCAAAGGAAGCCACCTATCTGGAAAGTCCCTGCAACTTAGGACTATGAACAAACAGTGCAAAATACAAAATTGGAGCCCCTGGAACAACCATTCCAGAACACAAGGATATTGCCCATCCTTTGGAAATTATATTTTGTGGCGTGAGCTATATTCAGAGCAGGTTTGAATGTAGGTGTATGGCATATTCAGAATTCAATGGATAGAGGATATATGATTGTTTCATCTGTGTATCAAAAGCTTTTTCATTAGACCTTTTCTCCTCATCTTTGATGTGTCAAATTAGTACATGTCACTTTAAATTCTTATCACTGTTTTTCTTTGTGGTCCAGCTTTCACTGTGGGCCCAGTCTCCTGGACAATGATATTTTAATGTTTCCTTAGCATTAAGACTTGCAAAACACAGGCAGCTGTGGGAATAGTGGGAAAAATAATATTAATGGTATGCCAGTTAGTACTTGTGCATCAAGTGTGATCAAAGGAAGGATTTTATGAGAAGGGATATCACCTCTTTTGTTTCTGATCAGAAGAAACACAGAAGCTGCATTGAAGAATATATTGAGCTTTTCTGAGCCAATTTGATATTTCTCCCACTCTTGATTTATAGCAAGATTCCAAAACATTAAACCTCAAGAAAGTGTATTTGAATGTCGAATTTGCTTTATTATGCTTAGCTGTTGCTTTGTGCTTTCAAGTCAATTCCGACTTATGGCGACTGTTAGACAAACCTATCATGTGGTTTTCTGAGACTAAGATGATATGACTTGCCCAAGGTCACCAAAGGGGTTTTCATAGTCAAGTGGGGAATCAAGCCCTGGTCTCCAGATTCAAAATCCAAAGCATGATGTTACATCAGAAATATTGGCAATGTGGATAGACATTGGGGAAGATTTTGACACACTAATGTAAAACATTAAAATAACACAAGTTGTATTTCTGCTCTTAAGTGTAAGGAGAATGAGACATGTCCCGCTTCTACATAGCCTCCTCCTGATTATTCCTCTGCTGTTCTACTCTTCTAGCTACTTTATTTTAAAAAATCTGTTTTTCTTTCTTCCTCCAATTTTCCTCTGCTATCCTAAGCTTATTCCTGTAGATGGAAACACAGTTCAAAGTGCAATTGGCACACCTTGTACCCAATTAACTTAGTGAAAGTTTGGAGAAGAAATTTATTTTTCATCTTTCCAGGGTTCTCAGGCAAAAGCAAAAGCTTCTATAGCCTTTTCTAGTTTGGAAGTTCTTCCTCACTAATAACTCTCACTATCTTGTTCACACGCTGGTGATTGATTGATCACACATATCTTGGTAGACCCAACAAGGATAGACACATTCAATCAATAGCCATTATGGGTTGAGTATACTTTATCTTTATACACTTTTGAACTGTGGTGCTGGAGGAAAATTCTGAGAGTGCCTTGGACCGTGAAAAGATCCAACCAGTCCATACTTCAGGAAATAAAGCCCGACTGCTCATTGGAGAGAAGGATATTAGAGGCAAAGATGAAGTACTTGGCCACATAATGAAAAGACAGGAAAGCTTGGAGAAGACAATGATGCTGAGGAAAAAGGAAGGAAAAAGGAAGAGGGGCCGACCAAGGGCAAGATAGATGGATAGTATCCTTAAAGCGATTGTCTTGAGTCTGAAGGAGATGGGGGTGGTGACAGCTGACAGGGAGCTCTGGTGTGGACTGGTTCATTAGGTCACGAAGAGTCAGAAACGACTGAATGAATAGACAACAATCCTTTATCTGAAATATGTACAAAAAGAAGTGATTTGCCTGGGCAAGTCAAATTTTCCTAGCTACATAGGTAGGTAATGACAAACCCCCATTGGATTGAACTTGCTGAAAAAAACTCAAGTTATGGTCTCCTTAGGGTCACAGGATCATAGAATCATTGAGTTGGACAAGACCTCGTGGGCCATCCAGTCCAACCCAAGAAGCAAGAAAATCACATTCCATAAATCCCCATAAATCTGAGAAGACTTGAATGATTCCACACTGACAGCCATTTGATAACCAGTCATGAAACTATAAGACCACATCCAGAAAATTGTGCTAAATAAGGGTCACTTTGTTGACCTAAAATCTATTGGATTGAGCTGGGCTTGGCAATGAGCAAAGTCTTTATTAATGACTTTGATGAAGGGCTGGAAGGCATGATCATCAAGTTTGCAGACGACACCAAATTGGGAGGGATAGCCAATACTCCGGAGGACAGGAGCAGGATTCGAAACAATCTTGACAGAGATGGGCCAAAACTAACAAAATGAAGTTCAGCAGTGCAAATGCAAAATACTCCACTTTGGCAGGAAAAACGAAATGCAAAGATACAGAATGGGGGACGATGCCTGGCTCAAGAGGAGTACGTGTGAAAAAGATCTTGGAGTCCTCGTGGACAACAAGTTAAACATAAGCCAACAATGTGATGTGGCAGCAAAAAAGCCAATGGGATTTTGGCCTGCATCAATAGGAGCCTAGTGTCTAGATCTAGGGAAGTCATGCTACCCCTCTATTCTGCTTTGGTTAGACCACACCTGGAATATTGTGTCCAATTCTGGGCACCACAATTCAGGAGAGATATTGACAAGCTGGAATGTGTCCAGAGGAGGGCGACTAAAATGATCAAGGGTCTGGAGAACAAGCCCTATGAGGAGCGGCTTAAGGCGCTGGGCATGTTTAGCCTGAAGAAGAGAAGGCTGAGAGGAGATATGATAGCCATGTATAAATATGTGAGAGGAAGCCACAGGGAGGAGGGAGCAAGCTTGTTTTCTGCTTCCCTGGAGACTAGGACACGAAACAATGGCTTCAAACTACAAGAAAGGAGATTCCATCTGAACATGAGGAAGAACTTCCTGACTGTGAGAGCCGTTCAGCAGTGGAGCTCTCTGCCCTGGAGGGAGTGTGGTGGAGGCTCCTTCTTTGGAAGCTTTTAAACAGAGGCTGGATGGCCATCTGTCGGGGTTGATTTGAATGCAATATTCCTGCTTCTTGGCAGGGGGTTGGACTGGATGGCCCATGAGGTTTCTTCCAACTCTTTGATTCTATGATTCTATGAGAGCAACCTGATGCAGGTCTCACTGTGGCCAAGTGCCAGTCTGTGACCTTCTCCTTAGGCTTCCCTTGATGCCAAGATGAACTCAATGCTATGGACTACTCAACCTGGCCAACTGCTTGCTGGAAGGCAACCCTATAGCACTCCTTCCAGAATTCCAGCACGTTATAAGGGAAAGCCACTCTTAGGCTACACCTATACTGTTGAATGAATGCGGTTCGACACCACTTAGCAATTGCTCAATGCTATGGAATGCTAGAGGTTGTAATTTGGTGGAGCATCAGCCCTCTTTAGCATAGAGGGCTTTGCCTAATAATGGAACAGTTTGTGTTTTTACAGTATCATTGACTCTAGTAGCCTCCTGGATCATGAACACAGGTTGGACCAAGGAGAAAGAGTATTTATATTGGTCCTAGCCATTCCTAGGAAACTTTCATCCTTCTCTTTTAGCTAAACAAACTACAACTATTTTTTTTCAAAAAAGAAAAAAACGGCATTTGTTATAAATAGATTTACTTTTATCAAGATTTACAGTGTTTACTTTGAAATTTACTGCAGTAGATTGCTTTTCAGATGAAACTTAAAATATATGGCCCACTTAATCCTGCAAGGAAGAAATGATGAGCTTTGGTTTAATATTTGTGGAACTTTGTTTCTTTTTAATGAATAAACATTTTCTTCCTAATGGAAAGTTACTGTACTGTCCTTTTCTTCACAGATTTCCCACACCCTTAAAATTGTCCATATGCTTCATCCTTTCTCAATTCAACATAGCAGTTGAGTAGATTATATAAAAAAATCTTTTCCATATCACTTATGTCTTTGGGTTGCTGTGAGTTTTCTGGGCTGTATGGCCATGTGCCAGAAACAGGCTCTCCTGATGTTTTGCCTGCATTTTCAAGGTCTGGCTGCTTGTTGCCAAAGAGGCCAGCCATAGCAGAGCACTTGATGAACCAACCTGGACACAACATATTATTTGAGAATACAACATTTTATTTGAGAACACAGAAATGCTGAGCCACTCTGACAACCACCATGCCAGACTACACAGAGAGGCCACTGAAATCCACAAGCATGTGGACAATTTCAACCGAAAGGAGGAAATCATGAAAATGAACAAAATCTGGTTACCAGTATTTTAAAAAAAACTAAATCAAAACGGTAATTAAAGAACAATGCTCAAAAGATAGGGGAATTCCAGACAAGAAACAATTAAGACCACCTAATCACCTCCTAACACGGGATTCCCCCGGGCAACAAGCAGCTAGACCTTGAAGATGCAAGGCCACTAAATCAAGGTGGCCAATTGCAACATTCACACCTGCCTCAAACAGACAATAGTTCTTTCTCCTACCCTGGACATTCCACAGATAAATAAACCCCGCTTGCCTTGTGACCAACAGTCACCACAATCTCTGAGGATGCCTGCCATAGATGCAGGCGAAACCTCAGGGGTGAATGATTCTGGAACATGGCCATACAGCCTGAAAAACCCAACAATTCCGGCCATGAAAGTCTTTGGCAATAACTATGTCTTTGCTTGGGAGGGGGCATGACACACTGATCAGATATGTACATTCATTGGAAAGTGTCTTCTTCCCTTGACTGTTTGACATCAGATTAACTTCAACTCTTGCATGAGAAACCTCCAAAAAACTCAGTTACCAATAGCCCTTCCCAGGTCTTCCAGAATAAAAGCTGTGGCTTCCTTTATTGAATCAATCCATATATAGTGTTTTTTTCAGCTGCCTTTCATTTTGCTGAACATTATCATCTTTTAATCATCTTCACTTCTAGTGTCTGCTCAGAAATGTTCTGCAAGGAAGTTCTCATGTCTCCCTAACAAAATGGGCAAACCTATTTTTTGCTTTTCTCCAATATTGACATTTTGCAAATTTTGGAAAATTTGAATAAAATCACAGAAAGTTCCCACCTGTCCCCTAGAAAGCAATGAAAACATAGGAACTAAATCACAGGATGGAGTTCTTCAGAACTTTAGAAAAGAGGTGTATGTGTGGATTTTATTTCTGTTTGCTTGTTTTGTGTGTTTGTTTTGCTTGTTTTGGGGTGAGATTTTCTTGGACAACAATTTTCAGAATTGATAGAACCAGGCAAGTTGGATTTGGGAGTTGTGGTTCAAAAATGTAACCTGCTCAAGCCGTGATGTTCTTCTACTTGGTTCTTTCATTCATTTGATGCTGAAATAGAAATAAAAGAAAAACTATTGATACGATATATCACAATTCTAGTCAACCAAATTGGTAGAATTCATCATGCAATGTTCATGACTTACTGACTTTCCAATATAGGCAGAGTTGGGGACTCTGTGATAGTCCAGATGGTTTTAGACTGCAACTTCCATCAGATTTAATTAACATAGTCAGTGGTGAAAGATGACAGGAGTTGTATATGTTTCCCTTCCCTGAATTAGAACTTACCCTTCTGGCAGAACAGGCGCAGAGATAGTTTTGTGGGTCATGTCCCATTTTTTCTAACCCCACCCCGATTGATCATACCATCTTTTCAACATTGATCTGGAAGCGAGTGGATATTTCTTCCTTCTTCAGTTTTAATGTATATAAAGCCATTTCTTCTAGGTAGAACTATGAGGGCAAATTATCTCAAGCCTCCATATCATGGTGGAATTTGGTTGAATCTCATCTTCCTCATACTGGTGGAGGTTTTGTGATTTTCCTGAACATTTTTGGAAGCATAAAAAGGCCGGGTTGTTGCATGCATTCATCCAGGAGATTTCACCCATCCCTGTGGTCAGAGATAATGGGCAGCCTTTTCTGTTGTCTAAATTTGCTAGCCCTTTGTTCTGTTGAAATTGGCCTCTTGTAATTAAATTACTTCATGCTTCCTTTGTTGATGTAAGCTACTAAAGGCATCTGGGGCACCCACTGAGTCATTTTCCTGCCTAAGAAGTCCTTTGAGAACATCATGAATATTTCATTTGCCTGTCAGTTTTAGGAAAACGGCACCATTAAGCCTGCAGCCAAATGCCACATGGCATGCGCATTACCCCAAACAAATGGCAGACACCCCTCTGAATGACTACATGGAACGGGGTTGAAATTTCCATACTGTGCAAGGAAGAAACAGAGTTCTTTCTTTCCCAACTCCTAACATTTCAACGAGTTAGAAAGCAAGACTGGGCTGACTATAAAACTAAGGAGTTGTCTGGCTTTTTGGAAAGAAATGGTGGGCATCTGTTCAGAACTGAGTAACTGGTCCCAGAACAAAAGCACTGAAGGGGTAAAAACCATTCTAATCCTCCAACAGAGTCTCATTACCAGCAAAGGGAAACCAACCAACCAACCTAAAAAAATTGTATATGCCCTTCACTTCTAAATATTAGAAAGGACTTACCTTGAAACTGGAGTTCAGCTTTATTTCATCTATAAAATGGTAAGGATGTTGGTAGACAGAGTTCACTGAAGGTAAAATGGAATGGCACAACATAGAATCATAGAGCTGGAAGAGACCTCATGGACCATCCATTCCAAACCCCTGCCAAGAAGCAGGAAAATTGCATTCAAAGCACATAATTCATTCTAAATGCTTGGAATGCTTGATTGTGGTCTTCCTGCATGGCAGGGAGTTGGACTAGATGGTCCATGCAGTCTCCTCCAACTATTTCTCCTTCTATTTTGATAGTGTGTTGTGCTAAGATAAGGATCAGTTTGTCCTCCAGATAATATTTAGCTGAACTCCCAACTCCTTGGTTGTGATGGCTAGAGCTAGTGGGGGATTGTAGCCTGACAATATCTGTCTGGAAAGATACAATTTAGCAAGAAATGTGGCTTTCCAGAACTGTGTTCATGGAGAAGACAAAGCAAAGCAAGAATGTTGTAATTACGGTGGATTACCATATGTCCATGGAGACATGCTGGTTTTTCTTGGAATAAAAATGTTGGAAAGAAGTATGAAGTGAAACAATTGAACATCCTTTCTGCAAATGTTTAGATAATTTTTAATTATGAATTTTAAAGTCTGCATCAGTTATTTCAACATATATTGGCTTCATATGTATTTCATTGGTATTTTGTTGTGTCAGGGCAACCAGTCAATTATATTACATTTCTAAAAGAACAAAACAAACAAACAGACAAAACACAAAATTTGCAAGTTTGGTAGTTGATTAAATGTCCTTTGACCAGTATCTGGCCACTTGGAGTGCCTCTGGTGTTACTACAAGAAGGTCCTCCCTTGTGCATGTGGCAGGGCTCAGGGTGCATTGCAGCAGGTGGTCAGTGGTTTGCTCTTCTCCACACTCGCATGTCATGGATTCCACTTTGTGGCCCCATTTCTTGAGGTTGGCTCTGCATCACGTGGTGCCAGAGCGCAGTCTGTTCAGCACTTCCCAAATCGCCCAGTCTTCTGTGTGCCCAGGGGGAGTCTCTCATTTGGTATTAGCCATTGGTTGAGGTTCTGGGTTTGAGCCTGCCACTTTTGGACTCTCGCTTGCTGAGGCATTCCAGCGAGTGTCTCTGTAGATCTTCATTTTATTGGTGTTATGTGTTTAATTGGTTGTTGTTGCTCCACATCTCAATCCATCAGTAGAGGTAGGAAAGATATTTTTAAAATTATTATTATTATTATTATTATTATTATTATTATTATTATTTGTAGTAGTAGTATTAGTATTAGTATTATTAACATCAGTTCTAGGTCAGCTGCATAGTTACATAACTAACTTACTTAAGTAGCTACTCTCAGCCTGTCTCCTAATCTGGCCCTACAGAGCAGAAAACTGAGGATTCAGAAGGCTGCTTGCCACAAAGAAGATCTAACATTTGAGGCACCAAATTGTGTGTTGTCCTCTTCCCTGCTCTCTTTCCACTGTCAGATTAAGACCTTTGTTTTATTTTGGGGGGTTTTGAGGTGTTGAATTTTAATTATGGAGCTGTATTGTGGGGTTAAGTGGTATGCCATTTTAAAATCTTAAATTGGAACTATATTTTAAATATGTTTGGAATGTTTTATAATATGATCCATGGTTTCACTTATCCATGCTCCAAAAATATTCCTCCCTGGAAGTGTTTGTGACCTTTTTTGGTCCACTAGTGAAATTCTATGCTATGTTTCCAGTCCAGGTATAGTCAAAATATACAAAACATACTATTATCCATGGTTTTAGGTGTCCACAAAGGGACTTTGAAATAGTTGTCTGATGGATACATACTCTAATTCCTTTTTTAAACTTTTGTAAATCACTGGGTTGTTGTAGGTTTTTTCGGGCTATATGGCCATGGTCTAGAGGCATTCTCTCCTGACGTTTCTCCTGCATCTATGGCAAGCATCCTCAGAAGTAGTGAGGTCTGTTGGAACTAGGAAAAAGGGTTTATATATCTGTGGAATGACCAGGGTGAGACAAAGGACTCTTGTCTGCTGGAGCTAGGTGTGAATGTTTCAACTGACCACCTTGATTTTGTAAATCGGTTTTAAATTGCACTTTAAAAGATTAATGGAAGCCACCTTGAATCCCATTTTACGATAATGGTGGGATATATGTGAATTAAATAAGTAAGTAGTCCAAAGCAGTTACTCTTAAATGTGTCCAACCAATAGTTATTTGTCTAGACCTAGAAATAATAAGGGATGGAACCATAATAGTATACTGATTTCTTAAGAAGGACATAAGACTTAACTCACGAATTGTGTCAGGAATTGTGTCTATTGTGTGGCACTCTTTTTCAAAGTCTAATCTGATTAACCTCTGTATGGCTGTGCTGTTCATTTGGTTCAATTTATTAGCCTTCTCTAACAAAGGAGTCCAGAGCTGTTGTTAATGTAATACAGGCTGTTGCAATCACCATTATGTCCTCTGTAAATAAAGCTGAAATTTGAAATAAACACTTTAAATAATTACATCCATATTTTTATTACATTTATTGCTGTGATTGAATTTATAGTGATTTGAAATATAGCACTTCTCTCACAACAAACAGGGGGATGCAAGACATAATTTATGTTGATTAATATATTAGTGCCACATCTTGCTTGGGGTTCTGTTAGTTGCAAGACACTGGCATAACAAATGCAGTGGCAGAGAAGATGCACTGCACTTGAGAGCAGAGATACCCAGCCTTTGGAAAAATCAAAATGAAAATATACCTCTGTCATTTTTTGTTATGAAAAAATGGTCCAGGAGGAATCATTTACCAAGGATCAAACAGCATGTGCGCAAAGCCTATGGATGTTAACATCCCATGAGTACCATCTAGGAGTCTCATTGAGATAGAACCAAGCAATTAGTAAGACTTTGTGTAAGTTGCTTGGATAAAGGCCTTCTGGGAATAGACCTTTATTGACAATAAATTATTGTGTTCATTGTTTTGTCATTTCTTGTTTAAGATTATTGTTGTTATTGTATACCTTAAAGTCATTTCTGATGTCCAGCAATTCTAAAGTGAATTGATCTCAGGTTTCTTTGGCAAAATTTCATCATTGAAATGTTGGAAAAACCTTCTTATGAGGCTTTAAGAGAGTGTGACATACCCAAGATCACCTAGTGAGTTCCCATGGTCTCCCAGAGTCCTAATCCAACACTCAATCCTGTACATCATGATGGCTCTCAAAAGAAAGTAGTACACAGTTCCTAAAAAAACAATAGAAAGTGTTTTTACACTATTTTTACACTTTTTTCTTTTCATATCTTGGTTTTTATGCCTGTTCCTGAGGTTATTTGGGCTTCTGATTCAGCAAACTGCATTGGCTAGGCCATATCAGCTCTAGTTTCTTAGATATGGTGATCATTATTTTCTGTGGTTGAGCTGATGGTGATAGGTATATGTCAAATGTTGTGTATATCAAAAGTTAGAGCTGATAGGGGAAAACTGGTGCAATTTCTGGAGTCAGCAGACCAAAGATACCCAGAAATAGGTATTAGTGTCTCCTAGCCACTTTTAGTCTTTTTGTGGAGAGAAAAAGTGGGGTATAAATAAACATACTAATAGTAACTTTGGAAGCACCAAATTGTGTGTTGGCCACTGCGAGCTGAGATTCTACATCATGAAAGTAGAGCATAACTTTACACTCATAGAGGTATTCTTGCATTGTTTGCCTAATTCTGTGTTACAAGTGAATGGTCAGCTGTACAAACAAATGTGTGTGCATATCTTCACGTACAACCATGTATGATACTTAACTATGAACAACATAGAAATGAAGTTTGTCTTACGTATGTATCATGTGTATTATCTCAGCATATGGAACACTAGCTGGGTTAGCTCTCTGGAGTGAATGAAATAGCTTCATAGTAGATTGATGAAGAACATCTTTCCATCTCAGAAAGTCAAGGTGACATTTTTACATCCATATGACCATAAATGGTCATATGATGATTTTCTTTCACATTCTAACTAGAATCCCACGAGAGTCTTGTGCATACACACCTTTCTCTACACAAACAGTTGGGCATTTTTGTAAGATGCAGAAGGTTGCATTCAGTACAAGATACCAGAAGTGCTGTTTTACATATGGTGCTTTCAGATTGCACATTTCTCACTCTTATTGAATTTATGGTTGCCATGTCACATTGCTTCACAGGTGGGCTTTCCTACATCAAGCCATTCCATCTGAAATGCACCAGCATCTGTGTTCTCAACTCAAAATCTATTTATAAGATGTACTTTAGGAGAAAATGAATTTAGCAATGTTCTGTGGGAAAAATGCATGTTTGAAAATCTATTTAATTGCACTCTTGTCAGAGACAAAGAGACAAGACAAAAATGTTGATGTAAACCAGGTCCAAAACTAGACCCAACTGCAGCCCAATTTGTGCACACCTGCATGCTACTTTCCTTCTTCTGCACAATCCAGTAAATGTGACTGATTTAATGGCAACACACTGTCAATCTCCTATGAGCTCTCAAACACTCCTGGCACCTTTTCTTAATGCAGCAGTCAGAGGTCATGAACACAAAATGTTTCTGAAACATTCAGCTGAAGCTTGTGTTGAATCCACAAAGCAGGAAGATGGGCCAAGCACCAAAGGAAAAGCCAGACCAGGTTAGGGCAGGTTTATAAATACAGTGTAATTCCACATCTTCATTGTTGGCACACTGCAATATGTGGCATTGCCACAAAGAGTGACCAAGATCTGCTGTAGTGTAGCATACATATCTGCCAGAAAAATTACACGACACAGTCTGCATACTGAATGGCAGCCTAGCACAATGATTATGAATCAATGGTCAAAACACATGACTGACAATCCCTTGTGGAACTGCACCGTACAATCCACAGGGAACATGTGAAGAAGCAATGCACATTTACACACTACTCTGTGTACTCTAATGCATTACTATATGTGCAATGCTCCCAACCTATGTTCAACTGTGTTTTCACAGCCATCAGCTGAATAAGACCAGTTGTATAGTCAAACACACACACACTTTTGTAAGCATGATACAACTGGCACCTGTGCAATTTCACTAACAGGATTTTGGCCAGTGTCTCCTCTCTTCTACTGAACATTACAGGTTTTGCATTGGATGCAACGAGGAATAGATAATCAAAAATGCAGATAATGAAGAAAAAGGTTAGCATAAACTTATTCATTCAATCAATGTCTATTGCTCTCTCCCACCATAAATCCTAAGGCAATTTACAAAATATGTGTTAAATATGCCAAAGTGGCATATGCCCAAATTCATCTGACATCTTTTACTGCCTCCCACTCATGACTGACTACTAGTTTTTCCAGGATCAAGCTTCTAGCTCAAATTAACTTAATCTATGTTTCGGAATAGAGTACAACCACAAATCTACAGGGTGTACATTACTGAAACTACCATGTAAATAGGAAACCACGGATAATAGCAAAACCTTTGAAATGAAGGACTTCTACTAGAAGTTACTAAACAGTCACCTGAAGAACCTAGAAAATTCCTACAGAGATATCCTCTCTGGGAATTTATTAGATCTGCCATTTGCAACTCTATTGTAACTTTTGGCAAAAGCATACCATATTAGCCCCCTCCCTCCTGACCTTTATGAAAAAAACTGAAAACTTGGATGTGGGGCCAAGCATTTGGATAATTGATTAGTGCAATATGTGAACATGGAATGGTGCAATGATAACTGGAATAATATATTGGATAATATGATTTTAATAATTGGATAATATGATTTCAATAATTTTAATGTTGATATGTTTTTAGTGGATTTTAATGTATATGTTTTTTATTTGCTGGATATGTTTTTATGTACTATAGGGCAGGCCCGTAGCCAGGATTTCGTTTCGGGGGGGGGGGGGGCTAAATTTTTTTTAGGGGGTTTTCGGGGGGGGTCGGGGGGGGGGGCTGAGTCTGAGTGAAAGAGGGTCTACCATAGCAAACCTTTTGTATCATTACCCCAATACCCCCATGCATATGGGATATATTGAGTATGGTGATCAGATCATGATATGAATAAACATAACAGTTTAAATAATGCACCAGTAAGGACTTTTCGCGAATCACCATGAGAATTTGTTAACAATATTAGCCTGAATCCTGTTGGCAAGGTTGAAGCAGGGTAGACACATGAAATAAGCAAGGAAATGCATAAATAAATCCCCGGTAGTGCAATGGCTTAAGCCCTTGTGCTGACAAGACTAAAGACCAACAGGTCGAAGGTTCAAATCCGGGAGAGCATGAATGAGCTCCCTCTGTCAGCTCCAGCTCCCCATGTGGGAACATGAGGGAAGCTTCCCACAAAGATGCTAAAACATCAAAACATCCAGGTGTCCCCTGGGCAATGTCCTTGCAAGCGGCCAATTCTCTCACACCAGAAGTGACTTGCAGTTTCTCAAGTTGCTCCTGACACATAAAAAAAAAATTCACTGATCTACTAGGTCTACTCAAACCAAGACAAACAATAGGATTTGTGCACTTGGCAGCAAAATTATATCAACATGTGTAGTATAAAACTTGACTGCTATGGCTACAGAATCATAGAATCATAGAATCAAAGAGTTGGAAGAGACCTCATGGGCCATCCAGTCCAACCCCCTGCCAAGAAGCAGGAATATTGCATTCAAATCACCCTTGACAGATGGCCATCCAGCCTCTGTTTAAAAGCCTCCAAAGAAGGAGCCTCCACCACACTCCGGGGTAGAGAGTTCCACTGCTGAACGGCTCTCACAGTCAGGAAGTTCTTCCTCATGTACAGATGGAATCTCCTCTCTTGTAGTTTGAAGCCATTGTTCTGCGTCCTAGTCTCCATGGAAGCAGAAAACAAGCTTCCTCCCTCCTCCCTGTGGCTTCCTCTCACATATTTATACATGGCTATCATATTGAACAGTTCTATTAAATGACGATGGTGGTGATGGTAGTAGTGATGATACACCAGACATTTAGAAATGTTTGCTGTTATTCTGTAGCTCCAAGTTGGCTTTGACTTATGGTGACCATATCCTAGTGTTTTCCTAGTAAGATTTATTCAACAAATTAATATTATTCTCAGCCTCTTCTACTGCAGTTTTTCTAAAACATTCATTCTTTGGGTGTTTGGGGCCACAAAACTCAGAAGTTCCAATGTTTAGGGATTCTGGAACATTAAGTCCAAATATCTGGAGGACCAGTCTTTGAGAGCCTAAGGAGCTTCCAGAGGTGATATTGTTGGACTTGGTCTGATGCTGAGCCAGTGAGTAAGACACTTCTTAAGCAGATCAGAAGTGACACATAACATCCCAGTATGGAAATGTCAAAGTATGGATGGGTTGGAACCCCAGAATGTGCCCTTAGCCAACTGATTTGATCATAGTGCAGTTGAGAAAAAAAAGCGTATCACTTTTTATAAGCTCTCCCCTACTGGTACTGTGTTTGAACAGAGCTGACTTTATTAAAGATTCTACTCTAGAAGATGTTTTATCAATCCAGGTCTCTTGCTGGTTGCTTTCTTCTCAATCTTTTGAATTGTGGTTCAGCCAGCATTGCACTACCTCCTCCAGTCATGCTATTTTGCATTCTCTCATGCTGGTGTATGTCAAAAATTCCTGGCTAATATCTGCTATTCCAAATCTCTAGACCTGCAAAGAAAGGGAGGGAGCATGACAGAGGTTTAGAAGACAAATAAACTCTAAATGAAAGCCGGTTTACTCAAAGCCAGCATGTCACTATGTCTGATCTTTATGACCTCAGATATCTAAGATAAGACCTTCTCCATGAGAAAGATAACCCATACAGTCAAGGAGTCCAGTTATGCCATTTCTATGGCTGAATGGAAAAAAATAATGTATTGTCGAAGGCTTTCATGGCTGGAATCACTAAGTTCTTGTGGGTACTTTCGGGCTATATGGCCATGTTCTAGAGGCATTTCTCCTGACGTTTCGTCTGCATCTATGGCAAGCATCCAAACTCATTGTCCTATTTCCAACAGACCTCACTACCTCTGAGGATGCTTGCCATAGATGCAGGCGAAACATCAGGAGAAATGCCTCTAGAACATGGCCATAGAGCCCGAAAAAACCCACAAGAACTTGGAAAAAAATAGTTAAATCAAATTCTAAAGAGCAAAAGTGATGGTGATTTTTGCATATTATATCAGTGTTCGTTACAAATTATATAACCCATGGAGCAAAGTATTTACTTTATTTATTTATTTATTTATTTATTTATTTATTTATTTACTTTATTTGTATACCACTCTTCTCAACCCTAAGGCAACTTAGAGCGGTTAACAACAATAATTCAGTATACACAATAGGAAATCATTGGACATTTAAAAACAGTAGCATAGTAATTAATTAGACACCAATACATCAATGTAACAAATCCATCACATCTCATCAATGTTCTTGGAAACCAAAGGAGAAATGTCATCCTTCTATTCTCTATATGGTCTTTTTCCTGGGTCTCAGTCCCACCCTTTCCATTTACATGATCAACATTAAAGGGAAACAAAGTGGATGATGTGAATGATATCTGCCCCAGAAAGAAATTGATTTCAAAACAGCACTTCTCCTTGGGGCACCAAATATACTAGAGACTTAAGAAAGGGTGTGCTAAATCAAACAAATGTCCCACCTATTCTAGTGGGTTTTTTTGTTATACAATGACTACCAATTTGCCTATGTGAAGCTACTTAGCAATCAATTAATACAACTGCATGCTTTTTTCATGTTGCCCAACTACTGATACAAGCAATGATGACATACAGCCTTCCTTACCATTAATGGTCTTACCTTCCATGAATTTTCCAATCTCCTTTTAAAGACATCCATGTTGACAACTATGCCTATATCATTTAGGTGTAAAGTTCACAATTTAACTAAGAACTGTGTGATAATGTCTCTCCTTTTATCTGTCTTGGATCTCTCATCGTTCAGGTCCACTGATTAACCCTGGGCCCTAGTACTATGAAAAAAGGACACCTCAGTGTCTACTTTCTCCACATCATGGGGCACATCTACACTGACCAGTTATCATGTAAAGGGGTGGGGGTATATCAGCTCCATGGCAATAGCATGATGCATAGAGCTGATTCGGATTAACCTGAGCCAAGTCTGCCTAACCCAGCAAAAAAGTTGCTGTCTACTCCTAATTCTTTCAAAGAATATGAAGCAAACCATAACTGTGTAAGCAGTTGGATTGGTTCTAAGACAGAACTGTCTGAACCAATTTACATGGTTATACCTGAGCACAGGTAGATCAAGGAGTTGGGATGGCACTCACTGTCACCTTCCCATTGTTGTCCCCACATCAGCCAGGGGGTGTAACATGGCTAGTGGTTATCTTTTGCCACTTGGAGTGACACTAGTTGGAATAACGAGGCAATGGAATATTGAATCCTATTGTTTGTCTAAATTTGAGTAGATTTTCCCCACATTGCTCTGACATCTTGACCGATATAATTAGCTATGCCATGCCCACTTGGCAACCACGAGAATGGGAAGCAGATGTAAAGGTGATCATTTGGTGGAGCCAAACTGAGTTCACTGCCAGCGGACGGTCGAGCAGCCAAGGTCAAAACATGCCTGGCTGATCTGGTGTTCCCCATTCTGGATCAACCCCAATGTAAAGGGTGCATATCGGACTGCCCCTGCACAATCTTGAACATATTTACCATGCCTCCTCTTTCATTTTCTCTCTTCTTAACATGGAGAACCACCAGAGTATTATATTATCACTCTGGAGACAAGGATCAATTTTTGAATTTCCTTTTCAATACCTTTTCTAGTTATGCCCAATTAATTTTATTTTATTTTTACAGTTGTCTATCTTGGAGAATAGCATTGCTTTAGAAAAGCTATAGGTCTCATACACACACAGAGGCGGCCCTAGGTAATTTTCAATGGTAAGCAAACAGTATTTTGGTGCCCCCCCCCCCAACCAATCACTGATATATATTTTCTGTTCGTCGTGGCAGTTCTGTGTGCCATATTTGGTTCAATTCCATCATTGGTGGAGTTCAGAATGCTCTTTGATTGTAGGTGAACTATACATCCCAGTAACTACAACTCACATATGTCAAGGTCTATTTTTCCCCAAGAGCGCCTCAAGAGCGCCCCTGGGCAAAATCAACTATACTGCAAATGCTTACTTTGCGTAATGGTTTGAGCCGCCCCTGTACACAAACACACAGCCCACACAGCCCTTGGAGATACCATAAATATGTTCATTTTGGGGAAGCTGTGCACTCAGATTTTGGCATCTCTTATCCAAAATTGAGACTAAAGTTTGACAATCATTAGAATGAAAATCCATGTCCCTCAAACCTTTTCTAGAATGCAAGCAAGCAGTTCTCCCTATCTTTAGAGAACATACCTTTGCCCTTTTGCTAAAAATGATATTTCAGGTATAGCTAAAAAATAATTAGGACATTTTCTGAATGGGGGAACTATTTCTGTTCACATACCAGGAGTCTACAGGAAATGTCTTGGAATGTGATGAGAGAAAGAGAAGTTCAAAAGGCTCAGACTATTGTTGGCAAATGGTCTTCTCCATCTAAAGGACTGAAATATGGTGTCAAAGATAAATACATTCAGGACAAAAAGAGAAAGAAAGAAAACTGCTGGGGAAAAAAGGTTTAATATGTCTTGAAAGTGCTTTCACCATCTGTCTGCTGTGATAAGGTCATGTCCCTGAAACAACCTAGATCTGGTTGGCTAGAAGTGAAAATCAACACAACAAAGATGAAGACAACAGATGTCACTAAAGGGTCAGGGATTTCATTCCTTTAGTGGCTGTGGTTGTGCATTATAAATAACTAGAGTATATACACATACAGGGGGAAAGCACCTGGAAAATACTGCATTGTTATATTTGCACAGCTTTATATATAAACATCTTCTATATAAAATACAGCCAGGAGCAAAGGACTCAGTCACACATTACTTTGTACTTAGTACTTGAAATTCCTAAATACAGTTATTGGTTCCAACTAAAGCAGACCCACAGAATCAATGGGTAGTTGGTTAGTCACCATTTATACATTGGTTAATCTGATGACTCTTCTGCATAGTTGGTACCAGCAATGGAATTTAGGCCATAACAATTCATTCAAAGGTTTGCCAGATCTCAAAAGACATGAGATAAGTTTAGTCTGGTATAAAGGTGCCTTGGAGCAGTCCTGAATCAGTCACATTTGGGTTGAATATGGAGCCATTGCTTTTACAGCTGAGAAGTGCAGCCACTGTGCTGATGTGGTACACATATTATGTCCTCTGCTGCTGCCACCCCTGATTGGCCTTAGACCTCTATGTGAGCTCTTGGCTATCACAGACACATCTGTTGACATCAGAACAAGGTGTTCTCATAACCAGCATGAATGAATGAGATAATGACTCCTTCTCCTCCATGGTTGTGTAGGTGGCACATTCTGATGTCAGCCGAGGCATCTGCAAGAGACAGTAACTTGCATGGAAATATGGGGTCAGTGAGGAGCAGTGGCAGTAAAAGCACAATCACAATCAATTCACTTTTCCTCCACTGAAGAATACAGGTAGAATGATGGAGCTGATGGACACTGGATTGAGATGAATCGGACGTGACTAGCTGTTGCCACTGCCCTCTGTCTGTGGGACATTCTGGAGTTTCCAGAAATTCCTTGATATCCCCCAACTTCAAACACCCAGAATACTTACTGAGCGTAACTGTGCATTATGGAAACAGCCAGCTTTTCATTCAAGGTGACGTGAGGGTTTTTGGCAAATGTAAACAAGCCCTTAGTTTTCAAACAGAAAAAAGTGTGGTCTCAATATCTCCCTCTTCCTCTCTTGAAATCTCTCTTTCTCACCCCCCATAATCTCAGTTTCAGTGCAATTGATCTTTAGAATGGCCCCAAATTATGATTGAGATTTGTGTGATTTTAACAGTGAAAGCAATGTTTTATATGTTTTAATGTGCATGTAATTTTAATTTTAATTTTTAACTTAAGTTTATTCTAACTGTTTGTTGTCGAAAGGCTTTGAATAGTTACCATATGTAAAGCCACCTTGAGTTCCCTTTGGGGTAAAGAAAGGCAGGACACAAATAGACTAAATAAATAATAAATGAATGAAGAGGTATGAGCAATTCTGGTTGGTACTTAATGGGTCATGTTAAAAGGCTCATCCTAATCTTAGGTTTTCACGTGGCATAACTTCCTGGATTTTAGGAAGCTCTTGTGATACAGGATTCCTTTGGTGTGATCCTTCCCTCTCCCTGCTGCCACTTTCTTTCTGATCAGTTGCCCATTTACTTTGAACCCAATCCATCCCACTCAAATAAGGGAACAGTGAAATAAAGCTGCTCTGTACTCTACTTGATCCTTCTACAATTCACCTTCTTAGAAAGAACAGAAGTACAGGTAAAGTACAGGTAATGATGATAGGAATGGTAAAATATATCAGAAAAGGGGCATTCTGGTGCTTACTAGCCCTAAATGTATGATAAGTTAAGATTCTGGACCATGCTAGATTAGAATGAAAGTCCATTTATTTATTTATTTATTTATTTATTGTTTGCTGCATTTATATATCACTTTTTTTCACCCCTGGGGGGACTCAAAGCAAGTAATGGCAAGATTCAATGCCAACACACACAGAGAGAGAGAGAGAGAGAGAGAGAGAGAGACATAACCAAAGCATAATATTTAAAATGATAACATATCTATAAATTCAACTATTAAAATCATATTAAACATAGAACATAAATGGACTTTTTTTTTAAAAAAAGTCATAGAATTGAAAACATCTTAATGTAGCATTAAAATCACATAATCCAGAATCATAATCCAAAGCCATTCCTATGTCAGTTGCACTTATTCCTATTCATTCTTGTACTGCTGTACTTTACCACTTGAAGGCTTGGTCCCATTGCCATGGTTTTTTTTTTCTTGAAGGCCAGGAGGGAGGGCACTGATCTAATTTAACTGGGGAGGGAGTTCCATAGCCAAGAGGCCACCACGGAGAATGACCTGTCTCTTGTTCCCACCAACCGTGCCTGCGAAGGAGGCGGGACTGAGAGAAGGATTTCCTCAGAAGATCTTAATCTCCAATCCTTCCTGCATTGGCTTCATAAAAATCCCCAACTCCTTCCCTTCCAGGAGATTTTCATTCTAAAATGGCTTTCATGTCATCCAATGTTCACACAATGGACAACCAACTGCCTGTAGGAATTCCCTAAGCAAAATATGAGGGCAACTACTATTTTTGTAATGTTTCCCAACTATTGGTGTTCAGAGGCACATCCCCTTCAGTTGTGAAAGGAATTTATATTCTTCATAGTTCATACTCACAGATAGTTAGCCTTCTTCTCCAAGATCATGATAGATTAGAATGAAAGTCCATGTCATCCATTGTACACATAATGGGCAACCAACTGCCTGTAGGAATTCCCTAAGCAAAATATGAGGGCAACATTATTCTTTCTTCATGGTGCATACTCACATATAGCCTTCTCCTCTATGTATTTGTCTAATCACCTTTCAGAGTTGCCCCATCTGGAGGCCATATTATATGATGCAGTAGGAAATTCTAATTTAACTATGTGCTGTGAGACAGCACCAGAGGTTTGTTTATCTGAATATCTGAGGTAGATTGGGAAATCACTGCTTGTGCCGGTATTGAGGTTGCCTTTGAAGAATGTAAATGATGAATGAAAATTTGAATATGATGGATGAATTTTCAAAGTGAGGTTTCTGTACATCTCTAAAGAGGATCAACATAACCTGACTCATGCTTTGCTGTGGGTGGATTTGTTTATCATCACTACTCACTGTTGTTATTTCTAAGAGTTTATGGCTGTATGTTTAAAGAAAAACCCATTACTAGATAGCCAATGTTGGCAAGCTGTAGGACAGGAGTCAGAAATGACTTGAAGGCATGCAGCAACAATTCCCTTAAATAGTCCAAACCAATGTGGAGGTCTTCCCAAAGTTTAATCAAAATCTACTTTCTTGTAAGTTAGGAATGACTTGAAGGCACAGAACAACAACAAGGTCTTCACCAATCCATAAGCAAATAGCTGATGTGACTGAACTATAGAAATCTGCTGTCATTCAAAGTGCCACTGCTCCATCCTCAGGAATCTTGAGAATCGTAATTTGGTGAGATATGTATAACCTTCTTCCATAGAGCTTTAGTGCTCTTCTCTTATCTACATTTACCAAGGAACCCTGCAAAGAAGCATTGAGGATTCAGTCAGATTACCTTGGGAACTGCAGTTTAAAGGGTTACTAAAGGTCTCCAACACCAAACTACAAAGCTTTAAATTCTGCATAGTGCAGTTATAGAAAACAAAGGGGTTTCAAATGGTTATCACTACATAACATAGATGCAACCTATTGTTTTATTTCTCATTACAAAAATGGAGGGAACAAAAAAGACGGCAAAATTGCCCCCATGTCCCTCCTTAGGATACATCCTAATATTGGGTTGTTTTAGATTTTTCAGACTATATGGCCATGTTCTAGAAGCATTCTCTCCTGACGTTTCACCTGCATCTATGGCAAGCATTCTCAGAGGTTGTGACCTCTCAACCTTTGATGATGCTTGCCATAGATGCAAGAGAAACGTCAGGAGAGATTGCTTGTCAAGACCCAGAAGCCTCAGTAAAGCCAAACACAAGGTTAAAGGTCCAAACACAAGTTTATTGTTCACAATAGAGTCTTTGAAACACTTAAATTCAGTGCCTCAAGCTCAGCCAACAAGTTGGCATCAAAAATAAGGTGATATAAGCAACTGAAATATAACCCGGATTATCCTGGCGTTTTAATCCGGTTTAACACAAAAATACAGCAATCCGCTTTAAACTCACACAGTTCAAAAACACAATAAGCAGAGACAAAAAACAGAGTCCAAAAGACGTTCCAAGGTCATGGCACAAGGTAGGCAAGTTGAGAAAGTCCAAGAAGCAAAAACGTTGTCCAAAACGGTCCGGAGTCAAAACGGTAGAGCAGCAGTTGTCGTACACAGAATCAAGAAGAAACACAGGAACGCTGGAACACAGGAATCTGTAGTCCAAGGACCCAAGCACAAGAGTTGGCAGGAACAAAGATTCACACCCCAAAAGAGACACTTTGCCTTCTGCATAGATCCATACAACAAAACCCCATTTTTATCCTAAAGCTCCTCATCAGAAGCTGAGGAGCTCCCCACCCTTTCATCATCGCTCTCAACTGCCCCATTCCCCGCAGCTGAACCTGAGCGCCCATCCCTCCACCTCTGCCAGCGTCTGTCAAAACTTAGATCTTGCCAAGTGCTTCCTGGTTGCCATTCCCCAGTAAACCCCTCAAAGTCCTCGCTGGAGGTGGGTTGAATACAGATATCCCTAATTTCTTGTACACAGGTCCAATCCAGCTCATCATCCTCCCCCGTGTCACTCCCAGACCCATCACTCCCTTCAAATCCCATGAAGTCCTTGTCCTCTGTAGGAGCGCTAAGTATATCATGGATACGCTTCCTTTGAATCTCCTCATCGGACTCTTGTTCGCGAGTAGCCCACTTGACTCCCCTGCTTTCCTCCCCATCCCCCATTTCACAGTCGGAGAAGCCCTCAAAGGTTTCAGAATCACTCAGAGCCATGATTATCTCCCTAATCTGCTTTCGCTGCTGCTCCTCTTCCAACACCTGCGCAGCCCTCTTCTCCCTTCTACCAGTAGTAGCAACGTTACCATCATGCTGAACTACAACATTGCTTCTAGAACATGGCCATATAGCCGGAAAAACCAACAACAACCCAGTGATTCCAGCCATGAAAGCCTTCGACAATACAACCTTATATTAGTTATCTATAGCAGGTGCAGGTACTGGAGTGAGAAACAGGGTCCATGAGCTGCAAAAGTGGGGAAGAAGCCTCATTCATCCAGAGGACTGCATTTTGCTCACCTTGACTCATAGATTTATTATATCCCTAATCAATTCCTTCCATTCCATACTACTCCTATAGTCCACCCCTACATTCTCTTAACCTCCACCTTCCCTTCCTAGGTCCTATGCTGTTCATTTTTATGGCCCACTAAAGCACCTCACCAGACCTAAAGCAATCTGGGTTGATGGCTGTAACAGATGTTGCCCCATGTGTTTTAGAAAAACACCACCTAATTCTTCTTTGCGGCCCAGCCTACCATAAAGAGAGATTTATCTGCGTGCTAACAATATCTATTATGGGCTTTCACAAAAGGGGTAAGGGAAGCAATGACTGCTCGCTCAGTGAGACGTTATCGCCAGCCGAGTGCTGACACCTTCGATAAAAGCAGCAGCTGTATCTCTATAAAATCTTTCCTTTTAAAACCACCAAGTTTATATCAGCAGTTAGCTGGAGAAAGCTAGAGACATTTGTCTTACTGGACTTGGCTGTCACTTCTTATCCCTCGGTAGGTTTTTAATTGAGATTGTCAAAGTGCAGGAAATTTGACATAACACAGATGGAATACACAGAATATGGATTTCATGCAGTCAAAATTCCCTTTCTGGGGATTTCATTGTCTCATTTTGCTCTTTCTTGCACCTGAAGCAAGTTAGCAAAGTTTGGCAGTCTTAAAGCTGTAAAACTCTAAACAGTTCAGAGTGAACTAGAAGCAATGGTTCCTCGATTCACTGGAGATGGATTTGCTAATTTCTTTTTGTTTTAACTTATTTGCTAGCCTTGTTTATTTTTCTTTCAGATGGAAAAGCCCGAATCTAGTTTTCAATCCCAAATAAGGAATTTTCCTTGGCTCACTGAGAACTTGATAGGTCAACTGTTACATAAAAGTTGTGGTACAGTGATACAGCTTAATGGTGTAACATTAGAAAATGTTGATCATTTCCTCTACCTTGGCAGCCACCTTTCCACCAAAGTCAACATCGACACCGAAATACAACACTGCCTGAGCTCTGTGAGTGCAGCATTTTTCCGAATGAAGCAGACAGTATTTGAGGATCGGGAAATCCGTAGGGATACCAAGATGCTATTGTCCTCCCAACCCTGCTATATGCCTGTGAGACATGGACTGCCTACAGACGTCACATGCAACTCCTGGAACGATTCCATCAGCGCTGCCTCCGGAAAATCCTGCAAATCTCTTGGGAAGACAAGCGGACAAACGTCAGCGTGCTGGAAGAAGCAAAGACCACCAGCATTGAAGCGATGGTCCTCCGCCATCAACTCCGCTGGACCGGCCACGTTGTCCGGATGCCCGACCACCGTCTCCCAAAGCAGTTGCTCTACTCCGAACTCAAGAATGGAAAACGGAATGTTGGTGGACAGGAAAAGAGATTTAAAGATGGGCTCAAAGCCAACCTTAAAAACTCTGGCATAGACACTGAGAACTGGGAAGCCCTGGCCCTTGAGCTCTAGCTGGAGGTCAGCTGTGACCAGCAGTGCTGCAGAATTTGAAGAGGCATAAATGGAGGGCGAATGGGAGAAGTGTGCCAAGAGGAAGCCAACCCCAACCAAGACTGCCTCCCAACTGGAAACCAATGCCCTCACTGCGGAAGCAGATGCAGAGCAAGAATAGGGCTCCACAGCCACATACAGACCCACAAGAATATTGGAAGACAATCCTCCTCGGAAAATGAGGGATCGTCTAAGTAAGTAAGTAAGTAAAAGTTGTGGTTTATCTTAGTTGGAGTTTAATTTGATTTAGGACAGCATATTGAAGATGGCTAAGAATGAACAAAACTATGAAGAAGAAAACTACAATTGTGAAGGATCAGTGATCAATCTCTTCCCCTTCATCCCACTAGGTAAAGGTAAAGGTTTCCCCCTGACATTAAGTCCAGTCATGTCCAAATCTGGGGGTTGGTGCTCATCTCCATTTCTCAGCCGAAGAGCCGGCGTTATCCATAGACACCTCCAAGGTCATGTGGCTGGCATGACTGCTTGGAGTGCCTTTACCTTCCCACCGGAGTGGTACCTATTGATCTACTCACATGTGCATGTTTTCGAACTGCTAGGTTGGCAGAAGCTGGGACTAACAGAGGGAGCTCACGCCGCTGCCCAGATTTGAACCTGTGACCTTTCAGTAAACAAGTTCAGCAGCTCAGTGGTTTACCCACTGCACCACTGGGGACACTACTGGACTGCATTGTTATGTCCTGGTCTATGATGTGAAATCATTTCTGGTTGCTACTTTGATCTATTCCTGGACATTTTCTCCTTAGTATTTTGGGATGGGTGGTTCCAGGGGGATGAGGAACCTTTTCATGTTTGAAACCATTTTGGGTCATCTTTTGAGTGGGAAATCACCTCAAAATTCACACTAGAAGTCAATTTGTGGGTAGTTGGAAGTGGTCTGATGGCTTCAGGAGGCTATTAGGAGGCTTGAACAGCCATACTTTGAGATCTTAAGGGTTGCATGGGCCCCACTATGACCACCTATGCCCTAATGAGTGGCCAAATAACAACACATTAAAATATCAAGGATCCAAGAACCCTGCAAGATAGGAACAGAATTTAGGAAAGTTACTTTTAGAAATTTTTAAATTATTGTGTGCCTTCAAGTCATTTCCAACAACAGGAAAAAAAGTTTTCCCCTTAAAAAATGATGCTTTGTTCAAAACTCTCTCTCCCTTTCTTTCCCTCTCTCTCTCTCAATAATACACACACATATATATACACACACTCAAACACACACATACACATATATGCAGAAAAACGGTATTTTGCACAAATACACAATTTTCTGTACAAAATACAGTATAGATGGATACAAGTTTGATTTTTATATAGAACTAGCTGTTCCCTGCCACGCGTTGCTGTGGCCCAATCTATTGATCTGGAAAATAAAGTTATGAGAAAGTGTTTGTTTCTAATATATGCAATGGGTAAACAGTATATCTTGCTGTTTCTTTGTCAGTGTTGATGTGGAGAGTGTCTGGTCTGCTCACCCTGGAACATGCAAGATATCATTGTCCTTCTTTAAGGGCCCCTTTCAAATCCATGATACCATATCTCTCTGTGTGTGTGAATCATATCTATCTAATATCATCTATCTATCTATCTATCTATCTATCTATCTATCATCTATCTATCTATCTATCTATCTATCTATCTATCTATCTCTATGGCTGGATGGCTCTTTGTCAGGAGGATTTTGATTACGTTTTCTTGCCCTGATGAGGGGAGTTGGATTGGATGGCCTTAAGTATTTTCTGATGGTCATGGGGGTTCAGTGTGGGAAGTTTGCCCTGATTCTGTTATTCGTGCAGTTCAGAATGCTCTTTGATTGTAGGTGAACTGAGAATCCCAGTGACTACAACTCCCAAATGTCAAGATCTATTTTCCCCAAACTCCATCTGTGTTCATACTTGGGCGTATTGAGTGCTTGTGCCAAGTTTGGTCCAGATCCATCATTGTTTGAGTCCACAGTACTCTCTGGATGTAGGTGAACTACAACTCCCAAACTCAACGTCAATGCCCACCAAACCCTTAGTCTTTTCTGTTGGTCATGGGAGGCCTGTTGTGCCATGTTCAATTCCATCATTGGTGGAGTTCAGAATGCTCTTTGATTATAGGTGAACTATAAATCCCAGCAACTACAACTCCCAAATGACAGAATCATAATTTTTTGAGTGATGGTCACTCCTTATGTTGTGAGATGTTTTGTTGCCAAATTTGGTGTGATTTCGCTCATTGGTTCTTTTGTTTTTGAGGTACTCATTATGCACAGAGCATTTTTATATATATAGATTCTTGGCATGCCAATAATCAAAGAAAAATGTGTCTAACTGCTCATAATCTCATCCATTGGGGGGAGGGGGCTTCTAATCATTAATTCTTGCATGCAAATAATGAAATAAGCAATGTTTTGAGGACCTCGTTGTTTCAAAGAGATTCATCACTGAAAGGTTGTCTACCTGCGAATAGCTAAAATGAACTCAATGATAATGTGAGATCATTGTGGATCTCATCATTTGGAAGACCACACACTCCCAATGGAAGTACATGCCATTCATTGTGTGTGTGTATAATATCAATGGCCGTTCTTGTTAGATAGCATTTTACTGCAGAATATGTAGCTGATTAATTCCAAATCTTCCTTCATTGATGAAATGCTGATGAGCAAGAAAGAATTTGCAATCTAAATACAATCCAATATGCAGTACATTCAAGGAGATCATTATGCATAGCCTCTGGGCAGATAGAACTAAGCAACACATTCCTTTTGCATTACTCATATAGTTTCTAGGCAAGTAAAGTTAAACTAGACACAAATCCTCAGCTTTTGCAATGGAAGGAAATTGAATTGAAAGCAAACCCTTTAATAATTTGCAATGTATAGTGAAAATATGGGACAATGATCCCAAATTTTGCAGGAAACATCCTAAATATAATTCCGTGTCTTGGGCTCTCAGCTTCATTATGTAGGCTTTTTCTCCCATTTTACATTCAAAGCTCCAGCAGCTCTGACATGATAAATTACTATCTTTGGTCTCAGCATGAGTAATTTTTTCCCTCAAAGCTACTCACACTGTTTCTGTTATCATGCTTACAGGGAAGGCAAACACTGGACTATCTTTTTTAAAACAATGCAAATAAAGCAAGGCAAAAGGATGGGGAGGGGGTGTCTCTGCAGGTGTCCACCTTGAAGAAGACTGATAAACTTTCATTCTCAGGGTGTGAAGTGATAACTGTGAACAGCAACTGGTTATCATGTTCTGAGGAAAGTGAGGGTACATCTGGGCCAAACTGGAACACACACAAAGAAAATGCCCCTGTGCCAATAAAGCAAGAAGTGAGCTTTTTTTTGTAGGAATCAAACCATCCTTCCATGACATCCAAAAAGGCCATACATACATGTATGCTGTGCTGTAGAACTTGAAAAGGCACAAATGGAGGACGAAAGAGACACACGTGCCAAGAGGAAGGCGCATCAAGCCAACCCTGACCAGGACAGCCTTCCACCTGGAAGTCAATGTCCTCACTGCAGAAGAAGATGCAAATCAAGAATGGGGCTCCACAGTCACTTATGGACCCACCACCAGGACACTGACCCTGGAAGACTATCCTACTCGGACAACGGGGATCACCTAAGTAAGTACATACATGTAACTCCACATTGCACACATCTGCATCACCCCATGACTAGCCAATCCAACCTCTCTGCTATGTATAAATACACAATACAGAATTGGAGCTCTCCCAACAGATGACCACCAACCTGCTTCAAAGTTTCCATAGAAGGAGAGTCCACCACATTCAGAGTCAGCTTGCTGCACTATCAAACAGCTCTTTTTAGCAGAACATTCACTCTAAAATTTAGGTGGAACCTCTTTTCCTGTAGATTGAAGTCATTTCTCCATGTTCAAGCTTGCTCCCTTTTCAGTGTAACATCCTTTAAAATATTTAAACTTGGCTATTATTTAAACTTGGCTCTCAATCTTCGCCTCTCCATCTTCCTAAGCCACTCCTCCTAGGACTTACCTTCCAAACTGTTAACCATCTTCTTCTTTGGAAACATTCTGAATGCTCAGCAACATATCCAGCTCTTTCCCTCCATCTAAATTAACCCATTTAACATGGACCATATCACTCCAGATATGATTCAGTGCAGGAAAAAACAACTACAGGAGCTATCAGTGGACTATGATTTTGTTGTCTTTGGTAATGACCATCTATCCATGACTACATGTAGCTATTTTATACTGAGATACCATTACCCTACCTCCCTTAGCTATATCTTTTCTTGGTGATAGCAAGGCTCTCAAGGTCTTTGATGTAGACTCCTTGGGTCTTTGCCTGAATGTCTTTAATTGGAGATCTTCCCTTCATCCCCTTTGTATTCCACCAAATAAGCAGGCATTATCGTGCAAGCCAGAGAAGGAATAGGTTGGGAAACATTCAATTACCAGCCCATCTCTGACAATGATGCCATTAGTGCAAGGAATTTATTGGAAGGAAATGAAAGTTCCAGGCTTTTGAAGAACTGTAGCCAGCTTTCAAGATTAACTGACAAGAAAATATATTGAGTGCTACTAATGGGAGATGTGTCCTGTCTCACTGATGTTGGAGCTGCCATGCACAAATAATGAAAGATTTTACAAAATGTGCCTACAACGTAATTTATATGGAACCAACACGTGTCATAATGCCGGGTAGTGAGTGACCTATGATTCTCTAATGTGTCCTGTAAGCTCATTAGTTGTGTTGGGGGTGGGAAGTATCCAGACAGATGTCCTGGGAGCCATGATGGAGAGAAAACGGATTGCACTGAGAAAGCTTTGCAGGCAGCTGTCTGAGAGGCTTATGAAAAACGTTTTATAAATGTATATTTTGAAAAGATTCCTGGTGGGAATAGAAGATATTATTGGCTACAAAGGTAGTTAAAGAGTTGCTTCATTTGCACCAGAGTTGAATTTTTGTGCCAGTTGGATTCAACTATATGTATCTAAGATTGCAATATACAGCAGACTCATGGACTTCAATTGACCCAAGACTATGGTTCAGGAACAGATATTTCTAGGGAGACAGAGAGTGTAAATGTACATCTACACTGTATAATTAACGCAGGTTATCACCAGCTTGTTAAGATCCAGCTTCTGCCATCCAAGCAGTAGGCTTGGGCAGTTTCGTTCGTTATTTTTGTAATTTGTTATTAATTCGTATTTAAATTAGCTTACGATCCAATATTGAGCCATGCAGGAATAGTGTGAGGAGTAAATTAGATTCGAAACAATTTTTTCAATTTATTTCGTAATTATTTCGTAATTATTTCGAAATTATTTCGTAATTATTTCATAATTATTTTCGCATGTCTGGTGCAAGTTTTATAGTTGTTGTTTGTTTTATCACACCAACAGTCAACAACAGAGGGAGAGGGAAGCTTCAGAAGTTCCCCCTGTCCCATTTGGAGGTTTTTTTAGCATATTGCGCAATCGCATCCACCATTAACGAATCGATTCGTAATTTTACAAAATTTCGTATATTTGGAAATTTTTAAAAGGAAAATTTCGGAATTATTTAAAAAAACAAAATGCAAGGGCCCCCTAAAAATGAAACGAGTTTAGAACCAAATTTTTCCGTGGTTACCCAAGCCTACCAAGCAGTTCAAAAACATGCAAATGTGAGTAGATAAATAGGTACTGCTTCTGTGGGAAGGTAATGGCAATCCATACAGTCATGCTGGCCATAAGACCTTGGGGTGTCTATGGACATTGCTGGCTCTTCAGCTTGGAAATGGAGATGATCACCAATCCCCAGAGTCGGACACAACTGGACTTAATGTCAAGGAAAAACATTTACTTTACCATAACACCACTTCAACTGCAATGGCTCAATTATGTGGATTTGTAGGGTGGTGAATCACCAGTACTTTCTGGCAGAGAAGGCTAGTCACCTTGTAAAAATACAACTCCCATGATTCCACAGCATTGAGCCATGGCATTAAAACTGGTTTTAAGCTACATCAATTCTACAGTGTAGATACACCATATGAGATAAAGAACCTGTATTGCTTAAATCACCAGCTGTTAAATTATGTCCTCCAA
This sequence comes from Anolis sagrei ordinatus, assembly GCF_025583915.1. NCBI lineage: Eukaryota > Metazoa > Chordata > Lepidosauria > Squamata > Anolidae > Anolis > Anolis sagrei. Next base: position 11,576,069 of record NW_026845477.1, on the reverse strand, counting down.
TTTTCTCTTTGACCGCTGGATTCACAATGCAAAGGTAATGCCAAAAACCCTACTCAAGGGTCAAGCTATAGACTAGGAATTCATAACTCTATTTCTTCACTGTCAATGTCATTGCACTACCGGGCTCAATTCAAAGTGCTGGTTTTGACCTTTAAAGCCCTAAACGGTTCTGGCCCAACTTATCTATCCGAACGTATCTCAGCCTATCAGCCCTCCAGGACCCTAAGATCTTCTGGAGAGTCCCTGCTCTCTATCCCGCCGGCTTCACAAGTGCGGCTGGTGGGAACAAGAGACAGGGCTTTTTCTGTGGTGGCCCCTCGGCTTTGGAACACCCTCCCTATAGAGGTACGATCAGCCTCCTCGCTGATGGTGTTTCGGAAGAGACTGAAAACATGGTTGTTTAAACAAGCATTCGGTTAGTCTGTTATCACCGAACTTTGCTGACTAAGGACTGGTTAATTATGGATGACGAATTCTGGATTGTGATTTTATTGACGAGATGCATGGTATTATTATTGGTGGCCCAATAATCTGTATTGTCTATGTGCTGTTGTTTTAAATTGTATAGTGTTTTTAATTGCTGTAAACCGCAATGAGTCGCCGACTTAGGCTGAGATATTAGCGGTATACAAGTGTATAAATAAATAAATAAATAAATAAATAAATAAATAAATAATGTCAAAAGGAATACTGGGATGTGTAGTTTGGGGAAGGGGTATTTAGAATTCTCAGCCAGAAAGCCTCACTAAACTACAGACGTGTGAATTCCATTGCACTTTGAATTAAATAACGACAGTATAACAGTACAGTGTGGTAAAGACTTGGAAAAATGTTTCCACAAGGACAAGAATGTTTGCTCTCTGAGCTTGTAAGCATTTCTCTGTATAAATTCCCAGAATTTCATAGTCAACATAGTTTGTAGATTCTGGGATCTTTAGTCCAAAAAGTAAAATCTACAACCGCTGTTTTCCCCACCCAGTTGTCCATATAAAGTGAAAACATGTCTTCCCCCTTCTCTACCAGTAAGTCATATTCATGTCATATTGCCCAGCTATTGCAGTTCCTTACTTTGGGCTGGCTTAATTCTGTTGAATAAAGAAGTAGTAACATCCACATAAAAATACAAAAAAAAGTAAACAAAAGTGTATTTTGTGGGACAGGAACTGGGCATATCAAAACTGTACTTTTGGGGAGAAATCCTTAAAATGTCAGAGGATGTCCTGGAAAAGAAGATACATAGATACACTGTACCAGAAACAGACATATCATTGCATTTGCCAAAAAAAAAAAAAAAGGATATAGATCATGTTGAAGCTGAAATTCAGCTAACTACCAAAAGGGAGGAGTTTAGAATCCGATGCTCAGTGCACCTACTACTTTTAAACCAAATTTACATCCAAACCGGGTTTGAAAGCAACAGGAACAGAAGTTTATTACTTTCAGGCCTGAAAGGATGTCTGATGTAGAGTCTCCACTCAAAAGGAATTGAACATAGCTATGCAATATAAAAAAGGACATTTTATTCCCTCTGACAGCCATTCAGAGTCCCCACCCCTGACTCTCTAGAAAATGATCAGGTTTTGGATCTGGGCTCTTGTTGTCTGGGGAATCCCTGTGACATCAGAGGTGGACAGAGCCATTTTTGAGGTGGGAAAAATAAACAGATGTCATTTGTCAGTTCAAAGTTGGAGCCATTTGAAAAATCTGCCCAGGAAGATAGGGCTGGAGTGGCAAAATGGTTTGAGATTATATGCAGAAAAGTCCAAAATGAGATCATTAAATAAGTTAGTTCTACACAAAGGCATGAACCTCAGAGACAATAGGGCTGTTGTGTAAGTATTAACAGCTCAATGAAAGGCATACATATTTCATCAATGTGCTTTTTGTGTCTGGCATTTCCCAACATCTAGATTTTTTTTTTTTTTTTTTTTTTTTTTTTTTTCCAAGATGGCGCTGTGAAGACACACAGCATTGCCAGCTCCAGGGGCAAGATCAATTGCCCCCAACTTCCCCCCCCCTCGCAGCCGCCCCTTACCTACTAAATCTGGGGAAGGCTCCCCCCGGGTGATCCGGGAGACGACGAGAAGGAAGAGGGCCTCTGAAGGCCGGAGCAGCTGCGCGCCGCCGCCATTCCATCGCGGCTGGTCGCGCAACGCCGCCATTCCTTCGCGGCTACCAACTTCCAGCTGGTAAGCCGCGGGGCTGCCCGCCGACGTGCCCCCCACCTCCCGCTGTCCCAGGGGAGGTTGGAGTGAGGGGCCCACTCGCTCGCCGCGGGCCTCTATTCCATCCAGGCCCGAGGCCTGCTAGGCCTCTCCGCGGCGTGCCCCACCTCCTGCCATACCGGAGGAGGTGAGAGGGAAGGCCCACTCAGCCGCTGCGGATCCCTTTGCGAGCTGCCGGAGGGAGAGTGAAAGGGCCCAATAGGCCTCCGCTGCTGCTGCTCCTACCTCTCGTCGCGCCGCCACCGCCCTCCTCCCTTACCATCTGGAGAGGGCGAAAGAAGAGCCTGCAAGCCGCGGCCCCTCTGAAACACCGAGCGCATCCGGCCCCTCTGAAACACCGAGAAGGGGCCGTGGAAGAGCGCCGGGCTGTGTTGCCTCTGCCCCTCCTCTGCCATCTGGGAGGGGTGAAAGAGAGCCGGCTGCCTGCGAGTTGATCCGGCCCCTCCGTCCATCGGGAAGGGGCCGTGGAAAGAGCTCTGTGCCGCGTTCGTCGCCTCCTTTTTCCATCTGAAGGCAAGTGAAGTGAGCCGGCCAGCCGCGCCTCACCCGGCCCCTCCGTTCCATCTAGGAAGGGGCCATAGAGAGAGCCCCAGCCACGCCGCCGCCGCCCCCTCCCTTGCCATCCGGGTGGGGGTGAAGACCGGACCAGCCAGCTGTGGCCTGCGTTGCCCCTCCCGCATTGAGAAGGGGCCGAAGAGCTCCAGGAAGTTGCTGTTTAAGTGTTCGAGTGTCTGCACCGGGAAGCTGCCATCTGACTCTTTTTCTTTTACTATTTTATTTTCTTTTCCTACTTTTTCCTTAGCTAGTGTATTTTATTTAGTTAGCTATATGTTATATGTTTAACTGCTGATAATAATAGGAGGTGCGAGGAGCAATTAGGAGTATCAATAGGAGAGGACCGGATTGCATGAGATGGTGTGAATGAAGAAGTCCAGGAGAGCGTATGAGTTGTCCGTGATAGTAGCGAATTATAGGAAGGTGTGGAAGGTGTGGATGATAGCAGTGTGTGTGAGAGAATGTATATGTTGGTTTTAGTGTGTTGGGAGAAATTCAGGAGGATGTGAAGAATATGGGAGTACTGGAATGTTTGGTGGACTGACTGATTGCGCTGTAAGTGGGAGTGAATGAGTAATGATAAGAGTGTCTGGTGCTAGTGGTGAGAGAGTGTATTTTTGATATAGGAATGGCTACAGCGGACTCTTATCCGGAAAATGACATTTTGCACTTTTACGACCTCCTGAGGGACTCTTTCAACCATGTGCTGTTTCAGCTCAGGTTTTTGAATGAGAAAATGGACCATCTCCTCAGAGGCTTTGCCTCCTTCTCAGGAAATACTGTGCAATCTAACCCTCCAAAGACTGAAGACTCTCTCTGTGCAGACTTTGCTAAGGACTTGTGCCGGAACGGGGAGGAAAGCACTTTAGAGCACTCGGAACATAAGGCAGAAGGAGGGAGGGAGAGAGGGAGTGAAGATGAGATATCTGAGGGAAAGGGAGACTTTCTGGGCGTACATAGGAATGGAAACATCCGGGAGTGGCAGCGGTGTGGGCTGGCTGCTCAGAGAGCGGCCAACAATACAACATCTGGCCATATGGATCAGCCCCCTGCACTTTATGATTGGCATCAACATCTTTCCACAGACAGCTTTGCAGTGGATATTGCTGATCAAATGATAAACAGAGGTAGATGGACCTCCAAGAGGGCAGTTTGCAATTCCCTGGCCCAAATCCTAGGTAAAAGATCACAGGATATAAGACTAAAAGCCATAGTGTGGTTGTGGAGGGATTACCAATCCCCTGACCGCTCCACCCGTCTTCAAATTTCATCAGAAGACACCACTTGGCTTGGTGAGCTAATGGCTAAACAATCTGGCCTGAAGAAATGGGGAATCACCATTAGGAGGGTAGTTGTAGACCCCCACATTCGCCCCTTGTTCGATCCTGGGGCTTTGTTCCACCATACTCCACCTGGCCCCCGGGCGAATTCCACAACCAACTCACCAGTCATGGCCCCCCCTCCTGGTTCGTACAATTTTAAGACCCCATCTGCCCCAGTCGCCTCCATTCAGCCAGCCACACTTCTCCGCTCGAGAACACTCCCTTTATTCAGCCCACTTAGCTCCCTTGATACCTCTCTGTCCACCTCAATATCTGAGTCATCCCCACCAAACGCCCAAGGGAGATTATTTCCCAGCCCAACTTCCTCCCCTGAGAGTTGACTAGATTCTGGCCGGGCGGGGGGAGGGAAGGTTCCAGAGGAAGGGGGTGCTATCCGAGTCGTGTGGGGAAGGAGATTTGCGGTCCATAAACATCCCAGGGAGAAGCGTAACAGAGTCCTTGCGACCCTGGAAAAGGTGGGTAGTGGTAGGCTCCTTGGCAGCCCCCTTGGTCTTAAGGTCTTGTTGATCAATGCCAGATCCGTAAATGATAAGACCGCAGCCATCCAGGACTTGATCCTGGATGAGAGGGCGGATCTGGCATGCATTACCGAGACCTGGTTGGACGAGGTGGGAGGTGTAAACCTTTCCCAGCTGTGCCCTCCAGGTTTTGGAGTGCATCAACAGGCCAGACAAGGGGGGCGGGGAGGAGGGGTCGCAGTGGTCTTTCGGCAATCCATCGCCGTGACCAGATGCGTTGTCCCGCAAGCTTCTGGGTTTGAGTGTGTCCACCTGAGGGTGGGGAGCCGTGACAGTGTGGGGTTCCTGCTGGTGTACCGCCCACCCCGCGACCCAGCAGCTTCCCTGTCTGAGCTAGCGGAGGTGGTCTCTAATTCGGCCTTGGTTTCCCAGCGCCTGGTGGTGCTGGGAGACTTTAACATCCACGCCGAGACCACTTTATCTGGCGCAGCTCAGGACTTTATGGCCACCATGACGGCCATAGGACTGTCACAGATAATATCTGGCCCCACGCATCATGCTGGGCACACTCTCGACCTCGTCTTTGTGGCAGACGACGAATTGATCAGAGTGGAAGATCAAAACATCCTTCCAGTGTCATGGTCTGACCATCATCTGATCACATTTAGACTTACTGCGACCCTAAACCTCCGCAGGGATGGAGGACAAATTAAGATGGTCCGCCCTAGGAGACTGATGGATCCGGACGGATTCCTGAGGAATCTTAGGGTTCCCCCTGCCTTGGAGCCTGGCGATTCTATCGACGCCTTAGTAACTCTCTATAACGGGGAGATGGCCAGGGCGTTAGATACGATCGCACCCGAACGCCCCATCTCGTTGCGTCGTGACAGGCCATCTCCTTGGTTCACCGAGGAGCTGGCTGTCATGAAGCATACGAGAAGGGGGCTAGAGCGCAAATGGAGGAAATCTCGGAACGTGTCTGACCGAACACGGGCTAGAGCCTCCCTTAAGGCATACTCCGTGGCTATACGGGCGGCCAGGAAGTCATTCACGACCGCCCGTATAGCATCTGCAGCAAATAGATCATCGGAGCTGTTTCGGGTCGTGGGTGAGCTCCTCCACCCACCAGTGGTGGAGGAGCTTCCCGACGACCCCGCAGCTCGGTGTCGCGATTTCGCACACCATTTTGCAGATAAAGTCGCCCAGATACGCCTCGAGCTCGACTCCAATTCCATCGCAGTGCCAGGAGAGGTGACGGAGGCACCTGCTTGTCCAATTTTATGGGATTCTTTCAGGCTTGTTCTTCCTGAAACCGTGGAGGAGACCCTTGGGGCTGTGAGAGCGACCACCTCATCCCTGGACCCATGCCCATCTTGGCTCATTAAATCAGCCAGAGGGGGGTTGCTTGACTGGGTTGTACCGATTATCAATACATCGCTGGAGCAAGGAATTTTTCCATCTAACCTGAAGCAGGCCGTGGTTCGCCCACTTATCAAAAAAGCTTCCCTTGACTCCTCGGTACTGAATAACTACAGGCCGATCTCCAACCTCCCCTTTTTGGGTAAGGTGATGGAGAGGGTGGTCGCCTCTCAGCTCCAGGGTTTCCTAGACGATACCAACTACCTAGATCAGTCACAGTCTGGTTTCAGGCCTGGTCATGGCACCGAGACAGCCTTGGTCGCCTTGGTGGATGACCTCCGCAGAGAACTGGACAGGGGGAGTGTGACTCTGCTGGTTCTCTTGGACATCTCAGCGGCTTTCGATACCATCGATCATGGTATCCTTCTGGGTCTCTCCGGGATGGGCCTTGGGGGCACGGTTCTGTCGTGGCTCCAGTCCTTCCTGGAGGGACGAACTCAGATGGTGAAGCTGGGAGATGCCTGCTCAGACCCCTGGCCTTTGACCTGTGGGGTCCCGCAAGGCTCTATTCTATCTCCCATGCTTTTTAACATCTACATGAAACCGCTGGGAGAGGTCATCCGGAGTTTTGGAGTTGGGTGCCATCTCTATGCAGATGACACACAACTCTACTACTCTTTTCCACCTAATTCCAAGGAGGCTTCTCGGGTGCTGGACGAGTGCCTGGCCGCTGTGTCGATTTGGATGAGGAAGAACAAGCTGAAGATCAATCCCGACAAGACAGAGGTCCTCCTGGTCGATCGTAAACCGAATCGGGGTATAGGGTGGTTACCTGTGTTGGACGGGGTTACACTCCCCTTGAAGCCACAGGTCCGCAGTTTGGGCGTCCTCTTGGATTCCTCGCTTACACTTGAAGCTCAGGTGTCGGCGGTATCCGGGAGGGCCTTTGCGCAACTGAGACTTGTGCGCCAACTGCGACCATACCTCGTGAAGGCTGATCTGGCCGGGGTGGTCCACGCCTTGGTCACCTCTAGAATGGATTACTGCAATGCGCTCTACGTGGGGCTGCCCTTGAAGACGGCTCGGAAACTTCAATTGGTCCAGCGGGCAGCAGCCAGGATGCTAACTGGGGCTCACTTATCAAGAGAGGTCTACCCCTCTGTTTAGGGAGCTCCACTGGCTGCCTTTTATTTTCCGGGCCCAATTCAAGGTGCAGGTGCTTACCTACAAAGCCCTAAACGGTTCGGGACCACCCTACCTGCGTGACCGCATCTCCATCTACGAACCCACACGCTCGCTACGGTCATCCGGAGAAGCCCTGCTTGTGATCCCACCCACGTCGCAAGCGCGCTTGGTGGGGACGCGTGACAGGGCCTTTTCCGTGGCGGCCCCCAGACTTTGGAACGCCCTCCCAAAAGATCTCAGACAGGCCCCCACTCTAGCCGTTTTCAGAAGGAAGTTAAAAACCTGGCTGTTCCGTTGTGCCTTCCCAGACTAGGAATCCCCATCCCAGGTCCTAGAAGCACCTTAGCATAACCAATGTTGCTGCACACCACACTTTAATCCTACGTTCCTCCTGCCATTTCAGCACTTTTAATCCCTGTACCCCACTGCGCCGGCCGAACCAGTTTTTTAATAGTGTCCTGATGTATTGTCATTGTGGTTTATTTTGCTTAATTGTTTTGATTTGCTTTATTTACTGTTGTGTTATGTTTCTTTTGTATTGTGTTTGAGGCTTCGGCCGTGTAAGCCGCATCGAGTCTTTCGGGAGATGCTAGCGGGGTACAAATAAAGTTAATAATAATAATAATAATAATAATAATATAAAGTTCTTTGTTGACAGAATGTGGTCCTTCCTCTCTCATATTTGATCAGAGTGGCACATACCTGGCCTTGGGTGGCACTGATGTCCAGGTATACATCTGTAAGTAGTGGACAGAGGTTCTCCATTTCACAGAGCATAGCGGCTTGCCAACAGGAGTTGCCTTTGGGCATCATGCCAAGTTCCTTGCTTCGACAGGCATGGACAGAAGCCTGAAGTTCTACAGCCTGTAGCTTCTCTTTTGGAATGTCCAAGAGAGAGGGGACTATTGAAGCAGTGTTATAATGTTGCTGCTGTAGACACAATCTACTTTGGACAACTGAAATGGAATAGTATTGCTGTTGAAAAACTTGTATGGAATATATACAAAATTTCATAATATGATTTGGAAGCTTGCTGAGTTGATCTTTTAACAGAAGGGTCGATTTTTTGACAACAAGGTTACTTCCTGGAAAAGAAGATACATTGCCTCACTGCATCATAAACAGATTTCTCCTTGGTCATATGTACACACACACATCCAAAGTAAAGGATATAGTCCCTTTAGGTGAAAACAAACCTTTTAATGGCATACTGTAAAATGAGATATTTCAGCCTTCATTTTAGCCTCTTGGCTTCCAAAAGCGGAGGCATGCCAAAAGCTTCATCAAGGGTCAAGCTGTAGTTCAGGGAATGGTATTGCTATGAATATTTTAAAAGTAGACAAGTGCCAGAAGCATGTGCTTTAAGCAATGCCCTACATACTCCCTGGTCTTTGAATGGAATGCCATCCTGATTAAGCTCCGCTACAACCACCAGGACTGTTTTTGGTCTGGGACTGTTTTTGGTCTGGGATATAAAACCTCAAAGACAGCGTATGATGTTGCTTTTGTGGCAGTCATCAAGAAGAAAAATAATTAGAACCTAATGAAATTAATGAAGAAGTCTTACCTTAAAGGTTTTCTTAAGGTGCGGGGGTAGAATTCTGGTGGAAGGGAAATTGACAGATGGAACAGGACTGGGACAAGGCAGGAGAAACCATATCTTAAGTAAATAAATAGAAGGACGGCTATGTGCTAAATGTGGAAGGTCAGAGAATTGGCTCTAAAAGTAAATCGATAATTATTGATCCAAGAAAAACAAACATCTGAAGATATGGTACAACAGCGCCATCTATCCTCCATCTGATGTAAATAGCAGGTAATTCAGTCCTATGAACAATCCTACATAAGTAAGAATATAGGAAAATGATGTGAAAGTAATTACAGAAGAATTAATAAGGGAAATGCTTGCTTTGAATAAGTTAAAGATACACATATGAAGATGTATGGAGTCATATATATGTGTGAAGAGATATATGAAGTTAAGATTCACTTTTATGTATCTCATCTGGGAATGAGTCTGGTCAGCTGATGAAAGGGGAGCAGTGGAAATTATAATATCTTGCCAAACAAGTGTTCTTGGCTGCGATTCCTCGAGGACAAACTGATATTGATTAGATTGTGTAAATGTCAAGAGAATTATGCGCATGTGCAAACTAAGTAATTCTGCCTATAAATACTGGATGCTTTTGGGGTAGTGCTCTGTGCCACATCAGCCATGTTGAAGCTGGGGCGCCCTTACCCGGGGTAAGCAATAAATTCTGTGAACTTGCAACAGCTGTCTCTGTCTCTTCCTTCTTCGCTGATCTCGGAATCTTGGAAAACGGGGACACGCCCGTAACACTTTCAAGGCATTGTTGCATTGTGAGGTTGTTTAAAATATGTGGTGAGGGTGGGGCACACTAAAAGTAATGACTCCTTTCCCTGCAACAATTTACTAATCATTTTATGTGCAGATGTTTTTCACCACTTTCCTCCATGAACAATACATTATGATCAGATTATCCTTCCTCTAGGATTCCCATGGAAATTTCCAACATGAAACCCCTGGATTACTCAGATGGGGAAGATGACTTTCATAGTAGGTTCAAGTTCTTCTTAGCTCTTTTGATTTCTGGGGGGGGGGGGGGGGTTGGTAGGAAATTCTATATCATCAAGATGTTATATATAGCATGTCCTACCATCATACTGTAATAACATTATTATTACAGTAAACCAAACACAAAACAAAATGTGGGGTACAGAAGTCAGTGATTATGCCATGAATATGGAGGGAAAAATGAAAATACACCATAAAAGTGCTATTATGGCAAAGGTACAATAGAGAGCATCAGCTATCCTCTTGAGAATGGCTGTAGCAGATTTCAAATGCAGTAAGGTGGCATAAGGGAGCAGAGGTGGCCCTAGGTAATTTTCGACGGTAAGCAAACAGTATTTTGGTGCCCCCTCCCCCATCACTGATATATATTTTCTGTTCTTCGTGGGAGTTCTGTGTGCCATATTTGGTTCAATTCCATCATTGGTGGAGTTCAGAATGTTCTTTGATTATAGGTGAACTATACATCCCAGTAACTACAACTCGCATATGTCAAGGTCTATTTTCCCCCAAAAGCGCCTCGGGCAAAACCAACTATACCGCGAATGCTTACTTTGCGTAATGGTTGAGCCGCCCCTGTAAGGGAGTGATGCGATAAGACAGCTAGTCTAGTCAGTATTAACCAACAGAATTCAGGATTATGGCTCATCTTTTTAAGCTTCCTCAGTATTGGCAGACTAACAATTTTCAAAATGTACAGAAAGCTGATCAGAGAAATATGTGTAACTAATTACCTAAATCTTCTTGTTCTACTCCCTCATGAATTTGTTTGCTAATGGCTTGAAACAAATGTGTGAGGATTTTACCTGGATGCTGTTGCTTCCATTCCAGCCTCAGCTAAGAAGGAACCATTTTCTCTTCAATCTTTAGCTTTTCAGGATGCATTATACATCAATTATTCTTTCACATCACTTTTCTCCCTCCCACATTTCAACATATCACCATACTTAAATGCAACATTTGAAAGACTTGGAAAATAATTACAGTTTTGTGCCTAGATAAATTCTGTTTCCCTCTCTTAATGCACATATGCCATATAATTAACACATTTTATATTTAACGTTCATTCTCCTCTTTCGATTTTCAAGATTTAATTCAATCTGGTTTCAGATCTGGGTAAGGGACGGAGATGGCTTTGCTTCGCTAAAGGGAACCCAACTTTACCAGGTGGCACGATTAGAGGGGGTGACACCAGAATGACAGTCTATAACATTTTTGTACAGTGCTTTGATTATATATATACGCACGCACACACACACACACACACACCCCTGTAGTTACATATAATCACAATTTGTAAACCCAGATTACATGTACCTACAAGGCTAAAGCTCTGTGCTAGTTTCCTTTTTGCACATTTTAGTGTGCCTCTGTTCCAGTTAGAGCTGTTGTTATTATTCAGTTACAGTGACCCATTAAGTTATGAGATTTTTGTCTGTTTTGTTGGTGCTGAATATTTTTTATAGTTGACAGGCGTTTTTCCCCAAATTTTCTGACATTTTAGTCACAATACTGTGATATAGTTTTGTACGGGAGGACGTCAAAAGGGGTAACACCATGAATTACCACACCAGATGACACTAACCCTGCTGATGCCTTGCTGAGTTGCCAGCTCCAGGAACTGGGTGGGGGAATGTGTCTGTTTTCTTTTGCTGAACTACTCACTTGCTTTGGACATCATTGACCATTATTGGTAAATATTTCATAGAATCATAGAATTATAGCGTTAGAAGAGGCTACAAAGACCACTAAGTCCAACCCTTTGAATAGCAGGGACACAAAATCAAAGCACTGCTTACTGTGGAACTGATCTTACTATCATTAAGTTCCCCCTAACATTCAGGCACAATCTCATTTCCCGAAGTTTGAATCCATTGTTCAATGTCCTAGTTTCTGGAACAAAAAGAAAAAATCCACCATGTTTGCTCCATCTTCAATATAACATCCTTTCCAGTATTTAAACATGGCGATCATGTCTCCTCTCAACCTTCTCTTTTCCAAACTAAGCATATCCAGTAGGGCTGGGCGGTTTCGTTTCGTTAATTCGTAATTCGTTAAAAATTTGTTATTTTTTTTGTTTAACGAAGCGATAACGAACCATTCTGGAGCAACTTAAAAACGAAACGAATTTTTCAATTCGTTTCGTAAATGCTTCGTATTTCATTATGTATTCGTTTCGTTATTGGTTTGAGGTCGTTTCGTTATTATTTCCGCATGTCTGGGGCAAGTTTTATAGTTGTTTTTTGTTTAATTAGTGAAAAAAAATAATATCACACCAACAGTCAACAACAGAGGGAGAGGGAAGCTTCAGAAGTTCCCCCTGTCCCATTTGGAGGTTTTTTAGCGTATTGCGCAGTCGCGTCCGCCATTAACGAATCGATTCGTTATTGTTTCGTTATTGTTTTGTAATTTTTTTACCATTTACGAAATTTCGTAAATATCGAACTTTTTTTAAAAAAAAATTCAGAATTCTTTTAAATATCGAAACGCAAAAAAACCCAAAAACGAATCGATTTTAGAAACAAATTTTTCCGTTGTTACCCAGGCCTAATATCCAGGTCCCTTAGCTGTTCCTCATCAGGCTTGGCTTCCACACCTTCAATCATCTTGGGCCCTTCCAGACAGTCCCTTGGTTGCATCCTTTGGACATGTTCTAGTTTGTCAGTATCTTAATCTTAATATTTTATTTAATTAGTATTATTTATTGAAGATGAATATATACTGGTATTATACTTCCAATTATCAGTATTTTGCTCTCAGCAGTATCTTGGGAAGACAGTAGGACAAACGTCAGCATGCTGGAAGAAGCAAAGGCCACCAACATTGAAGTGATGATTTTCTGCTATCAACTCTGCTGGACTATCCACATTGTCCAAATGTTCAAACATCACCATCACCCAAAGCAGTTACTTTACTCCCAACTGAAGAATGGAAAACAGAATGTTGCTGGACAGGAAAAGAGATTTAAAGATGGGCTTAAAGCAACCTTAAAAACTGTGGCATATTAGACACAGGGAAGCCCTGGCCCTTGAGCACTCTAACTGGAGGTCAGCTGTGACCAAGAGTACTGTGGAATCTGAAGAGTCCTGAATGGAGGATGAAAAGGAGAAATATGTTAAGAGGAAGGCGCATCAAGCCAACCCTGACCAGGATCACCTTCAACCTGAAAATTGATGTCCTCACTTCAGAAAAACATGCAGATCAAGAATAGGTCTCCACAGTCACTTATGGACCCACCGTCAAGACCCTACTCTTGGAAGGCAATCATACTTAGACACAAGGATCACCAATTACTCTCAGATCCTCATCACACTAGAGAAGGAATCCGCTTTAAATCCGGTTTCTGTCTCCTGCAGAATTCTTTGGTTTGTAGTTTAGGGAGGAACATTTAACAGCCTCAATAAACTACTAACTCCAGAATTCTGCAGGAGGAAGAAACTAGATTTAAAGTGGATTCATTATCTAGTGTGATGAAGTAGCTAGCAGTACTAAACAGTTGAGAACTGAAAAAAAATCATGGGATATTTATTTGGGAGACAAAGCCCAATCTCCCCCACCCCCATAACTTTGCTAGTTTAGTTTTTCTCTTACTATTGCTAGTGTTTCAAGGCGGCCCACTGGGGTCGGATTTGAAGAGTTCAGTCAAAATGACCTGAAGTTCTCCTCTTCTCCTAACCCTAAGGGTTCCCTCCTGGTTGATGCTACATTTTGGCTTAACTTGCTGCAATCCTTTCTAATTAAATTTTCCTTTATAACATTAAAAGCTCTAATGCTTTGCCTCCTCTTCATCTCAGAACAATGGAGCCATTAACTGTATGCCCTGCAGGCTTCTTTCATTCCCTTCTTTTGAACTTCTGAATGATTTCCTTGGGATTTTAGCTGCTTATGGACTGACATTTCCTTGGCAGTCTTTTGATGTAAACGTTTATGCCACTGTTTCTATGACAATGGGACAATGCCATAGTGTTTTAATTGGATTTTTTATTGTTATTATTTCTTGTTGTTCAGAAGACTCAATATGGTTTAATAACTGGCTCAGATATTTTTCATATAATTGCTGGCAGCTATAATGTTCTGTTTCATATATTTCTCTTTAGACTTTTCTGTTTTACTTTTTCTTTATGATTTGGGAATCTATCTTTTTCCTCCTTTAATCAAAATTTCTCTTATTGACTCTATAGTTATTGGATGACATTTCTTTTAATGCCTTAAGCATCCTGTAATATTCTTTATCAAAGCATACAAGGGATTCATTGAAAGGAATTTTATAATCTCACACTGGTGGCCTCCATATACATGGGACAGTGAACCCATATTGAGTTTTACCATGAACTGGCAGCTTGGGTTCATCAACTTAGATCACTCTCCTAAAATTCTGACCAAATCTCAAATGTTTTTCTCCACTTCACTGACTGTCACTACCTTCTGCCATGTGTAAAGTGAATGTTGTCCTTCTCTAGCTGAGCTGAGGAGCCTTCTAATCAAGGTGAAAGAAGAAAGCGCAAAAGCTGGGTTGTAGTTAAACATACAAAAAACAAGATTCTGGCAACCGGACTGATTGATAACTGGCAAATAGAAGGAAAAAACGTGGAGGCCATGACAGACTTTGTATTTCTAGGTGCAAAGATGACTGCAGATGCAGACTGCAGCCAGGAAATCAGAAGACGTTTACTTCTTGGGAGGAGAATAATGACCAATCTTGATAAAATAGTGAAGAGTAGAGACATCACACTAACACTGAAGATCCGCATAGTTAAAACAATGATATTCTCCATAGTAATTTATGGATGTGAGAGCTGGAAGACAGAGCGAAGGAAAATAGATGTGTTTGAACTGTGGTGCTGGAAGAAAATTCAGAGAGTGCCTTGGACCGCGAGAAGATCAAACCAGTCCATACTTCAGGAAATAATGCCTAGCTGCTCACTGGAGGAGGGAAGGATATTAGAGACAAAGATGAAGTACTTTGGTAACATCATGAGAAGACAGGAAAGTTTAGAGAAGACAATTATGCTGGGGAAAATGGAAGGAAAAAGGGGCAGACCAAGGGCAAGATGAATGGATGGTATCCTTGAAGTGACCGGTTTGACCCTGAAGGAGCTGGGGGTGGTGACGTCCGATGGGGAGCTCTGACGTGGGCTGTTCCAAGAGGCCATGAAGAGTCAGAAGCAACTGAATGAATAAACAATAAAAAGCTTTGTTTATGGAGAGAAAAATGAATTATCAATTCATCAACAAATGCTTCCATGCACAGAAATGTTCAGCTGTGGGGACTTTGAGTTGAAAAACTCAAGACCTTCTTGACCCTTACTGGTGTCAGGTATAAAAATTAAGAAGAGAATCACAGAAGGCTATGGTATGTGCATTTTAAGGCTAAGCAGCACAAAACTCATAAAATCCCAGCATGGGAATATTATGGTTCCAACTTCTTGATCAATGCAGAATCTGTAGATTTAGCCTTCCCAGCAAGTAGTTGCCCACCGTCTTTTGGAAGACATTCAGAGATTAAGACCCTATCACCTCTCTAGGCAATTGGTTCCAATGCTAAAGTTAGGCTGAAGACATCCAGAGAAGGCAGCAACATGTCCTTGAGCTTTTAAGGGTGGGAAAAATACTTGAAAATATTGTGAGCTGCAACGTGACAACTAATTATGACAGGAATCTACAGGAGTCCCTGCTGCAACATATTCTACTGGGGCTTGCTGGTGACAGATACTGTTATACAGGATATTTTCAAAAATATCTGAGCTATAGGAATCCTGCCACTTACCTTGCCCTTGTTCTTCCAATTGCATCTGATTGCTAGGTCTCAGGGTGACCCTTTCAGTGTAGACTTGTGGTTGTGCTAATGTGTGGTTTCTTCAGCTTTTGACATGTGTCACCTGACTCCAATTAAGTCTTAGCAGCCAACCAAAGGCAGGTTTTTTAAAAAAAATAAGAATAGTTTTATTGCACCTGGTAGAAAATATGCTTTATTTTTCTATTGATTAAACTCACTCTAAGTCATAGGTACTTTTCCTATCTTTCCAAATCCAATACTCTCTGTGTCAGCTCAACTCTTTCTCAATTCCAACTTCAAACCCTGACAATATGAAATCCACACCTGGAAGGAATTCTCTGAGGCACATCACCGCCTTAAGTCCCCAACAGGATGAAAAAGGCAGAGTAAAAATGAAGTGAATAAAGAAATAAAAATAAATCATCCATCCACCAGTGCCACATGACCTCTTTGGTTGGTGGAACTGTCTGGCTTTTTAGGTGGTTGTCTCAAAAGATCATAGCTACATTAGACCAGGATTGTCTTCATGAGGGTTTCCTCACATTTAAGAAACACAGGTTTTTGCATTTTTACAAACTTTAAGTCTCAAAGCAACAGAAGATCTGTCCCCCCTGCTGTGTCAGCTCCACTGGCTGCCGATCCAATTCCGAGCACAATTCAAAGTGCTGGTTTTGACCTACAAAACCCTATACGGTTCCGGCCCAGTGTATCTGTCCGAACAGATCTCCCTCTACGTCCCACCTCGGAACCTAAGATCCTCTGGGGAGGCCCTGCTCTCGACCCCGCCTCTATCACAAGTGAGATTGGCGGGGACGAGGAGCAGGGTCTTCTCGGTGGTGGCCCCCCGCCTGTGGAACTCACTCCCCGGGGAGATTAGATTGGCAACGTCCCTTCTTTCATTTAGGAAAAAGTTGAAAACCTGGATATGGGACCAGGCATTTGGACATTCTGGCAGCTAAAGAAAGACTTGATGACGAGCTGGAACTTGACGAGACGGAATGGATTTACGGAACTCCGAACGCTGAGCTCAGGATTAGCCTACTACTGTGTTTATGGTGGTGTTGTGTATTGATGATTTAATTTTTAATTTGTAATTGTTGAATTGCTTTTATATATGTATGTATATGTGACAAGGCATCGAATTGTGCCTTTTTCTGTAAGCCGCCCTGAGTCCCCCCTTGGGGGTGAGAAGGGCAGGGTAAAAGTGACAGAAATAAAATAAATAAATAAATATTTGACCTGGCAACTTTAGAACAGGGAGAAATTTAAAAGCAATGGATCTCATAAACATCCATACCTGGCACATTGTGGGATATTATACATGTGATAAGTATGCTTAAAACCCACAATATTTATAGGTCAAAGAATTTTTGGGCCATAGAAAATATTTCCCAAGTCTTTTTGCTGATTGCAGTTTGGACTACATTTGGTTGCCTTCATGTCCTCAGGTGTTTATGGGATAAATATCTAGTCTGCTATGATGTAGAAATATAACATTTTCAGCATGGGAAAGTCTTTCTTGCAACAGACCAACTCTTCTATCAGACTTTTAGCTCTAGAGATAATAAGACTTTTGTACTAGAGATGATTCTTCCACCCTTGAATTAGCTGAGCACATTTTTTCTCTCCATGTTGAAGATTACCATCCCATTTATCTGCTAAATTTGCTAATAACATTCACCCTGTGACACCCAAACATGAAGGCAAACAGAAAACACTAAACCCCCAATTGCAAATCCTCATGTAATCCCCTAAATAGGCAGCATTTGCATAGCAGGCTTGTTAAGAGGTGTCAGCTCAATGGGCCTAAAGGGATTAGGCTTACTTTGGAAGGCTGGGAAAGTCACTTTGCAACAAAGAACTGTGTGTGGACAACTCAAAGTCATTAGAAACACCCCAAGTCAGAGTGAAATGCACTCTCAAAATCCATTGGTTTGCATTTTCACTGATTTCATCTCTAGGTAGATATATGAAATTCCAATCTATCAAAATGATGCTATCAAAGAGTTACAATTTTGCAAATATTTATGTAAGTTCCCCAGGTTCATTGATTTTTCCATCTCTTTACAATGGTGAATACTCAGTTCATATATGTAACTCTCAGCACTTTCCTCCAACACCACAGTTCAAAAGAGTCTCTCTTCCTTCACTCAGCCTTCCCTAAGGTCCAGCTCTCACCTCCATAGGTGACTACAGGGAATACTATTGCTTTAACGATGCGGATCTTCATTGCCAGTGTGATGTCTCTACTCTTCACTCTTCAGAGGCTTACATAAAGCAAAATGGCATTGTCTTTATGGTTGTTGTCACAAAGCCAGTAACTTCCTTGCTGTCCCCTGCTGTCAAAGCAAAATACCTGGTGGGTCCTTTGAACATGGAATGGTGAGACATGCTGTCATTCATTCATGGCAAAGGATTATGATACATCTATTGATGCATGATCTAGACCCTAGCCCCATATGTATGCCACTGGGCTGATACCAACCTGCATCTATTTCTAATTATGGATTTAGGAACCTATGTGTGCCTTACCAAAGCTCAAGTGCCCATACAAATATGACATGCATAACTAAGAACTCAGTAAATGTGGAACATATTTTAGCTTGGAAGAATGGGATAGCCAGTAAGTCATAAAAATGTCTGCTCAGCTTCAGCAATAGGAAGTGTATGGTAATCAATTTTGATACATAATTGATTAAGGAGTGGCTTTGATGGGCTCATAAAAAATCCATGCATGTACATTGTTTTCCTATATTAGCAGGGGCATGAGTGGAGGAGGGTGAAAACATCTTGCCAATAACCGAGGTAGGGGAAACAGAGCTTGATAAACCCAGATTACCAACTTCAGAAGTCAATTAGAAAAGTTTGCGTATATCCAAAACTTCTGCTTCAATGAGCTGTCCTCAGCATTAATACTTTGCTAAATTTGTTGTCAAAACTGTTTCTCATACTTGGAACAACACAGCATCTCTTTATTATTTTTGTTTATTTGTGACACTATTCTAAAGTAGCTCCTAATTTAGGAGCTAAGTAATGTCTCTTGTCCTAACCACGTACAATCTACCTTAAGAGCCAATCACTAGATCAACATCTGATCTGAAATTACCATCTACCCACTCAAGACTATGACAAGGTCTTGCAATCTTCTTTCTGATTGATGTATCTTGTCTCACTGGTGGAAGTAGAGGCATCCTCCTTCATGTGACCCAATCAGAAAATGAATGGACCTAATTAACCCAATGTAGTATCTGGCTCATAAGGGTGGCACTTCATGACCAACCATAAAATAATGAGACCTAATATAGAAATGTGGTTAAACATTTCTTGATTGATCTATATTTACTTTATTAAGTTCTGCATGAGGGCAGGGAAACAACCTGACAAAGGTTTTAGGTAAGGACAGGTGTCAACTTGTGACCCTCAGCTATTCTTGGGTGAAACACCTGACCCAAGAGCAATCCAGCTCTGTGGTTGCTCACCCCTCTCAGGAGTTTTACTGGGAGACCAACTGACTCTGATATTGTTCATCTGATATTTTCCAATGAAAACACATTTAAACCCCATATGAAACCAATCATTCACCCCACAGATATAGTATGGGGTAAAAGGAAAAAAATCCTACTTGATACCAAAATGACCAGTAAAGTTCGCATTGTATTGAAGGCAGGACAGTGGGTCACAAACCAAAGGCTGAAAGAATGCCTGTGAAGGGGACAACCTAGCTTAAATGCAGTTCCCAGAGGCACATCAAAGTGTTCTGTCACCTGCAATGTATTTGACCACATGGCCTTGGGAACATATTATTATGTAGGTTTACATATTGATGCAAAACAATTAAAGCACATTCAACATACATAATAATTTAAAAATACAGCACATCCAGCTAATCCCCCTTTCTCCAATCAGTTAAAGGCTGAAAGGTTTTAAAGTAAACAGGTCTTCGTTCCTCTCTCCACATGTATAAGGAATTTTGGCAGGTAGAAAACAAAGTTTAGATTACATAGAGGAAGATAATCTATCAAAGAGTTGTTTGGTAAGAAGACACTTGGAAATCTCTACTTGAAAAATAAAAAAAGTTTTCAGCCTTAAAAGTTATAAAGATAAGCTTGGAAATTGCTGATCAATACCTGTTGCGAACTCAACAGAGAGCGAAACGTGTGGAGGAGATTTCCATTAGCGCTGCAACCTGATTAAAGGAAAATCTTAGCTGATTAATCAAGAGGACTTGGGCAAATTAATTGTTTAATTAATAGATTAGTTTTGCACACATGAGTCCCCAAAATGCAAAGAAGGAATGTTTATATTATGGTGCTGCTCATCAACTACAATTCTTATTGGGATTAAAGATATCAGATTCACCAGGGGAGTGGATGAGAAAAGTACACCATATTTTGAGACAACATCATTTCTCTCAGGAGACAAAGCACTCCCCATTTTTTACTTTTCTGTGGATAATTTTATACATTCTAAAATAGTTGTCATAATTTTATAAAACATGACAGCTTTGCCCCATCACTCCCTGATCACCTGAATGACTCTGAAACATAAACAGTGGCAGACAAAAATGACTCAGAATTGGTCAAAACCAAAAAATTGATTCACTTCGGCTCATATTGACTGTCAAGGGCAGAAAACATCTGGAGACCCCCTGCACAATTCTCCATTTTTCACTAAGGCTAGAAATAGAAGCAGGGTCAAATGGAGGTTGATCAATGGAATTATGGCATACAGAAGCTGCCAGTCTGAAGAGAGTTTTCTGGAAGGAAGGAAATACATCTTGAGCATATCTGATAAGGAATTCCAAAATCTAAAATATTGTTCACATGGGTGGCTGACATCATGACACATTTCTTTCTTATGGTTCAGTGCACACAAGCTTTGTTTCATGCACAAAATTATAGTCTAACAATATTATATAAAATATCTCCAGGCTTTATGTATCCGGTAGGGGTGTGCAATTAGTCAAAAAACCCATCCTGTTTTTGGTCCTGTTTTCTGACTGCCCTCATTCTATTTTTCAGAAACTTCCTGATATCACAAGGGGGAAAATAACGTTTCTCGGATCTGTCAGCCAGAAGTTCTGTTTTTGCTTTGGGAAGATCCAGCCTTTTGGTGGAAATGGGGGGAATTACGAGGCTCCGCTTTCTATCATTTTTAGGGCTACTGGGAAGAAAATGGCCACAACTGGAGGACATATTTACCACTGCAATCCCACTACAAGCCTCCCAGGTTTCAGAACGTTTGGGTCATTCACTGACTTATAGGAAATTCGTAAAGTTTCTGCATATAAAATATCCTTTAAAACAGTGGTTCTCAACCTGGGGTCCCCAGATGTTTTTGGCCTTCAACTCCCAGAAATCCTTACAGCTGGTAAATCAGCTGAGATTTCTAGGAGCTGTAGGCCAAAAACATCTGGGGACCCCAGGTTGAGAACCACTGCTTTAAAAAAACCTAAAAGGTATCCCTTGGTATTTCTCCACAGCAACAGTATAGGAGGAGGAGCAACAGGACATCATTCCTGTAAACTTCCATAAAGATACACACACACACACACACACACAATATGTGTAAGAATATGTGTGTGCGTGCACTGCAGTACTTTTACAAGTACACAAACCTGAAAATATTTTATGAGGAAAAATAGGCTCAGGCTTCTGGCTTAGCACACACAGAGAAGTCAAAAGAAAAGAGCAGAGAGAGGGAGTCAAAGAGCGCAACTAACAAGATAGGGCTGCTGGACACAGACACAAGCAAGAAGATAGGGCTGGGAAGGGTATAACAAAAAGAAAGAGAGTCAAAGAGTTGAAAGGGCATTTTTTATTTATTTGTGCAGGGGAGCAACTTAGGTTGCCGTTGCAGGACAGAAGCCAGAAGGTAGAGCTTGGGAAATCTCCCCATGAAAAAGGGGGTTAGGGAATTCCTAATAAAATAAAAGAAGGACTAATGAATAAATAAAACTAAGAAAATGTATTAATGCAGAAGAAAAATAAAAAAAAGGAATTCTCCAAAAGCATCCCTATTTCAAAGTAGTTACTAGAGCAAGCACTAGAGCAGCAACAGTAATAGACACATGGAGCAATCTCTCCTTCTCAAATGCCATCACACGACTGAAAAATGCTGAAGCTCACCCATATAGACCAGCTTTGTCAAAACACATGTGATCCTCTTTTATTTTTCTGATTGACTCTGGCAATGCAAAGGTGAGAGGAGGACACCCCTCCCCGTGTGTGGCTGCTTTTCTCACATGGCAACCGAATACAGCCAAAGATTGGCCGCTATGTGTCCTGCTATTGCTAGTCCTCAACTGCCCCACCCTCCTTATATCTGTGGATTTGGTTGCCGATTCTAGCTGAATCTGCCGAATATGCAACACTGTATTGTGCACATCCCTAGTATATAGCGCACGTAAATTAATTTTGTGTTTAAACTTGGGTCCCATCTCTAAGATATCTCATTATCAATATGCAGAACAGTTTGGATAAGGGATTCTCAATGTATAGTTGCAGACAATGGGCACAAATAAGGTCCAGATGTTGTAGTAGAGTGTGCTGGTCAAGCTGCAACTGGTAGTAGAAGGGGTAAGAGGGCTGCTCAGGTGTTGGAACAAAAGCAGCAAAGGAAATGAATTAGGGAGATATTCATGACACCTACAGATACTGATTCATTCAAAGGTTTCTCAGAGTCTGAAATGGATGAGGAGGGAGATGGGAGTAGAGGTTTGAAACGGGTTACTCGGGAGCAAGTGTCAGATGAAGAACGGGAAAGGAAGAGAATCCATGAAATACTTAATGCTCCAACTGAGGAAGAAGACTTTATGGGGTTCACGGGGAGTGATGGGACTGGGAGTGATAACAGAGTGGAGGATGGGCTGGACTGGACCCATGTGCAAGAGATCCAGGACATATGTACACAACCAACATCTAGTGATGAGTTTGAAGGGTCTTTGGGAGACTGGCAACTTGGTAATACATGGGGTGATCTAAGTCTTGATAGACACTGGAAAAGTTGGAGGGATGGGCAGTGGCAAGCAGCTGTGGAAACTAAGGCAGCTGAGAGTCATGAAGACAGGGTGGAGAGCAGTTCATCATCCAATAATGAATTATAGGATAAAAGAAGGTATGAAACATTGGGGACTTTGGAGTAGGCAAAGTGTTGTATTCGTGCTTGGGACTTTGTTGCTGTCATTACTTTTGACTTGGGTCCTGGGACTGCAGATTGCTGTGTTACCGCGCTTCTACAGACTGGAATCTCGTAAGTGCTGACTTCAACTCCCGTTTTGACTCCGGATTACTTTTGGACGATGACATCGCTTCCTGGACTTTATCTTCTGCTTTTGAACGTGTTTTGACTTGGGACTGTTTCTGGACTATGATTTTGCTTGCTTCCACCTTGTTTCCTGATACTTATTGAACTCTGTGATTTTGAAGCAGTTTTCTAGAACTTTTTGTTATCCCGGATTATATTCCAGTATAATCCAAATTATCTGCTATGTTTTTGTTTTTTTGTACAGCAGTTGCTGCAGTCTTTTTAGTTATTGCTAGTAACACTGAGTTAAGTGTTTCTAAGCTATTTTGTTGTGTTAATAAGCATTGTTTGGACCTTTATTTTGTGTCTGGCTCCTTTAAGGCATCTGGTTCACGACAACAGATCCTAGTACATTAAGAGAGAAAATGTCAGTTCCCCGTATCAGACAGTATGCAAAGCACTGAATTAGAATAATATCTTAAGCAGTGTCTCAGGATTTGGACTGGTTTCATTGCACACAATAACATAGCATCATAAACTTGGAAAACACCACAAAAGAAATCTAGTCCAAGCCCCTTCCATGAAGGAATACACAACTGAAACAGTCCTGAAAGACTTAACATTTCATTTCATTTCATTTTCTGTCCTGTTCACTTTTCAGCTTTGGAGTTCAAGGTTGACTACCAAAATTAGAACAGAAAGCATATAGAAATCAACATCACTAAAACATACTGATGTTAAAAATGTAATTAAGCTAGCAACAGAGTTAAAAGCCATTTTAAAAAACCTGTATTAATGTGCTTTTTCATTGTGCCTGTGCACACATCCTTTGTTTCTCTAAAATGGCCTGCAAATCTCACAACAGTTCAAATTCTCAAGACAATATGAGTTTCTTCTCGCAACAAGTCTCAAGAGGCACAAAAAGCCTACTTCCATCAAGAGTGTCAAATGCAATGAAACACTTTTCCATCCCTCATTCCAATTTCACTATTCCCTTGGAGTCCAATAGCTTTTGGTGACAGAGTGATGGAACAAATTTGTCTGTTCACTGGAATAGGCGCATGGAGTCTCTGCAACTGAAGCTACCATTCCTTATCACATCACATCTTCTGATAAACTTTGTCAGCACTGTCACTCCTCTAATAAAACGCTTTGCAGTGAGTGAATAATTGTTCCATGAAGAGCACAGCTGTGTGTTTTTACTGGTTCTTGCCTTAACTCTGTTGCTTTGGATCATAAAAATGTAAGTTCCCTTCTAAGATCAAATCAGATGTTTGTCTAGTAGCCTAGCAGTACAATGCTTCTAACAAAGAGCAGTCAAATAATAAAAGATTCATAATGAAATGGATACTATATTAGAAAAACAAAATAACTGAAACCAGAAACATTTTCTTAGAATTATTAGATAAACAAATACAAAAATATTATTATTGTTATTGTTATTATTATTATTAAACTTTATTTGTACCCCGCTAGCATCTCCCGAAGGACTCGATGCGGCTTACAAAGGCCGAGGCCTCGACACAACAACAGCATAAACAACAACAAAACAATACAACTCAAAGCAAATAAAATAAAACATAAAGCAATATCGACAATACATTCATAAAAAAACATGGTAAAAACCAGGCTGGGCAAAGTAAAGGGTACAGGTTAAAAAAGTGTGGTGTGAAAGGTGGCATGTTGGATTTCTGGGCAAGTGCAATGTGCAGAGGATCTTTAAACTCTAATAAAGTGCTTCTGGGACATGGTGCTGAAGTTTCCTATTCCGGAAAGGCACATCGGAATAGCCAAGTTTTCAAGTTCTTCCTGAAGACTGCCAACATGGGAGCTAATCTGATGTCTTTTGGAAGGGTGTTCCAGAGTCGGGAGGCCACCACGGAAAAGGCCCTATCCCTCGTCCCCACCAACCGTGCCTGCGATGCAGGCGGGATCTTGAGCAGGGCCTCCCCTGATGAACGAAGGGAGTGCGTGGGTTCGTAGATGGAGATGCGGCCACGCAGGTAGGCAGGTCCCAAACCGTTTAGGGCTTTGTAGGTAAGCACCTGCACCTTGAATTGGGTTCGGAAAGTAAACGGCAGCCAATGGAGCTCCTTAAACAGGAGGGTTGACCTCTCTCTGTAAGGAGCGCCAGTTAACATCCTGGCTGCCGCCCGTTGGACCAATTGGAATTTTTGAGCCATTTTCAAGGGCAGCCCCACATAGAGCACATTACAGTAATCCAGTCTAGAGGTGACCAAGGCATGGACCACCCCGGCCAAATCAGCCTTAGCGAGGTATGGTCGCAGCTGGCGCACGAGTCTTAGTTGTGCAAAAGCCCTCCCGGATACCGCCGACACCTGAGCCTCAAGCGTAAGTGATGAATCCAGGAGGACTCCCAAGCTGCGGACTTGTGACTTCAGGGGGAGTGTAACCCCGTCCAACACAGGTTGCCACCCTATACCCCGATCTGGTTTACGATGGACCAGGAGGACCTCTGTCTTGTCAGGATTGATCTTCAGCTTGTTTGTCCTCATCCACCAAGGTGACCAAGGCTGTCTTGGTGCCGTGACCAGGCCTGAAACCAGACTGTGACTGATCTAGGTAGTTGTTGTCATCAAGGAAGCCCTGGAGCTGAGAGGCCACCACCCGCTCCAGGACCTTGCCCAAAAAAGGGAGGTTGGAGATTGGTCTGAAATTGTTCAGCACCGTGGAGTCAAGGGAGACCTTTTTCAGGAGTGGACGAACCACAGCCTGTTTCAGTTGAGATGGAAAAACCCCTTGCTCCAGCAATGCATTGATGATCAACACAAACCAATCAATCAACCCCTCCCTGGCTGATTTGATTAGCCAAGACGGGCAAGGGTCTAGAGCCGATGTGGTTGGCCTCACAGCACCAAGGACCTCCTCCAAGAAAGAATCTTTCTCTACATGACATCAGCAGCAAGAATTGCATGTGCAAAATTGTGGAAACAACAAGCTACATCAACAACAGAGGACTAGATTACAAAACTCTTTGAAATTGCAGAGATGAACAAATTGACTTTAGCCCTGCAGCAAACTAATCTGCAGAATTTACAAGAACAATGGATAACTTTTATAGACTTTGTGAAAAACCAAAAGAAGATGCCCACAATTGATTTGATATGCAAAAATAAGATAAATAATATATTATTATATTCTGCATTTTTGTATGTTAAAACTTAAGAGAGGCATGCTATCTGATGGGTCAATTGTTAAGAAACTATAATAAAAATAAAAAGCATAATATCAATGCTATAGAGCAGGGGTGCACAAACTTTTTAAACGGAGGGCCAGGTCACAGTCCCTCAAACTATTGGAGGGCCGGATTATAATTTGAAAAATTCCTATACACACCGTACATATCTTATTTGTAGTGCAAAAAACACTTTAAAACAATACAATAATTAAAATGAAGAACAATTTAACAACAATAAACTTATTAGTATTTCAATGGGAAGTGTGGGCCTGCTTTTGGCTGATGAGATAGGATTATTGTTGTTGTTGTGTGCATTCAAACCATTTCAGACTTAGTTTGATCCTGAGCGAGGGCCAGGTAAATGACCTTAGAGGGCCGTATCCGGCCCCTGGGCCTTAGTTTGAGGACCCCTGATATAGAGAAGCAGCTGTGGCACAATGGGTTAAACCCCTCTGCCGGCTGAACTTCTGACCTGAAGGTTGGTGGTTTGAATCCGCAAGAAGGAGTGAGCTCCTGTCTGTCAACTCCAGCTTCCCATGTGGGGACATGAAAGAAGCCTCCCACAGGATAGGACAAAAAACATCTGGGCGTCCCTGGGCAATGTCCTTGGAGAGGACCAATTCTTTCACACCAGAAGCGACTTGCTGTTTCTGAAGTTGCTTCTGACACAGAAAAAAATGATATAGAAATTATAGAAATATACACACACAGAGGAATATATATGAATGTGTTTATGTATGTGCATACAGAGAGAGAATGTGAGAGAGAAAGAATGATATAAAAGAAACCCGGGCTAGTGGAAACTAAACCTTGAGAAAGAGAAGCTTGAGGGATCTGGCCTTCATGAGCTATAAAATGATAGAAACACTAAATACTAACAATCTAAATGAAAATTGTACAACTTTCTTGGTTGATATTAATAATAAAAAATTAAGAAAATATTTAATGTGACATAATCTGTTATAAAAAAAATAAGTTTAATTTCCATTGAAGAAGAACTGGATTAAAATAGATGAAGACCAGGAGACAAGATGAGAGGAACTAGGAAGATACAACCAATGGGCTTAAAATTATAATTGTTAGAATCCTCAATATTTTAAGAAATACATGTTTAAAGCAATAGAGATGGGGACTTTGTTGTAACAATGACAATTTTGTAAAAGAACTCCCATACCTCAACAACCCTCACCTTCTTTGTTTTCTCCTCACGACATACTAGACATTTGTAAAGATGTAACTAACCAATAATTAACCTATTATCTCATTTTTTTCCTTTTCCTTCCCTGAAGCCAAGTGCCTCATCTAGAGTAAGAAACAGAATTTGCCTCCTTGCCTTGGAAAGAGAGCATGTGTGGCGTGTTGTTGTTCATTCGTTCAGTCGTCTCCGACTCTTCGTGACCTCATGGACCAGCCCACGCCAGAGCTCCCTGTCGGCCGTCACCACCCCCAACTCCTTCAAGGTCAATCCAGTCACTTCAAGGATGCCATCCATCCATCTTGCTCTTGGTCGGCCCCTCTTCCTTTTACCTTCCACTTTCCCCAGCATCATTGTCTTCTCTAGGCTTTGCTGTCTCCTCATGATGTGGCCAAAATACTTCAACTTTGTCTCTAGTATCCTTCCCTCCAATGAGCAGTCAGGCTTTATCTCCTGGAGGATGGACTGGTTGGATCTTCTTGCAGTCCAAGGCACTCTCAGAACTTTCCTCCAGACCCAGAAAGTGAGCACACCTGTCTGCAGCCGAGTGCCTCTCCTCTATAGACGAGACACAGGTCAGAAGCCTCCTTAAAGCATGTGCCTGCCAGCAGATGAGTGCCTCTCCTCTACAGTAGAAACAGCTTAAATGCCTATGATGGAAAGGGGAGCCTGGGAAGCCCCCCTCCCCCATAATGGGCTGATAGAGAACAGATCTTTTGGCACCCCAGAGTAAAAACAGATATCTGCCCTCCCGATTTTGGGAGGCTTTCAAAAAACAGATTGGAGCTCCCACCAAAAGCTGGGACACAAAACGGGTCAAGCCTACTGGGAGCTGGTTTGTGGTGATGGGCTGTTGGATTAGCTTAGATGAGATTTGTGATGTCCTTGAGTAATTAGCTGCTGGCCGGTATTCTGACTCATTGTGTTTGCCTGGCAGCTGGCTGATAAGAAAGTCTCTGTACCTCACTTGTGACCTGTGCCAATTGTGGCGTTTGTGAAAAGGGGAAAAACAAGTGAGACAGGCATGTAGCTGGGGGGGGGGGGG